>JAJPUD010000247.1:482774-661924 GCA_023553655.1 Myrmecobius fasciatus
TTTTTTTCATTAATCCCCTTGAAATTCTTGACCTTTTGTTTTTCCAAATGAACTTTGCTACTATTTTTTCTAGATCTGTAAGATAATTTCTTGGGAGTTTGATTGGTATGGCACTAAATAAGTAAATTAGTTTGGGTAGTATTGTCATTTTTATTATATTCGCTCGTCCTACCCATGAGCATTTTAAGTTTTTCCAATTGACTAGGTCTGATTTGATTTGTGTGGAAAGTGTTTTGTAGTTTAGTTCATATAGTTCCTGACTATCCCTTGGCAGATAAATTCCCAAATATTTTATACTATCAACAGTTATTTTGAATGGAATTTCTTTTTGTATCTCTTGCTGCTGAACTTTATTGGTAATATATAAAAATGCTGATGATTTATGTGGATTTATTTTGTATCCTGCCACTTTGCTAAAGTTGTGAATTGTTTCTAGTAGTTTTTTAGTTGAGTCTTTAGGGTTCTCTACGTATATCATCATGTCATCTGCAAAGAGTGATAATTTGGTTTCCTCATTACCTACTCTAATTCCTTTCATCTCTTTTTCTTCTCTTACTGCCAAAGCTAACATTTCTAAGACAATATTAAATAATAATGGTGACAGTGGGCAGCCTTGTTTCACTCCTGATCTTATTGGGAATGGTTCTAGTTTGACTCCATTACATATGATACTTGCTGAAGGTTTTAAGTAGATACTACTAATCATTTTAAGGAAAAGCCCATTTATTCCTATACTCTCCAGTGTTTTTAATAGGAATGGGTGTTGGATTTTATCAAAGGCTTTTTCTGCATCTATGGAGATAATCATATGGTTTTTATTAATTTGGTTATTGATATAATTGATTATGCTAATTGTTTTCCTAATATTGAACCAGCCCTGCATTCCTGGTATAAATCCTACTTGGTCATGATGTATTATCCTGGGGATGACTTTCTGTAATCTTGTTGCTAAAATCTTATTTAAAATTTTTGCATCAATATTCATTAGGGAAATGGGTCTATAGTTTTCTTTCTCAGTTTTCTCCCTACCTGGTTTAGCTATCAGCACCATATCTGTGTCATAGAAGGAATTTGGTAGTACACCTTCTTTCCCTATTTTTTCAAATAGTTTATATAGTATTGGGATTAATTGTTCTTTGAATGTTTGGTAAAATTCACATGTAAATCCATCTGGCCCTGGAGATTTTTTCTTAGGGAGTTGATTAATAGCTTGCTCTATTTCTTTTTCCGAAATAGGGCTATTTAAATAATTTATTTCCTCTTCTGTTAATCTGGGCAATCTATATTTTTGTAGATATTCCTCCATTTCATTTACATTATCAAATTTATTGGCATAAAGTTGGGCAAAGAAACTCCTAATTATTACTCTAATTTCCTCTTCATTGGAGGAAAGTTCTCCCTTATCATTTTTGAGACTAATAATTTGATTTTCCTCTTTCCTTTTTCTAATCAAATTAACTAAAGGCTTATCTATTTTGTTGGTTTTTTCATAAAACCAACTCTTACTTTTATTTATTAATTCAATAGTTTTCTTATTTTCAATTTTATTGATCTCCCCTTTAATTTTCAGAATTTCCAATTTGGTATTTAATTGAGGGTTTTTGATTTGGTCTTTTTCTAGCTTTTTTAATTGTAAGACCAGTTCATTAATCTTCTCTTTCTCTGTTTTACGCAAGTAAGCATCGAGAGATAATAAATTACCCCTTATAACTGCTTTAGCCGTGTCCCACAAATTTTGGTATGTTGTCTCATTGTTGTCATTCTCCTGGATGAAATTTTCGATTGTGTCTATAATTTGCTCTTTCACCCATTCGTTCTTCAGGATTAGATTATTTAATTTCCAATTAACTTGTGGTCTATTTTCTCCTGGCCTTATATTACATGTGAGTTTTATTGCATCATGATCTGAGAAGGATGCATTTACTATTTCTGCTTTTCTGCATTTGATTTTGAGGTTTTTATGCCTTAACACATGATCAATTTTTGTATAAGTTCCATGGACCCCTGAGAAAAAAGTATACTGCCTTCTATCACCATTCAATTTCCTCCAAAGATCTATCATACCTAACTTTTCTAGCCTTTTGTTAACCTCCCTAACTTCTTTCTTATTTATTTTGGAATTTGATTTATCTAATTCTGAGAGAGCAAGGTTGAGATCTCCCACTAGTATAGTATTACTGTCTATTTCTCCTTGCATCTCTCTTAACTTCTCCTCTAGGAATTTGGATGCTATACCACTTGGTGCATATATGTTAAGTATTGATACTGCTTCATTGTCTATGGTACCCTTTAGTAAAATGTAGTTTCCTTCCTTATCTCTTTTAATTAGATCTATTTTTGTTTTTACTTGACCCGAGATAAGGATTGCTACCCCTGCCTTTCTTTGTTCACCTGAAGCATAGAAGATTCTGCTCCAGCCCTTTACCTTCACTCTGTATGTATCTTTATGTTTTAGATGTGTTTCTTGTAAACAACATATTGTAGGATTCTGGCTTTTAATCCAGTCTGCTACCCGCTTCTGTTTTATGGGAGAGTTCATCCCATTCACATTCACAGTTAAAATAACTATATCTGTATTCCCTGCCATGTTATTTACCCAGAGTTATGATTTTCTCTTCCCTTTCCCCTCTCTCCCTTCCCCCCTCCCCAGTACTTTGCTCTTGATGACCACCTCCCACCAATAATCCTCCTCCCTTTAGAGTCCCTTCCTCCCCTTTATACCTTTCCCCTAATCCTTCTATTAGTTTATCCCTTTCCTTTTCTCCCCTCCCTCCTACCTTCCCACAAGGAGGGTCAGGCCTTTCTTTGAAGCCAAATGTGTCTGATATACTCTGAGTCCAATCTAATGAGAGTAAGGTTTACACAATACTCATCGCCCTCCCTTCTTTCCCTCAATTATATTAGATCTTCTAATGTCTCTTTATGAGATTTTGCTTTATTTTACCTCCTTTATTTTTACTTTATTTTGCCTCTTTTCCCCCCTCCCCCCTTTTTCTTTTTCAGTATGGTATCCCGTCCACCTCTAATTTCTTTTCCATTATTATCAAAGAAAAATCAAATTATACTGCCATTCTTTAAAGGATACCTATAATAGAAATATAGTTCTCAAGAGTCTTCCTTTTTACCTTTTTAGGCTTCTCTTGAGTTCTCTACTTGGAGGTCAAATTTTTTGTTCAGATCAGGTCTTTTCATTAGAAATAGGTGAAATTCTCCTGTATCATTGAATGACCATCTTCTTCCCTGGAAGATGATGCTCATTCTAGCTGGATAACTTATTCTTGGCTATAATCCAAGGTCTTTTGCCTTTCGGAATATCTGGTTCCAGGCCCTTCGATCCTTTAAAGTGGAAGCTGACAGATCCTGTGTAATTCTAATGACAGTTCCTCGGTATTTGAACTGTTTCTTTCTAGCTGCTTGCAATATCTTTTCCTTGGTGCGATAGTCCTGAAATTTGGCCACGATATTCCTTGGGGTTTTAATTTTGGGGTCTCTTTCTGGAGGTGATCGGTGAATTCTTTCAATGCCAATTTTGCCTTCTGATTCTAAAACATCAGGGCAATTCTCTTTCATGATTTCCTGGAAGATAGCATCCAGGTTCTTTTTTTCATCGTGGCTTTCAGGGAGTCTGATAATCCTTAAATTGTCTCTCCTGGATCTGTTTTCCAAGTCAGTTGTTTTTCCTAGAAGATATTTCATATTTTCTTCTATTTTTTCATTTTTTTGTTTTTGTTTAACTGATTCTTGAAGTCTTATTGAGTCATTTACTTCTGTTTGTTCAATTTTAATTTTTAAAGTATTATTTCCTTCAGTTATCTTTTTTAGCTCCTTTTGTAGCTGGCCAATTGAGTTTCTTGATTCAATGCATTCTTTTTCCATTTTGCCAGATTTATTTTTCAGTGAATTGTTGTCTTTTTCCAATTCACCAATTTTGTTTTTCAGTGAATTGTTGTCTTTTTCCAATTCACTAATTTTGTTTTTCAGTTCACCATTTTTATTTTCCAGTGAGTTGGTGATTTTTTTCCAATTCACCAATTTTGTTTTTCAATGAACTGTTTTCTTTTTCCAATTCACCAGTCCTATTTTCCAGTTTTTGATATTTCTGTTGCCCTGATCTCAATTTATTTCCCCATTCTTCTTCTAGCTCTCTTTTGAGATTCTTAATGCAATCATCCAGGTAAGCCTTCTGAAAGGGAGACCAACTTAAGTCTGCCTTTGTGGCTTCATCTGGGATTGTTTTCATAATGTCAGGATCTGGGGACTGTTCTGTTTTTTCTCCGTAAAAGCTTTCTATGGTGAGAGCTCTCTTCTGCTTCTTGCTCATGGTTTAAAGTTGGGATATTGGTCAAAAACAGAGAAAACTGCAACGATTTGTATTTGCCCTGGGGCAGTTTGCCGTGTTGACTTCCGGTCTGAGGCTGGTGGGGCTAGATTCGCACTAGGACCACGTTTTCAGCTGCTCTCGATCCACCCTTTACCAAAAGCAGATCTGTCAAAGCTCCTGCCCGCAAGCAGAGCAAAGTGGCCCAGGCATCTCCCAGGGGCTTCCTGGGTGCCTTAAATCCTCCCCTCAATTGCAGCCCTGACTTCCGCCCCGGCTGGAGTCTGATCACGACCAGTGGCCGATTTCCCCTGAGGCTAACCTTCTCCGGAGTTCTTTCAAGGTAGATTTTTGATAGAAGTGCGTTGTAGTCCAAATGTTTGGCGGAGCCTTCACTCACAAACCAGTTCGAAGGCTCACTTTGTCTGGGTTTGAGGGAAGGTCCCAAAGGAGTTCACAGAGAAAGCTGTCTGCAGTTCGCCATCTTGGCTCCGCCCCCCAAGATGATCACATTTTAATGGGAAAGATAGTGCAAAACATTTAACCTGTGACATGTTTACAACGTAAATGAAAAGGAATCTCAATATTTGAAACTGTAGCAGTGGAAAGGCCTGTTAGACAATATAATTTCCTAAAGGCAATCTAAATCTAAGTCTGTCTTCTGTTCAATTTTTGGCACCATTCATTGTCAATTTATAATATTTGTGCAGACAAACTATGGGTTGCCCATACAGGTAACTATATCATAGTCTGAACATTAAGCATTTCTTATATTTAATCTTCATATCGATTATTTAGGCCGGGTTCAAGACATTTCAATAAGCAATTAAGTAACTACTATGTGTTTTCAAGAACAAAGGATAAACAATCTGTGGGAGTAGAGCTGCCCCACTGGAACCCAATTGGAACTGGTCAGTTGGCCAAGCTAGTTTTTTTCTCTCCCTCTTTCACTCCCTCCCTTCTTGCTTCTTTGTCTGTCTGCCTCTTTCTGTTTGTCTGTCTGTCTCTCTCTGCCTTTTTTTTTTTTTCAAGAACAAAGGACAACAACAACATGTGCTATGACCACTGGGGATACAAAGACAAAAATGAAATAGCCTCTTCCTTGAAGAAGCTTACATTCTTGTTATTGAGTCATTTCAGTCATGTCTGACTCCTTGTGACTTCATTCGAGGTTTTCTTGGCAAAGTTATTGGAGTGTGTTGCTATTTCTCTTCTTCAGGTCATTTTATAGATGATGAAACTGAGGCAAACAGGTTAAATGACTTAACCAGCATCACACAGCTAGTAATTATCTGAAGCTGCATTTGAATTCAGGTCTCCCTGACAGTCTGGTGCTCAATGCACTGCACTACCTAGCTGCCCTACTAGGAAAAAAACATACACAGATAAGTATTTTGGGGGAGAGAATACACACACACACACACACACACACACACACAGAGGGAGAGATATGTTATTGGGGAAGAGGCAGTTAAAACTGAATTCTTTTGAATGGTTATGAATTGTATTTAAGAGGTTACCTATAAATAGAATGCCTAGAGGACCTTATTTTCTAGAGGCAATCTTTCTTCATTTAGGTTCTAAAGTTGATCTCTTCATGAAAGTGTAGTCACAATTTGAAAGCATAGATTTGATGAGTTAATGAATATTGACAATAAGAATCATCTAAGTTATATTTTGTGACATATTTTAGATAATTTCTTATGATTTTGACATAACATAAAGAAGATACTTCATTGAACACTTACTGGTATAGCAATTTTATTTTTAAAAACAAAATAATTACAAATAGGAAAACATTAATGATGGGCTATTTCAGGACCATAGGAATTCACAATCCTATGCTTATCCCTAAAAATTGTAGAACATTTGTAAAAGCTGATTATATTCTAAAGCCTTAAGAAACTTTTAAATCAATATATAAAAGCAGAAATTGTAAACACTACATGCAATTAGAATAATCTAGCAAATGAAAGAAAACTAAAAAAATAAATTGCTTAAAATAACTGAGTCAAAAATCAAATTATTGAAACCACTTAGAAATATATTTAAGATAGTAACAAGAATAATGTAAGCTGTAAAAATTTATGAGATGCAACTAAAGCTGCAAACGTATTTCCCTGACTAATTATATTCACAGAAGAATGAGTTATTTATAGTTAAAATAATTAGAAATCTATAGACATGTGAAAAAATATTCTAAATCACTAATTAATTAGAGAAATGCAAATTAAAGCAACTCTGAGGTACCACCTCACATCTATCAGATTGCCTAGGATGACAGGAAAAATAACAAGAAATATTGGAAGGCATGTGTAAAAACTGAAACAGTAACACATTATTGATGGAATTGTGAAATGATCAGCCATTCTGGAGAACAATTTGGAATTATGCCCAAAAAACTACTAAACTGTGCATACCCTTTGATTCAGCAGTGTCACTACTGGGTTTGTATCCCAAAGAGATCACAAAAGAAAGGAAAGGATCCACATTTGCACAAATGTTTGTAGTAGCTCTTTTTGTGGTGGTGATGAATTGGAAATTGAGTGAATGCCCTAAAATTGGGGAATGACTAAGTTATGCTATATAAATGTAACAGAATGCTACCATTCTATAAGAAATAATGAGTAGCTTGATTTCAGAAAAGCCTGTAAAGACTTACATGAACTGATGCTGAGTGACATAAGCAGAATCAGGAAAATGCTATACACAATGTTGAATGATGCTCAACTATGATTGACTTAGTTCTTGGCAATACACCGATCCAAGACAATTCCAACAGACTTAGGATAAAAAATGCTATCTGTATCCAGAAAGAGAATTATGGAGACTGAATACAGATCAAAGCCAACTATTTTCACCTTTTTTGTTTGTTTGCTTCCTTTTTCTTTTTCATAATTTTTGTTTTTTGTCTGTGTTTCTTTCTCAACATGACTAATGTGGAAATATGTTCAAAATATGATTGTATATGTATAACCTATATCAGCTTGCTTGCTGTCTTGGGGAGGGGGAAAAACTTGAAAGTTAAAATCTTATAAAAATAAACATTCAAAATATATTACATGTAATTGGAAAAAATAAAATATTATTTAAAAAGAAAAAATGAAGAAAATCATAAGAAAAATAATAAAATAACTACAAATCAACAAATTAATGTCAAAAAAGTATAAAAGAAATGATACAAAGATCAAAGGAATAAGAGTTGAAAGAGAAATGTAACTGAAGAAACAAAATGAAAAACTGTTTTTAAGAAGAGCAATAAAAATCAGTAAATCATTAACTAATTTAACAAAAAAAAAGACAAAGAAAAAGCAAACTGCTAAAAGAAAATAAAAGGGAAAAATCAAAATAAGTAGTAAAGAAATAAAGAAAAAATTATTACAGAATAGTACATATAGCTAAATATACATATGTATACATATATATAACAATGATAATTCCTATAAAATGTTAAATACTCCAAATTGAAAAATAAGAAACGGTAAATATGTATATCTCAAACAAGTATATTTAATAAGTCTCTAATGAATTGCCATTTTAACACACACATACACACATACACACACACACAGAACCAAAAGGACTCTAATGTGAATTTTATCAAACATTTAAAGAACAAATGCTTCCAGAAGTATATAGTTTCCAAAAATAGGGAAAAATAGCACTCTACTCATTTTTTTTTTCTGTGAGATATATAATTATCTGAAAATAAAACCAGAGAAGTGAGGTGGAGTGATAAGAGGAAGAGAAAATGGATTTCAATTCACTCCTTCTTTAAAGAAAAAAAAAATGAAATGGTGGGATTATAAATGTGGGATTTGCATATACTTTCAGATGTGTTCATTAGTTTCTTAGTTTTACTTGACTTTGTTATAAAAGAACTCTGATAGAATGAGAATAATCTGTAAATATTTATAATATAAAAATACATTAATACAACTTTTTTAAAAAAGAGTAATAGATTTTGGAGAAGACATAGGTATAATTCAAGAAGTTGGGAGAGTAAAAGAGGAAGTTATCAGTTGTTTCAGACAAATCAAATTTGAGACATTGATGGGGGACCCATGTGAAAATGTTTTCCAAGCTAAACAATTCCCAATTGTTTCAGAACCAACTTTCATCATCCACATTATCTTTTCTTGGACTTTCTTTTTATCATTCCCATTGAGTGAGATTTAAGACTTTCTTTTGAATAACTGTATAAATATGCATACACATATTCGATCTGTCAAATATTTTAACATAATTAACATGTATTAGACTTCCTTCATCTAGGGGAGAGGGTGGGGGGTAGGAGGGAAAAATTTTTAACAGAAAGCTTAGCAAGGGTTAATGTTGAAAAATTACTTATGCATATGTTTTGCAAATAAAAAGCTTTAATTTAATTTAAAAAAAAAGACGACTTTCTCTTGAGATATCCCAGGGAGATGTGTCTTGGAAAATCTCCTTCATTTTGTACTGACAAGCACATATTCTCATATGTATATTTTCACTGATTTCGGTTTTGCTATCAACGTGGATAGATTATTTATTTGCTATCTGCTATATGTATTCATTAAAGAACTGACATTTGGTGGGAAGGTCAAGGTTTGGTATATAGATCAGGATATTCTTTCCTATTAAAAAGAGTGATCAGAAGCTTAGCTTGAATCTAAAAATAAGTTCCTCCAAGCTAACAATATTTAAGGGGGCAAATAAACATCATTTTAGCTACGTATCTCTTCACTAAGAATAGTAGAAGGGTTAGGCTCTGCTTTCCCTCCTAATATTACTCAAAGTATCCTTTGGCAACGGTTTGGGGAAGACTGGAGATATTTATTCTTGTTTCCCTGTGAACTACATCTAGACAGATCCACAGGTGAGCAAAAATAATAGTACCTCAAAGTCACTATATATCATTCTAAGAGGGAGAAATGCCCAGAAGCAGTCACAAAAATCTACCCATGTTCAATACTTGATTCTACACATTATCTTCCTTCTCCTTTCCCTAAGGTTGGTTACATTATGTATTCATATTTATCTTGTGGTTAACAAAAACCCCCATTTCAAAATATAATGTTGTCAGGTTAAGTTAATTTCATCCTATGTTTGAGTGATTTTTTTTTTAACTAAGATGAACTGTTAAATGTGTGCTATTAGTCTCAATCCAATATTTCTGCTGAGACAATATAATTTTGAATCTTGATTTTCTGATCCAACCATTATCTAATTTTTTCAGTGTTGTGTAATCTGCAAATTTGATAAGCTTGCCTTCATCAGAGTAACTGATGAAAATGTTGAACTGGAAAGGGTCAACTATAGCAAAGAAATCAACATTTCTCGGCAGCTTGACAGATACATTAATCAACATTAAAATATAGTTGTTCAATTGAAAAAATCATCTTACTATATTGTGTCATTCACATTTCTCCACATAGGCCACAGAGATATCATGAGATTATTCTGTAAATATATTAATTCCTCTATATATTCTAAAAGAAAAGATGTTGAAGAGGAATATGAGGAACTAAAAAAAAGTTACTGATTGTGTAATGATGAATAATGTAACTATAACCAAAAAAGAAAGACTGGAAGGATTTATTCTTTCTTAACTTATTGTGGCTAATAGAGCTCACCCCCTTGAAGAGACACCCTGATAAAGTGAAAATAGTGCTAGAATTGGAGGAAGAGTATCCAGTTGAAATTTTATTTCTGCTACTTGCTAGTTGTATGCAAGCCATTTCACATAACTATGTTTCAATTTCTTCATCTTTAAAATGAGGAAAGATTTAGATCAGATTATTTCCAAGGATCCTCCCAGGGCCAAATCTATGATCCTTTCCTTAGTGATCACAAAACAATTTATCAATTAATCAATAAGGATTTATTATATGCTTATTACTAGTTACTATGCTATGTTTTAGAAATACAAACACAAAGAATGGGACATTTCCTGCTTTCAGGGAGTTTACATTCTAACAGAAGAGTCAATAAGAACATATATACATACATGAAAATAGAGAGGGAGAAAAAAGTGAATAAAGGGAAAGCTGTCACTTAGGAGGTAGGAGGTGGGAAAGCATTCAAAATTATAAAAATCAAGAAAGGTTTTATGTGAAAGATGTTGCTTGAGCTCTATCTTGAAGGAAGAGAATAATTCTGTGAAAAAGAGTGCATCCCCAGCACAGGGAATAGTTAGGGCATAAAATTCTGTAGAGGAGATACAGGGAGACGACCAATTTGGCTGGATCATAAACTGAGGGAAAGGGACTAATACACAATGAAACTGGAAATATACTTTGGAGTTAAGTTGTGAAGTGTTTTAAAAGTTACAGGTGTATTTATATTTGATAACAGGGATACCAACTGAGTATATTGCAAAAGGGAGAGACATGGTTGGATCTAAGTTTAAGAAAAATCACCTTGGCAATTATGTAGAAGATGGACTGCAGTGTTCCAGTGATTTAATTACTACTTCCAGAATTTCGGTGAGCATTGATATTGAAGACTAGAGAGAATGGGGATATTGAGAGGTAATAGAAAAGGATGAGATCAAAACACAAGCAGAAAAGTTACTTTATCATAAGAAATTGGAGATAAGAAGAAGGTAATGAGGGATGGTATCAAGGATGTGAGATGAGGGAAAGGAAAAATGAAGATCTTGTCAAATGGCCTGGTTTTGTTTTGTTTTTTTTTCCAAATGACATGACACAAAGTCTTCAGCTGAGAGAGCAGGAGTTGGGGGTAGAATGAGAGACGTGATGAGAGAAAAGAAGGCATGAAATGATTGTTGTGGTGAGTGGGTTGTGAATCAATTAGGAATGAGTAGTACTTTTCTGTACTTGTTTACCTATAAGCGTTGAATTTCATGGCCATTAAGGTCCCTTTGAGCTTTCAATCTATAATGTTATAACATTTTGATTGCCTTCTTGAAGTGAGTGCCCAGTTGAAATTACCTAATTTAAATTTCTAATTAAATCTCACTCTGACTCCTCTTTTGTTGGTAGATTTATTCCATGGGGCTAAACCTCAAAGCTGTCTCAATCTCTTTTTCACATTGGAGAATTTGCTTTTCCTCAGTCTTGATCCCTACCTCAATTAACTTCTGGTTAGATAGTACTAACCTCAGATATATCAATATATGTCCCTTTCCTTCAAACTTCTAAACTTAATAAACTTCTCTCCATAAACCTCCATTCTTCAGTTCTTTAGCTGAGTTGTATACATTCTACTACTTTCCATAGGTTTTGGGGTATTCTCAGTAAAGTTTCCACCACCTTGGGATTCCTTGATATGAGAGTATTATAGGCTAGGCAAAGCTACCCGTCTAAAGCAGAAAGTGATTCTAGTCTTTATTTTCCTTTTCTCCATAGGTGAATGGACAGAATTGAGGTCTGCTGCTTATTGCAAAACAATGCTGGAGTAAAGGTATGGGTGGTATATGCAAGCAAAGACTGCAGCAATTGGAAAATTGCTGAGTCGGTCTCAGATTCCCAAGCTATTGAATAAGGTTATGTTCCTTGACAGATCACGTTGGCTGGTTGTGGACAATTATTTCTCTCCCAGCTTTACTCCTTACTCAGCCTTCTCATTCTGGAAGATTCCTCCATCCCTGAAGTCCTTTGTTCTAACTAATGAGTTCATCTCTGGAATTTCCATTTGGGTGAGTGCCCAACTTAGTCATTTTTAGTCTTTCAGAACTTTCCTATGTCCACCCCGATTCATGTCTTCACCTGTTTCTTAGCACATTCCCACTGCCTTTAAATTTCTCTTTTAGGTCCCTCTATTTGCATATAATCTCCCTAAAGGGAAAATCTTCAGTCTTTGATCTAGGATTTATCACAGTACTTGGTATAGTGGCAAATACTTCATAAAGTATTTATCAATCTATCTATTGCCACTGTGGGGACTTCCTTAGTCAATGTAGTCTTTCACAATTTATAATCTTAGATAATTTTCTGAGTCACTGAATGGCCCAGTGATTTAAAGTCTTAAACATGTGTCACAGAAGGGACTCAAATTTAGGTCTTCCTGACTCCACTGCTGGCTCCCTATCTACTATACTACACTGCTTTTCATAAACTCTATAATTACTATTCCAAGTTGAATTAGGACTCTTAACAAGATAGAGGATATAAAATTTTGTTAAGTTCATTTCATTTCCTTTGGCTGGAAGGGAATTCTGCATTTTACAACACAAGTAGCAACTAGATTTGACACACAAGCTAAACATGCTTTTTAATATTCATACTACTCTGTATAAGATGAAGTAGTTTTTCTTTTGGCAACATTCTTCTCACTCTGACCCCAAAATCCATTCAGAAAATCTCCCATTTACAATACCTCTGTTGTGCTTTCGGGTGTGGGGAAGTGCTGCTTTAACTTAACCCTGTCCTCCTCTATCTGCTCTTCTGCCAAAAACTTATGAAGTTTTGTAATAGAAATGTTGACATTCTCTTTCACACTGGCACATAACGGGCAACCTCAAATCTCCAACCTTTTCACATAGGAAATAAGCAAAAATGTATTTATCTACTTCTGTACTTAAGCTGCTTCTTCCTTTTATCTGTGTTTAGTTTAACTCTTCAATCTTTGATGGACTCCTGGTTCTACTACATGATGAACAAATGTGTGTTCACACTAAAATATATTCATATTTTTTAGGTTTCAAGTATATAGATTACTAGGAACAATTCTAGTAAGAGGAAATAGAATTAATTTTATCCTTTATAATTTATCTCCAAGCAAAGGAAATGATAGCTTGAATAGGTAATCGTCTGCAAAACTATCTTATTTATCATTCTTAATACATGGTGGGTATTAACTTATAAATATACTTAATATTTCCCAGAGAACAAACTTAATAAAAATACTCACCACATTGGTGTGAATCAAGATTTAACTTTTTATTGAACTTCTGCTTTACATATTTGCTTTGTTTCTGTGTGTTTGAGGATAGATTTTTTTTTTTTTTTTGATTTTGGTATAGCAGAACATGAAATCATTAGTGAGTTGCCGCCACATTTCTTTCCAAAATTAATTCAAGTCAATTCCAACAGAGTGTTATTTAGTCCATTCTTCCACATATGTATAAGACTTTTGTATTTTTTCCTTTTTACTACACCCAGAATCTTGACTAAGATGGCAAAACTTTTAAAATTAAACCTATTCAAAGGCAGATAAAAAACCAGTCTACTGCAAGGCTAATGCCTTTTTTTGTTTTTTAAATATAAATTTGTTTGGATGAACCAGGCACAGAAATAGTTTGTATGCACAATACTGCAAAGTCATTTATCAAACCTCTTCCAAACTAGTAATTTTATACATTCATAATTCAAACATTCATTCTGGAAATTTTCAGCACACAAAGAAACTGATCTCTTTCAATCAGACTTCAAAAAGTTTTAAAAATTAATGGGGCTTTCAACTGCAATGCGCAACTGTAATTATTTTAACTTCAACTATACAATATTATTTTTCCTTCTTCCTTTCCACTATATTTGAAGGCTGAGATCATATTGAAGAATAACTACTTCAGTAGAATCTAGAACATTCTCAACTACATGGAAAATGAGTGCTATGATGAAGCATTAGTATCTAAAACCTCAGATTCATTACTTAATATATCCCTATAGGTGTCCATCATCAAACTCTGGGCATTAACAGTAGATTGAGAAAGCAAAAGTTAAGGTCCCTGCTTCAATCATATCAATTTTGTTGTAAAAATAAGCATACTAAGAAACATTTGGCAAATTTTTCTAAACTATTAACCACAAATTTTCAAATTACCTTTTTTAATCTGTCATTTTTTTATATTTTCATCACTTATCCTTCTCCTTACTTACATATTTAACTTAAAGTAAATAATTCTACTTAAACTTAACGTGGTTAAATGTTTATCATAACTTTTTTTTAATTACTAAAAACACAATTGTAAAATCTCCTTTTGATTATACATTATACTTAAAATCACTGCTATGGACAAATGAAATTCTTCTTTTATTCCAGAATGAACTGCTGATGTTATGAAAATACTTTCCCTCAGCCTATTTTCTACTATAAAGATTAAGAATATGAAGTAGGTATATCTAATCTGTAACAGATTAGTAACCATGCTTGTTCCACATAGGTACAGCAATAGGTCCCTGAGATGCCCTTTCAACAACGACAAACTCATCAGGATTGCCATATGCCTCATAGTGGATCAACAAGTCTTGTATTGCACGTTCCTCAACCTAAAGAGGGGAAAAAAGGAGAAAAAATTAAATTCCTAAAAATTGTAGAGATCAATTTGTCATTTGGTAAATTAAGTTGAGAGTATTTTCATTAGAGAAAAAGAAGAAACTTTCTTATGATTTAAAGTTTCTAAGTGATATATAGATATATCTTATATATAAGACATATGTATATCTTACATATAAGTGATATTTGGGATTTATGTTAATGCCCTCCCATCAATATTAATGCCCTCCCATTAATATTAATATTAGGGGACCACTTAGTTTTGTTTTTAACACTTTAATTTGGCATTTGACTCTGACGGATTGCTTCTGCCTACAAAATAATAATTTCTTGAAGAATTAACGGAAAGCTATAATTTGTTCCATTACCTGGATCAGGGCCAATGGTTTTTCTCGAATTCTATTAAGTGCTGCCTCTTGCTGTAGCTCTTCCTCCACAATAGCTGCAAAAGTGACAGGAGCATTCACAGGAGGGGCAGCCAGTGATGACGACAGCCAAGGACTGCAAAAGAAAAATAGTTGTGAATTTTCATTTATCACATCAAAATATGTTCTTTGGGGATAGGCAACTTCATCCAAATCTTAGGGTCATAGACCTGACTGCAAGTCTTTTACCTGACACATACATATTGGTTGTGTGATCCTAGAGTTTTCACTTAACCACTCAGTACATTTGAGCACTCTAAGACTATTAGCTACAAAGAATGTATTAATAAATTTAAACTGGAAGAGGGAGCTCCACATCTAGCATTCCCCAATACCAATGAAATAACTAGTCATATTGTTACTACAAACTGCAACTAATAATAATAATAGTAATGATAATAAAAGCAATAGCAGCTAACATTTACATAACATTCTAAGTTTTACAGAACAGCTATGTGATACAGAGCTGGGCCTAAAGTCCAGAAGACTCATTTTCATGAGTTCAAATCTGATATAAGACACTTAAGAGCTGTGTGATCCTAGGCAAGTCACTTAACCCTTCAGTTTCTCATCTGATGAGTTGAAGGAAATGACAAATTACTCTTGTATCTTTACCAATAAAAACCTAAATGCAGTCATAAAGAGTCAGACACAACTGAAAAACAACTGAACCAAATTTGAAAAGCAAAATCTCTAACCTCATGTAATATACTACTCTTTATCAGTGTTTTATTAATACTAATGCTTTTTAACTATTTTCACAAAATAAACAAGCTGGAACAAAATTTTAACTGATTCAGAAGTGATGAGGTAGAAGACAGGAAAAGGAAGATTAAGAGGCAACTATCATTCTACTCATGAATAAATAGGAATGAAATATAAGGCTATCAGCCAGGAAAGAAAACTTAAGAGGAATAAAGAAATGGAGAGTATTAAGTCATACTTTGTTTTTGCTATGATTATTTAGCATCATAAGTTTGGAGGATCTAAGAAACAGTCAGAAACCGTTAATGCAACCTTACTTGGAACTCTCTAGCAGTGGCAAATCTGAAGTATGGTCACCTTCGGGTCCTGAGTTATTTCGTGCTGAATATCTACAAAACAAATACCAAAAGCAGAAATAAAAATAAAAATACATAGCAGAAATTCTAAGTCAATGAGAAAAGGAACAAATCACTAAAATAACCACCAGAAAATCAAAGACCTATAGAATCAGAAGATTATAAAATACCACCCTCTCATTTTTTAAAGAAACTAAGACCCAAAATATTCATATGAAATGACATTTCTGATATATATATAAAGTTAGTGGTGGCAGAGCTATGACAACTACCAGGAAAATGTGCTTTATATTATACAACCTTGCCTTCTCATTGAAATTTGAGTGAGAAAGCCAACAAAAGAAAATACATATTCTTACTACCTTTGTTATGTAAAAATATCACTGAAGATTCTACAAAAAGCAGTTATTAAACTCTTCAAGAACTTAAAGAAATTGATAATCATAATTTTTTTTGCTAGTATTATTCATATGCACAGTAACATAACACGTTTCTATTCCGTTGTCTCATCGTGTCATGAAGATGACACTAAGTTCTTAGCTTCACAGATACAGCTGGAAGAGACCTTGGAGGTCATTTGGCCCAATTCCTTCATTTTACAGATGAGAAAATTAAGGTCCCAAAAGATTAATAACTTGTTTATGGCAACATAAGTACTAAGTGGTAAAGAGTCTCCTGTCTCCCAATGTAATATTTTTTTTATTGCAGCAAAGTGCTTTCAAGATAATAATCAAAGAAATGAAAGCTATGGCAGATATTCTAATAATGATAATGATGCTAATAAAATTAATGAGGACTATTTATATAACACTTTAAGGTTTGCAAAGCTCTTTGCATAAATTATTTCATTTGATCCTTAAAACAATCTTGTGAGGTAGGAGTTAAATTCTTTTTGCAGAGGAAACTGAAGCAGATAGTGGTTAAGTTACAAGCTCAAGGATATAATGTCTGGGCCTGGATTTGAGTCTTCTTATCAACTTAACCTATCAAACTAAAAGGAAATCAAAAGGACAGGCCCTGAAGGATTTTTTTTTCCCCAACTATGGAAACTGTTGAAGTAATATTAATCATCACATTTAGGAGCTAATGCTAACAAAAACAGTTGTCAAAAATGCTGATAATCAATCTCCTTAAAGTTCTAGTCTTTTAAAAAACAAAAGTCAAAAAAAGAAAAGTTTAATAGTCAAAATTTTAAAGTACATAATCTGTCTTTTCTTCAAATTGATTCATACTATAATAAAACTTGTGGCCTAGATTTTCAGAAATTAACAATTAACTATACACAAAGAAATTAGAAGTGGAATAATCAAATAATTTTTTCCCCTTTTTCCTCGCTAGTGGTTTCCATTGCTAATTAGAAATTCAAAAACCATTTTCTCCCAAAGACTTTAAAAATGAATGTCAAGACAAGGGGGGGAGCGCGCTGTGAAGCCCACTTAAGCTAGCAACTAGTCTGAGACACGCATGCACAATTTTTTTTTTTTTTTTTTTTTTTAAATTTTTATTTTATTTGCATAACATATGTGTGGGTAATTCTTCAACAATAACCCTTACATAGCTTTCCGTTACAAATTTTCCCCCCAACTCCCCACCCCTCCCCTAGATGGCAGGATATCCACTACATGTTAATTATGTTAAAATATTGGCAAATCGAATATATGTATACATATTTCCAAACTTATCATTGGTGATGCACAATTGTTTTTACTAAAAGTTTAAGCTTAACCACATCTACATCACATCTACCAAGTAGATTTTAAGCTGAAGAATATCTTAACATAAAAGTCTGATAGAAAAACTTGTGCAAAAGAGAATGCTGAAGATTTTTAAAATTTGTAAGAATAAACAAGTTTATTTATTTATTCTATTAGTGTTTATATGTTCATTATTGTAAGAATTAAACAAAAGTTGCAGATTCCTCTAAAATACATAAGAACACGGTGCTGTTCTTAAAACTATTTACTAGTCTTGAAAAATCATGCTTTCTACAACAAAATCAGGAATTCAGGTCATTTGTGGAATTTCCTGAGATGTCTTTTTTTTTAAAGGAAAAAAAAAAGAATTACTATTATTTATTATGTTACCTTATTTCCAACTAATTATCCACTATTTCCCTACTCAAACCTTTTCCATTTCAACTTGAATGATTTATTCACTGTCAACAAAATATGCTATAAACATTCCTTAATCCATGCTTTTGCTTTTTGCTGACCTGGAATATTTCCTGTCTCTTCGCCATTTTTCGAAGTCCTTCCCTTTCTTTTCAGGTCAAATGAACGAACTACCCATAAACTACTCAACTGGCAGCACTTATCACATGATCTTTATACTATCTTTTGTATTGCTGTTATATAATGTAAGATCTGTACTTAATATTTTTTAATTTATGTTTTTAAGTATTGCATTGATATCTAACTTGTTATTTTTGTTTTCCTTCCCTAAATAGACTAAGTTCTTTTAGAGCAGGGATCCCTGATTATACTTTTTGGTATTCTTTATAGGATTCTAGCACAATATTTAGCACAGGGCAAGTTTTCAAAAAAAAAAAAAATTCAATAAATGAATCAGTTTTCTAATTTCACAAATTAAGGTTATGATGCTAAATTTTAATTAGACACATTTATGTCAATATGTTGTATCTCAGTCACATCTGATTCTTCATGACCCTATATGGGGTTATTTAAGTGGTTTATCATTTCCTTCTCTAGCTCATTTTATAGATGAGAAAACTGAGGCAAACTAAATTAAGTGACTTGCCCAGGGTCATACAACTAGTGTCTAAGACCAGATTTGAACTTAGGAGAAAGAGTCTTCCTAACTCTAAGCCTGGCACTCATCTGTACTTGACTACCTAGCTGCCACTTATGTCACCATATTTGACAAAATAAAATAAAATAACCCAACCTGTGTGTTCCTCCTACTATTCCTGCATCTGTGTATACCACATAATCATTTAAAACAGCTCAACTATTGAATACCTAATAAGTATATAATATTGTATTGTTTACTACAATAGCACAGAGTACAAATTTATTTTCTAATAACACAGAATAAAAATGTATTCTAAAGTTAGAAAGGCTATCAAATAAGTATTCACATAAAAGTAACAATAATTAATAGACAGTGCTATAGTATACTCTAATAAATTAGAAGTATTTTGTCCCAGGACCATTTAAATTAAAATTTTTAAATGCAATGCTATTTATTCAGTTAAGAAAACTTCCAATGACAGTACTTAAAACTATATAATAGTTTAAGCCAAAGTAAAATATAAATAGTAATTTATATACATTAAAATCTGTTCTGAGAAATCCAAGTATTCACTGTATTTTTAAAAAATCTAGGTATTCACTATATTTTTTTAAAAAAAGCTTATTTCTTATAAGCAGCAATGCAATTCTAACATTTTTAATGCGTTTTAGCATGAATTTTTTGGTGTGTAAACAATACACACAAACAATTGTCCTTGCACTGGATGGAATCACACAAGACTATTCAGTTTCCAAATGCAACATATAAAAAACTTGTGTTAAAGTATAAGGAAGGATAGGGGTGGAGAGATGCAAAAGAAATTGGACCTAAATATTTAAAATCTTAAAGAATTAAAGGCTTTAAAGGTTTTTGTTTTGTTTTGTTTTTTTGCCTAAAGGAGAGGGAAACTAGGAGCACTTTTCACATAGTCATGTATTTACTGATTTGATTGTTTCTTGACAATTAAATAGCTATTATATTCATTTATAACTCTAAGAGTTCTCCATTAAAAAAATTAGGTTTTATGTAAGAAAGTAATCTGTGAAATATGTGCAGGATTAATACATATATATATATACATATATATATATATATATATATATATATACACATTTAAGAAAAAAAATTTTGCTTCCCCAGCAATCTTAAAAAAAGTAAAATAGAATTCTGATAGTATGAGTGGAGGTCCTTATAGATGCAGGGAACATAGTAGACATGACTTCAAATCCCACCTCTGACATCTATCTAACCTTTAATTCACTTGACTTCTCTGGGCCTCAGTTTTCTCCTTTATAAAGATCTAGTTGGACTCTAAGGTTAAATGCTCACAAATTTCAGCAATAGATAAAAATTATGGCTTAAGATATTTTAGTGAATCCTATCAGCAATCAGGCACTAGGGACACAAAACAAAAAATGAAAGTCTCTATCTCTCAAAGGTAATGAAGAGACATGTACAACACATACACATAAGTATGTACAAAATAAATCCAAAGCCATGCTTTAAAGGAAATCTGGAAATTCTAAGAAGGATAAGGATAAAATTCCTTCGAAGCACTACAGAATTTCATATTCTGTATGAAAGTCCTCATGTGACTATTTTACTGTGCACAGTTGATAAGTATGTCCATTTCATGCTGTTGAGAAACTTTTTTTAAAGAGTGACTTGAACTTGTTAATAAAATGTGGGCATTTATTAGATTCTAGATCTAGGGACCTTAGAGTCAAAGTAGATCTTTATGAATGAGGAAACTAAGGCTCAGAGAAGTCAAGAGAAGTCAATTTGATTAAGGTTATATAGATGCAGAGATGGGAAATGACATCTGGATGAGAAAGAGCAAGGCCAGTTTAACTGAAAAAAAAAGGTAGGTAAGAGGGAGTAATACACAATAAGGCTGAAAAGGTATGCTGGACTCACATTTTAAATGTCAAATGGAAGAGTTTACATTAAGTTTGTCAGACAACCAATAAAACCCAAGTTCTGTTGTAACCAGGCAGGTATACTTTGACTATCACTTCAGTGCTTCTCTAGGATTTCGTTTTCTCATCTGTAAAAATGAATAGGTTGGAACAGATGTTGCCTAAGGTCCCTTCTTCTAATCTGAAATATTATAAATATGACTAACAATGCTTTACTAAAATATCTTCCATTTATTATAAATGTTACTTACATCTCAGAGCAAAACTGTATTCTATCGTATTCTAATATGGAAAAACTTGCCCAACAAAGTTACTTTTGACTATAGATAAATTATCCTTCTATGCATGAAATTTCAGGAAATGAAATTAAACAGTGAGAATGAGGAGAAGAAAGAAAACACTCAAGGTCTGCCAAAATTTTCTTAAAAATTAACATGAAAATGTTCATTTTTTAGAATAGGTTCATCTTCCTCCTAAATGTAACATTTTCAAAACACAAAGGTATGAAAGCTCTTGAAAACACAGGAAAATAGAATTCTGTAGTGAAAAATATAAATCATTATTCTATTACCTTACAGATTTTAAAGCTTGAGAATCTTCAATTCCTTTAAAGCAAACTTTTTTGACATTATTTCTTGGAGTGTGATTTGTAACAGATTTTTTTTCTTCCAATAAAAGATCCCAGAATGACTTAGATGAAGCAGAATTGAGAGAAGATGTCCTATGAGAGAAGGCACATAAACATGTTGAGTAATTTTTTTTTAAACTATTTCGATGAAAACACAGGAGAATGTTTCAACAATATGTAGAATGTGAAAATTTAATGGTAATATTGACCTTTCATAATTGTGTGCTTTTAAAAAGTGATTCAGTGATTTTTGCATTAAATGATGAATTCAAAGGAATATTATAGCTTCTAAAAAGTCAGCTGGTGAGTCAATAAAAAACATCTACTACATTCTAGGTATTGTGCTAAGTACTGGGGTCACAAAGAAATGGAAAAAAAAATCCAGACATCATCCTTAAGGATACAAAAGGATTAGGAGATTAAATGTAAAGAAAATTTAAAGCAATGGGAAAATCCTCCAGCAAGACTGAATTCAATATTCCAGTATAACTGTCTTTGGAAGGGGAAAAAAAATTTTTATGACTAAAGGCAGGAACAAATGGATATAAGCAAAAAGAGCCAAAAACTAAAACAGATGTATTTTGATAAATTAATTCACCACAGTGAAGATATGCAAATGCTTACATATATATACACACATACATATATATACACACATGCATATATGTACATAACACATGAGTAGATAAATATAAACACACAAACACACGCATGCTATATCTTCTTTCATTATTTCCTGATACCCTAGATCTTTTTTGTTTCTCAATATATATATATTTATTAATAAAATTCTACAAAGTACCCTTTGGTATAGCATTAAAATTAAAAATTGAGTTTGGTAGCATAATCTTCCAAAGTTTTTAAAAGTGTCAGTATTTCACGATGTAGTAATTAGTATAATTTAAGAATTTGGGAGCTGACCCCTATCTGGATTACTGAATAAGCAATGTTTACAATCAAGAGTCAATTTATATTCAGTATGTTCCGTGTAAGAAATCAACTATATACATCTTAGAAAATTTTCATCAGAAATAGTTATAATTAAGAAAACTCTACCATGAAAAATGAATCACTAAGAATTCCACATAACCAGTTTTATTGTACTTGCCAGCATTTATAAAAAAAAAAAATCAGCTTTTATTTATCTAAAGAGTACTTTATTTTATCAACTAGGTTTTGAAAGGTTTCGAATTCATGAACATACAATATTAAAAAAACAAAAACAAAAAAAAAAAAACCCTAACTTATTCTACCCAATAAGAAAGTGACTATATATTTATAAGAAAATCTGAAGTGATGGAACAAACCGTTTAAAATCAATTTACCCTCTCATTCCCTCAGATCTAAACTATGGAAGTTTTGTACTGTTTCTGTACATATGATAGACTGGGTTTTTATTAGTATTAACCTTCTCTACTCCCTATATTTCTTAACACCATCTATCTTAATGTTCTTACTGAAAAATCCCTTGTAACAAATTATGTCTCTAAAATCGTGGTGCAGTTTTCCATAAGTTTAAAGAGGCAGTAAGATTTTAGGGACACTTCATATAGTCAAAAATACAAATTAAAAAAATGTATTCAATTTTACTGATTTCAGCTTTATTTTAATTAGAATTTTTTTTTAGAAAATAGAATAAAAAGTTAACTAAATAAAGGGTATCAATGTTAACCACATAAATCATCTAAATGTGAAATCCATATTCTGAAGAAATCAGCCACTGTGGACTAAAGGCAAACTCATAAATTACTTGGAAAACTTTACATAAGAAGTCCTCTGAAGTACCAATTCCTCTTTGATTAGTTTTATGATTAAGTGAAAGTGAGGCATGGATTTTCACCTAATTTCAACATAATCACCAAACCACATTCCCATCTAAGAGTCAATATAAAAGATATAAAGGTAAGAAAAATAATGAAAATGATAATATCTATGGTTGTCTTGACTACATTATCTTAATTTAAATCCAAACAATAAAGTCTTTAGAAAATATATGGAATTTTAGGTCTTTGAAGGAAAAATAAACAGCTCCATAACAAGTAGTAAGTTTTCCTAAATACAGAGAATAGAATCTATCAAAATTCAGTATTTAAATAGTGAAAAATTGATTTGTCTAAAAGGCTTAGAACTAAATTTGTCAACTGATACAAAACTGTATTTAGTTCTTTAAGATACTCATAATTTGAAATATTTCTTTTGTAATCTGGGACAGCCTGATCAACAGCTCTAAAGCCAAGAATTTAGAAAATTCAGTTTTTAGAATCTTTAAGGTATATATTATTTTACATATATTATCTTACTTGATTTCCAAAACAACTCAGGTAGGCAGTATTATTGGTATTATTTATAGATGAGACATGAAGTATTTTGAAGAGCCTATGTAGATGACATTTTTGGAGTAGTATATGGTGTGTGGGGGGGAATTTAGTCATTGTTTAAGACTGATAAATCATTGTTTAATTGAAAGCAAAATGATTAATGAAAAAAAGAGAATGCTATACCTCGAGTAAAATGGATACTACATGCAATTTATAAAAACTTCTCTATCACACTTTTAAAATCTTTTTTTTCTAGTATCCAAAAACAAAAACAATCCTTATAAAATTATTTCTCACTTGAGATATCTAAAATCTGTCCTGATTTTCTATTAATGAGTTGAAGGGCATAGGAGCAGATAAGAGATTAAGTAGGCAACTAGATGTCCTAGCTTTGGGGGGGAAAGGAGGGAGTTCTTAGCCCTCAAAGAAAAAAAAAAGGAAGGGTGGCCAAAAACCGAGTCCAACTTGATCAAAGACAGAAGCATATGTGCCAATTCTGGCAACCACTTAGGTCTGACCTCCAAAATTATAGGTACATAGGATCATATATTTCCATTTTGTTCCTTTAAATACCATAGCACTTACTTTTGCTACTGTTTCAGCTATCTTTTTCTTTGCTATTAATAGAAGGGAGAAACTGCTACCAGTTGGTGAATCAGAAAATTTTTATTTTTGAATATGTAAATCTTCCTCTATCTTTCTCCACTGTGAAAGTTGGGTATTTTAGTTATTTATAAATAACATGAAATTATTATTTGTCTTTATCTTAAAGTCTGTATTAAAAAACAAACTAAAAACTCCGAAGAAAATGCAGAACATCATCCCAATAAATATGTTGGGGGTAAAAGAATCGATGAAAAGTATATTGATACAAATTTTATCTGCCTTCAAAGAACCTAACTTCATTTTTTTGTTATCCTTAAGATATTTAACAGACAAAAAAACAAACAAACAAAAAGAAAAAACTAGAGGTTTCTTTAGACAAAAAAAGATAAGTATGGTGTAAAGTATACTGTGTCTTTAGTTAACCAGAAATAAGTGCCAGTAGTTTCTTCACTCTTTTGGCAGATATCAATGCCAATAAAGCTGCTGAATTTCCAAGACAAGTATTTCATTTCCATTAAGTTCAAAAACTTCATAGCTGTGTGCATAAAAGCACTCTATAGCCAAATTTCTTCTAAACAGTATTTTTGGGGCTTGTGGTCAACAATCATACTGCTTTTTATACAAAACTACTCTGAGTAATCTCAATTTAATAAGAGCACACAATACATGTTTACTAATACTCACAAAATGCCTCAAACCTCATTAGTGGTCTACAAAAGGTTATCCATAAATTATCTTAGTCTCCCCATTTTAGGTACTCCTTCCCTCAGCTTGACAAAATGATCTTCCTAAAAGAACAGGTCTAAAAACTATAATATTTTCTTAATTCATTATATTACCTCTAGGATTAAATATCCTGTTTGACTTTTTAAAGCTCTTCAATAACCCAGTCCTCTTCTATTTTTTAGACTTTCTCATGTCTAATTGCTCAGTATGTACTCTGCAATACAGTAACATTGATATCACTGTTCCTCACACAAGACATTCCATCTACTAATGTCCCTTGTATCTAAAATTACTTCTCTCCTCACTTCCTTGATCTTTCATATCTCAGTCAGAAAATCCCACCTTTATAAAGTTGCTCCTGATCTCTCTTCATCCTAGGACATTCCTTCTGACACATCTCCAATTTAGTGTGTATGTACATACCTCTGTGTGTGTGTTTCTGTGGCAACGCGCGTGCATGCTCCTATGCAAACATGTGTGTCTTTTATTTGTATATTTATTTGCATGCTGTTTTCTCCATTAGATTGTAAACTCTTTGAAAGCAGGGATTGTTTTAGTTTTTCTTTGTAATCCCAGCAT
Organism: Myrmecobius fasciatus; assembly: GCA_023553655.1. Taxonomy (NCBI): domain Eukaryota; kingdom Metazoa; phylum Chordata; class Mammalia; order Dasyuromorphia; family Myrmecobiidae; genus Myrmecobius; species Myrmecobius fasciatus. The sequence continues at coordinate 508,327 of JAJPUD010000247.1, forward strand.
GACACAGTGGCTGATATATAGTAGGAGCTTAGTAATTACTGTTGTCTTGACTTAAGAAATAAGTGTTAAATTAATTCAATTTTTCTTTTATCAATTTTGAAAGCATCTTCACTGATATTTTACTTTTTTAACTCCTGGGCTATTTTCCATCTTAGCAGCCAAAGGAACTTCATGTTAGAATGCTTATAGGCATCTGTATTCACACAAAAATTAAACAGAATTCTATTCCTTAGCAAAAGTGGCACAGGAATTTTCATTTTCACTTACAGAAAAAAGCTAGATATTAAAAAAAATGACAAATCCCACAATGAGATATAAAATGGAAGAACATTTTGAAAGAATAGTTTTTCTCTTTTGAAAAAAATTATTAAATCTTAAATACCAACTTGTAAGAATAAAATATGTCAAGTTAACTGCTCCCAGTGCTACTCAGATTAAAATGTAAGAGGAATATTTCCAGGGACGGAGCCAAGATGGTAGAGTAAATCAGGAAGCTGCTCGAACTCTTCCTGTTTCCCTCAAAAAACACAAGAATGAAACCAAGCCTCTGAACAGTCTGACAGAATGAAAGCACTCTCTACCTCAAGACAGATTCCAGAAAGGTCAGTCTCACTGGAGTGAAAAGGGTGTTCAGTCCACGTTGGATAAACTCTAGGAAAGCCAGTGAGAGGGTCTTCATCACAGCAACTGAGCAACTAAGACCTTTAATCCTGGCTCAGCACAGGAGCACAGCAGGGGAGTAGCTTCCAGTCCCAGCTCAGAAGGCAAACTCTGGGAAACTAGGCTGTTTCCTGAACAGAGCAGGAAAAGGTACCTCCTGTAAACATAAGGGGGCGCTATGTTCAAAGTCAAGGCTCAGAGCTGTACAGGAAGCTTGGGACAACGCCCCCTATATCCCAGGAGCAGAGCTCAACCATAAAAGTAAAAAAAGAAATACCCAAAGGACAGAAAATGAGCAAGAAACAGAAAAGAACCTTGACCATAGAAAGAGTCTATGGTGACAGGAAAGACAAAACACAAACTCAGATAAGGATGGAATGTCCACAGAAAAAATCTCAAAGTGAAATAAATTGGGCTCAAACCCAAAAAGCCTTCTTGGAAATGCTCATAAAAGATTTCAAAAGGTAAATAAGAGAGGTAGAAGAAAAAAATGAGAAAAAGAAATGAGAGATATGCATGAGAGTCAACAATTTGGAAAAGGAAGGGAAAAATTTATCTTTAGAAAACAACTCCTTAAACAGTACAATAAACCAAATGGAAAAAAGAGATACAAAAGATAACTGAAGAAAATCACATATTAAAAACTTGACCAGAGCAAATAGAAATTAATGACTTTGTGGGACAGCAAGAATCAGTTAAACAAACTGAAAAGAATGGAAAAATGGAAGAAAATGTGAAATATGTAATTGGAAAAACAGCCAACCTGGAAAACAGATCCAGAAGAGACAATTTAAAAATTACTGGTCTACCTGAAGGCAATGACCAAAAAAAGAGACTGGATAGCAGTCTATAGAGGTCATTAAGGAAAACTGCGCTAATATTCTAGAAATAGAGGAGGAAAGAGTCATTGAAAGAATCCATTAATTATCTCTGCAAAGAAATCCCACAAGGAAAATACCAAGGAACTCTGTTGTAAAACTCCAAAACTATACTCTCTAGGAAAAAAATATTGCAAGCTTCCAGACAAAAACAATTCAAATACCAAGGAGCAACAGTCAAGATTACCCAAGATCTGGCAGCTCCAACAATTAAGGAAGGAGGGAATACCATATTCCAGGAAGGCAAAGGACCTGGAGTCACAACCAAAAACTAACTACCCAATGAGATTCAGCATCATCTCTCCGGGGAGGAGATGGAGCTTCAATCAATTCTACTGGAAAAAACAAAAAAACAAAAAAAAAAAAAACCAGAAAATTTAATCTACAAACAAAGGATTCAAGAGAAGCATCGAAATATATTATTTAAAGGGGAAATATATATTATTTAAAGGATAAGCTATTTATATCCCTAGATGTACAACAATATGTGTAACTCTTGAGAACTACATCACTGGGGCAGACAGAAGGGGGAATCACATGGATTGAGGATATGGTTGTGAATGTTCCCTGATGTGATGACATCAAAAGGCATTAAGGGGTAGAAAAAGGTCTGTATTGGAAAAAGAGGAAAGGGGAAGTATAATGGGAGAATTAGTTCACATGAAGAGGTGCAAAAGACCCATTACAATCTAGAAGGGAGGAAGATGAGCATTGTTTGAAGCTTGATCCTATCAGTTTTGGCTCTAAGAGGGAATAAGTTAATCAACCTGTAAACATATAAAGGAAGAGGAGAAAGAGTAAAGAAAAGGGAGGGGCAGGATAGAGGGGAAGGCAAAAACACTAAGAAAATGTAACAGAAGGAGTAAGGGTGAAAGAAGATAAGATAGTGAGTGAAGTGAGTTTTTAAAAAAAACACTAGTAAGAGAAGGGGACAGGAGATAAAGTAGTGGGTGGGATAAATAAAAAAAATCACATGACTAAAGACTGGGTGGAAAGAGAAATAGATACAAGGGAGAAAATAGGATGGAGGAATTAAAAAACAGAATCATACAATATATTGTTTAGAAAAAATACATTTGATAGAGAGGCATACAAAGTAAAGGTAAAAGGCTGGAACAGAATTTATTATGCTTTAGCTGAAGTAAAAAAAAAAAAGAGTTAGCAATTCTGATCTCAGATAAAGTAAAAGTAAAAATAGATCTTATTAAAACAGAAAAGGAAGGAAAGTACATCTTGATAAAGAGTATTGTAAACAATGAAGTAGTAAGGATGCTCAAATGTGTATGTACCAAGTGGTACAGCAGCAAATTACTAGAGAAGATTTTAAGCCAGTTACAAGAAGAAATAGACAGCAAAACTATTCTAAGTGGGGGATCTTAACCTTCCCCTCTCAGAATTAGACAAATCTAACAACAAAAGAAATTAGGGAGGTTAACAGGATCCTAGAAAACCTAGATATGATAGATCTCTGGAGAAAATTGAATAGGGACAGAAAGGAATACACCTTTTTCTCAGCAGTGCATGGCACCTACACAAAAATTGATCATGTATTAGGGCATAAAAAGCTCACAATCAAATGTAGAAAAGCAGAAATAGTAAATGCTTCCTTTTCAGACCACAATGCTATAAAAACTATATTTAATAAAGAGCCAGGGAAAGATAGACTAAAAAACAATTGGAAATTAAATAATCTGATTCTAAACAAGTGGGTCAAACAACAAATCACCAAAAACAATCCAGTTTTAGCAAAGCTGCACAATATAAAATAAACCCACACAAATCATCAGCATTTCTAATTATTACTGACAAAGCCCATCAATAAAAGATAGAAAGAGAAATTCCATTTAAAATTACTGTAGACAAAATAAAATACTTGGGGATCTACCTGCCAAAACAAACTCAAGAATTTTATGAACACAATTACAAAACACTTCTCATAGTAATAAAGTCAGATCTAAACAATTGGAAAAATATCAATTGTTCATGGCTGGTTCAGATAATATAATAAAAATGACAATTCTGCCTAAATTGGTCTACTTAGTTGTTCAGTGCCATACCAACCAAACTACCAAAACATTATTTTATAGAACTAGAAAAAAAAAAAAAAAAAAAAAAAAAACAGAATTCATCTGGAAGAACAAAAGAATATAAAGGGAATTAATGGGAAAAAAAAATGCAAAGGATGGTGGCTTAGCACTACCAAACCTAAAAACTATATTATAAAGGAGATTATTGTTCTAGAAAAAATGCTGAACAAGCTGACTTTAGAAAGGCCAGGAAAGATTTATATGAACTGATGCTGACCAAAACAAGCAGAACCAGGAATATACTGTATACAATAACAGTAAGAATGTGCAATGATCAACTATGAAAGACTTGATTCTCCTCAGTGGTTCAGTGATCTAAAGCAATCCCAACTGACTTTGGACAGAAAATGTTATCTGCATCTGGAAAAAGAACTAAGGAGACTGAATGTAAATCAACACATGTTATGTTCACTTCTTTATTCTGGGTTGTTTTTTTTTTTTCCTCTCGATGGTTTTTCCCTTTTGCTATGATTTTTCTCTCCCACCATGATTCATAAAATAATATGTATTAAAAATAATGAATTTATTAGGAAAAAAAGAAAATACTTTAGTTTTTTAAACTAAAACATTATTTGTCCTCTAAACAAATGCAGAATAATTCAGAATTTTCAGTGTGGTAACCATTAATTTCTTCTATGGTATGGTTTTCAGCACACAATGTGTTCAATTCATTTATTTGCTTAAAAAATTTTGGTGCTAGGGCAGTTAGGTGGCACAGTGGACAAAGCACCAGCCCTGAAGTCAGGAGGATCTGAGTTCAAATCTGGCCTTAAGACACTTAACACTGCCTAGCTGTGTGACCCTGGGCAAGTCACTTAACCCCAACTGCCTCAGCAAAAAAAAAAAAAAAAAAAAAAAATTTGGTGCTGAAGCACCAATCATCAACAATAGCTGGTACTGATTTAAAAACATAGAAGTATTTCAGTACAACACAATTATTAGCAGGGAAGATTCAGAAATAACTAAATTCAACAACTCAATATCTGACAAATTCCCAAATATAAATTATATCAAAGAAAATTTTGTAATTTATAAATAAACTACTGGAAAAACTGATGTATGTTCCAATGTGTCTGGTAAATTAGCCCAAGATCAATCAGTATGTTATACCATATTCTACAATTATAAATTCAAAATGAATGTGACCTAAATATTAAAGATTATATAACCATAAAAATTATATCTTTCATAGTTATGAGTAAAAGGTGAATTCTTAATCAAATAATGGACAAAGATAATTACCAAAGATAAAATGGATGTTTGATTATATGAAATTGAAGAGTTTTTAAACAAACAAAATCAACATATGAAGAATATGAGAAGTAGTCAATTGGACAAAAAATTCTTTTTATAAACTATTTGATAAGCATTTAATATCAAAAATGTATAAGCAACAAATTGAAATATCTAAAGCCAAAAACCATACCTATTAGGACAAAGGATAAGAACAATTAGGATATAAACAGTTGTAAACTATTAACAGGAATATGAAAGAATGTTTCAAATCACCAATAAGAGAAATGCAAATTAAAACAAAAGATGGGAATAGTCAGTGTTGGAGGTTTTGTGGAGAGATACACTAGTAACCTGATATACCATTACAGAACAAAATCTAGTATTTTACAAATAAAATGACTAAAATACCCATACCCCTTGAGCCATTATGAGGCATATAGTCCAGGGAGATAAATAAAAGAAGAAATATATACTAGAAATTGTGTATGTGTATGTATATGATTTCATATATATATATATATGAGAAATAGATGTCTCATCAACTGGGGAATTGCTAAATCAACCAAGGCACATAAAGGTAACAAAATATTACTGTAAGAAATGATGACCATTATGAATACAAAGAAATATGGAAAGATTGATATAGGATGAAATAAAGTAAGCAGAACCAGAAAAACAATATACCCAGTGACTCCAACAATATCAAGAAGTACACACCAATAGAAGCTGAATGTTGGGAAATATCAACAAAAAGTTTGGTTCTAAAAATGTATAAATCATCCTTTTGTAAATCTTAAAGCATTGTATAAAATATATCTGTGTGTGTGTGTTTGTAAAATAGGTATACACACATATACAGGACAAAACATAAGCTATATAAAAAACAAAATGATTAATAGAAATCTATTAAAAAAGAAAAGCCTCAAATACAAATGAGAAATGTTTATTAATAACCAACATCTTAGGGAGATTCAGAACTCCCCCATTCTATCAAAATCCAGATTTTAAGTCCAGTTTTTGCAAGGAATTTAATGGAAGTATTTTAGTAATTTTATTTGCAAAATCCAATCATGTTAACCAATTAGATTTGATTGCGGTTTGATAGACCACCTACTAGAAAAGTACATGAATTGTGAGTCCTCTGACATGACTGTCTTTGGTGTAAGAGCCAAATGACCATCCTTTTATTAATAACCTGATGGCCTTATTAAAATAATAATCACCAAATGGCTAAATTATCCAGAAATTATGTTTCTTGAATCCTTTTAAACATCTCATACAAAAACACAGTAGTAAAGAGCAGCTAGGTGGTACAGTGGATAGAGCACCAGCCCTGAAGCCAGGACGACCTGAGTTCAAATCCAACCTCAGACACTTAACACTTCCTAGCTATGTGACCCTGGGCAAGTCACTTAACTCCAATTGCCTCAGCCAAAAAAAAAAAAGCCATAGTAGTATATTAATTAAATTGATATGTTATATATCCTTCTGAATCTGATAAAACTGCTAACATTAGGGTAATTAAATCCCATTGATGGATGTTTATGCAGCTTGCCCCAAACCACTTTTTCAGTTTATTATAAATTATTCCTCTTTAGAAACCCTTCAGTTCAATCTAATTGTGCTTTTTGCTATGCTTCACCCATAATATATCATCTCCCATTTCTGAAACTTTGTACAGGCTATCCCTCATTCCAGACCTGGAATGCCTCTTCTTCAACTCTTAGAATCTCTCATTTCTTTCAAAGGTCAGCTCAAATATTGTTTGGGGGCCTTCTAAATCCTTTCAGTCAGTTACTGTTCTCTGTTCCCTTCATCTCCATTACTTTAAAATCAATTTGATTTATGTTTAAAATATGTGCATGCTGTCTCTTCCTTTAGAATAAAGGGCAGGGACTGCTTCTTTTTCTCTTAATTTCCCTAGCAGCAAGCACAATGGTTACTACACAGTAGGTTCTTAATAAGTGTTTACTAATTAGAGTCCAGCTCCTATCTTAAAACTAGTAGTTTTCAAATCTCTTAGAAAAATTTAAAAAATAAACATAAAATTACTAATCTTTATTTTTGAAATGTAAAATACAGAGAATGAATTTCAATCTCAGTGACACACTAACAAATGAAACGACTAAATAAGTATAAACCTTTAAAAAATACTATTTAAATAAATGGAATGAGAAAACTACCTTGAAAAAAAGATATATAGATGTGTTTATTTTAATGTAAAAGAACATACCAGGCATTTCCTGGTTTTGTGGCTTTTGCAGATATAGAAGGAGTGGTCATGACTGCAGTTTCCACACTATTCATTGCTGGGTTGTTCTCCTTGGCAGCCATAGCAATCATTTTTCTTTGCTTTTGAGAAAGTTTAATCCCATGAGAAGTGGTTTTGCTACAAATTAAATCAAACATCAGGGGAAAAAAAAGTTATTTCTGATATTTAAAGGAGACTGAACAAGATAACTAGAATTCTAGTCTACTTGGGCAAGATTTTACTGATACAAAATTAAAATGCTGAAGATAAGAATATTGCATAGGATTAAAAAGTAACTATATAGGATCTTTATTACTAATGCTTCTATACTTTTAAATATGAAAGTGATTCACAGCTCACAATCACTGAATCTTTCATATCTTTACACAAATCAAAATGCCATTTTAAAGGAAAAGTATATTTATTAGGCTACAGACTAAAACTATCACCTTAATTCATTTAAGACATACAAAAACAGTCATCAATAAATCATTTTATGTATGCAATAAATTAAAATGAACTATAAAATAAGTCAGAAAAAGGAAAATTAGCTTTTTTTCCCTCACTAGTTTATCTTCCTTCAAGCAGAACTGTATTTTGATACAAATCATTACAAATTTCATTTTTTACACTATCAAGCTTATTAAGGAAAATGATAGTTGAACTGTTAGTGAACCAAATGACTAAGTAAAAAAGGCCAAGTATCATAGAATAAGGCAGATTAATATTATGACCATATTTTTTAAAAAATACTTTGATTTTCTTTAAGAGATAGCTTTGAAAAGTGGGTAGAGTTCTGGGCTTGCAGTCAGGAAAGTCTGGCCCATGCTTGATGAAGCCAGAAAAGTCACTTGACCACCATGAGCTTCAGCAAACTTTTAAGGATTTATCATTTAAGTCAAAGATCTGCCCTAATGAACAAGTTTCCATATCCTAGATCGATGAAATAAGAGATCGCATATAGTTGAATTAAAGTTAAATGGGGCATGAAAACCATCTAGTCCAATCCTTCTTTTGTGTTCTGGCACAATAGTGATAAATCAATGATGTTAGTCATAATATCATTTTCTCCTTATAGAATGAAAGATTTTAAAAATTCAGAATACCTCTACTTATAAAATACACATGTAAATTGTAAAAAATTATTTTTCACTAAATAAATCTAAAAACTTTGCCTTTTACAAGACATTTTTTTCACCTTTCTTACATTGTTTCCTAACTGACCTTGAATTTGTCTTTGGTGTAGTTCCACACTTTTGCATATTTTCTTCAATTTCCATGATGGTTCTAAGATCCATGGCAGGAGGACTGACTGGGCTGAATGACATGAAAAAGGTTACCTTTCAAGACATTCATTTTCACTTACATTCCAGTTTCTAACCTTCACAGAAATTGTCTAAATCATATATAAGATCGGTAATCAGATATATAATTTATGTCTACTTCCTCAATTATGGGAAACTTCAAATAGAATGTTTCAGATAAAACCTTTCTTTATATGTATATATATATAAATAACACAACAAAAATACTTTTCAAAGTCATTACCATGTTAAATGACATAATTAAAATGCAACTCTCATTTTTTAAATAGTAGTTAAGGAAAGGAAAGATTGCTAAGTTTTCTTGGTCAAATGGCACGCCACACAGGAATTCACATTAAATTTTTATGGGTTAAGATAAAAGAAGACATTGAAGAATATTTTCTTTTTTAATTCAGTTTTAATAAGCAGAAATTATTTATATTAACGCAAAACATTTAACAAAATAACACTAAGCAAAACTGGACCCTTAAATAAAGAAATTAAAATATTCTCTCAATGATAGTCAAAATATTAGAGAAGGCTGCTAGATAATAGAAAACTATTTGAATAGATAATTGAAAACTATTGAATTGGGACTTAAGAGAAAATCATATATATATATATATGTATATATATATATATATATATATATATATATATATAAATAGAGAGAGAGAGAGAGTGTCTAGCATTGTAACTTAAAAACTACATTTTTTTTAAAAATTTGGCTTTCCCTCTTGTTTTTAAAAAAAGCCCAATTGTTAGTATCAATTAATATTCCTATAAGAACCATGTGTCAGAAGAGCAGTGTGGCACAGGAGAAAGTGTCCTAGACTTAGAATGAAAAGAACTGGGTTCAAATCTGAAGAATTGGATCCAAAACTCCAACTCCATCACACAGGAAAAGTCATTTAGCCTCTTTGAGTCTATTTCCTCATCTACAAAATGGTGATAATTAAACTTGTAGTACCTAGCATACAAAGTTGGAAGAAATCTATTTTATAAACTTTCAAATGTTTCATAAATATAAGGAGGAATGACTATTATTCTATTTTTGTAAAGGGGAATAATAGTCATTCTTCCTTACATTTATGAAACATTTGAATTTAATTTAATTTACATTTAATTCCAATAAATATTTATTTCATAGATAAGAAATATTGCTATCAATAACAGTCGATTTCAAGGCTTGAAATCCTTGAAACATAAAGAATTCCTGTCTCAATCTTGCTTGCCTTAGAGACTTAAAGACAAACTATTATGAGGATTTTCTGCATTAAATTGTTTCTGGAATTAAAATGTTTCCAAACATTGTCCATATATTGTGCATAGCCTATTAATTCTTCAAAACTATAAAGTATTTTAAGAGTTAATCAACAACCTAACTTTGTGCTTATAACAAAGCTCCTTTATTCTGTCATTATGTTCTTTTTTTCAAATCCACAAATATGGCTGAAATCAAATTATTTTACAGGAACACCATAGAAAAAATGTGCAATCAGCTTCTCAAAAGCTTCATTAATTTGGTGAATAAGGACAAGTAGGCTTTAAAAATACTACAAAATCTGATAGAGAACCATTTTTAATCTTTAGACTCCAACCTCTAATTCCAAAATTAAAATGAAATAATCAAAACCCAAATGTAAATGGTGATGCCAAATTCTATTTAAATAAATAAGTTATTTTAAAAAAGTGGCAATATTTTTTGATTGATTTTCATAAGATTTCAAAATAAATATTTCTGCATTACCTTGCATTTTTAAAGATTTAGATTTTTTATTAATATTATATTATCTGTGTGTATGCTTCAAAGACAATAATAATTCATATACTATATATCAGATACTATAATAAATGTATGATGTTAGAGCAAGAATCCTTAACTTTGAGTCAGTGAATTTAATATTTCAACTATATTCTAATATGCTTGGTTCCCTTTGCAAACCTGTGTATTTTATGCATTTAAAAACAGAATTTTTGAGGAGAAAATAGGCCTCACAAAACTATCAAAGGTTTTCAAGACACAAAAAAATTTAAAAACAACTGATCTAGAAAACTGAATGAAACATAAAACCAACTTTTTTGTTTTGCATAAATGTAACAAAACATTACTGTGTTATAAGAAATGCTTGTGCATGATGAAAACAGTGAATCCTAGAAATATCTAAATGAACTTAATAAAAGGAAATAAACAGAGCCAGGGGGAAAAATGAAAATAAAGAACAATCACAACAACAAAAATCAAAATACATAATACATGTTTGTATGTGCATTTGTGTAGATCTATTTCTTTATATATGATGGGTAAGGTATACAAACTTTAAGTGGAGATAGTCCTGATCATAATTAACTTAAAAATAATAACACAAAATCTAATAAAGCACCTAGTGACTTAAGATACATTGTGAAGGCTATTCCTCCATGCCCTTTCCTTCCTAAGAAGGAACTGTGGCTACATTCTAAAGACTGATCATGACAACTAATCTGGGAAATAGGACAATCTAGAAAAGGGAAGAAAAAAAGAAAAAAAAAAAGAAAAGGAAGAAAAAAATAATTAAAGAAGAATTTTAAGTACTACCAACAAGTACTGCCAACAACTAAATGGCCAAAAGTACCTAGATGTGATTTCAAAGATGAAAAGGACTTATATGAAGTTGTCCTGGTGTAAGGGCTGAGAAGACAAGACTTTAGTAAGTGCATAAAGACAGCAAAAAAATAATTATAAAGTGGAACATTAAGGACTAAAAACTGAATGACAATGAGAGACAGGTAGTAGGATACCTATAAGAATCACAGGAATTAAATAGAAGAAAATGTGTTAAAAACACACATCATTAAGCAATTGTCTAAAACTACAAGTGCATAGGGGCCACTCTACAATTCTTTGCCAAGATTTAACCTACATAGGTGAATTCACAATTTCAATATACATGTTACAAATAGATTATGTGAAATACATATATGAAAGCATGTATACACACACCTGTATGCATGCATCTGTACACACACACACACACACACACACACACACACACAAATGTGTGTGCGCGTGTGCATGGACCTGTGTCTGTGTTTATAAAATATATTTGGATGTTAAATTGGACTCCCTCACTAGCATTATATAGTGTCAAATACCAAAAGATGTTTACTGCTTTCACTCTGTGGCCAGATCTCCATGACACATAATGAAGTCATAATGTGAAAAAAAGTCTCAGAAATAACCATACAAATCTATTACTGAGATTTATTGTACATAAGGGAATAAACAATCATAGAGACTGACTACACTAGAAAAATTTCTACTAACTTGTACCTACCAAATAATTAAACACATATCAAAAGCATCCCACCTGAAAGAGCTGGCAACCCAATTAGAAGAGCTTGCACAATTGATTCGATTACTGGGAATGGACTGTGGAACAGACATTTTAAGTGCTGGTAATTCTTCATATGGTTTTACATATTCACTAGCATGCACAGGGTATGCACCATTAACATATGTTTTAATTTTCATCACCTAAAATTTAAAAAAAATGAACAAGTAAAATCTCTGTAAAATGTTCATTATAGCTTCCAGAAAATCTAGTTGATTTAACCTGTTTAAGACATTCAACTATATCTCAAATCTAGTTAGCGCATTTTTAAACATCATTCCATACCAATGGGTATGTTTGCATGTAAAATTCCTTTCAATGTAAGCACTAAATATGAAACTGCTTATATGAAAAACTATTAAGATAAATTTTGAAAGCAAGCATAAAACTAAATATGGATGGTTTTAATATTAAGAGAATACAAATTGCTCTGTACAAATCTGCTAATAATAACATTTACTAATTCAGAATCTAAGACTATATAACACTAATACTCCAATACAATTGTACACACCTTCATATCAAATTTGCTATGACTTTGAAGGGATTTTAATTTATATGACAATCTCATGATGCTCTCAATTGCCTTTTTTTTTTTTTTCCTGCTGAGATAATTGGGATTAAGTGGCTTACCCAGGGTAATATAGTTAAAACGTGTTAAGTGTCTGAGGTCAAATTTGAACTCAGGTCCTCCTGTCTTCAGGGTGGGTGCTCTATCTGCTGCGCCACCTACCTGCCCTTCAATTGCTTCTTAAACCTAAGAAGTATTCTGACTTCTGTAGAAGATTCAAGTCCATTCCAGAAATGAATCATGGAGACAACTATAACCCAGAGCTACTCTAAGGGCTCTATTTTGTGCTCAAAGTCTCTTTATGTTGAATTTTGCTTCTATTTTCCTTATTTTTGTAACAAATGTGCCACTTGGAAAAATTTCAAAATCTGGTTAATTTTTCTTAAAGTAAAATGTTGATTAGCTGAGTTATAGATTATTTTTCTTCTGAAATAGCTAAAATTGCTAATTACTTACTGCAAAAATTTAAATCAATGTTTTATTTTGAAATATGAAGTGAATTTTATATAGTAGAAGATGACACAGTTTAAAAATTAATTGAAAATAATATAAAAGTAGTAATAGCTTAAAAATTTAAGGAAAATACTGTATACATAAAAAACATATAAAACCTTTCTGTCAGTTACAATTTAAGTCAATTAAGAGTTGGTTTTAAAGCTATTAGGATAATGAATAACTAAAAGACAGCTTAATTACATTTTATATCAATATAAAACAGAACCAAAAAACCTCCAAATCTGTAGACAATTAAAAACAAACCTCAATCTTATCTGGATGAATTCCTGTTGTGAAATCAGGAGACTGCAAGTCTCTAGGACTACCTATTCCAGCATAGCTACCTTCAGAGTCTGATGTCAGTAGTTCTGGAAGAGATTCTGCAGAGTTGGTTTTATCTAATTTTACCATGCCTGCATTTTAAAATTTAAAAACATATTTTATTTTAAAAAAGGTAAAAATGTATTAAATTATGTTACAAATAAAGTATTTAGATGGGAAGTTCTACTTGACACACAATTAACAATTTTTAACCCAAATAAGTTATAATAAAATTCATATACTTCCCTGAATTTTAGTGATACATGGATTTAGACCCCAAGATTTAAAATGCTTTGCTTTGGAGTCATATGACAAAAATCAACTTTTTTCATCAGTTACTATTTCCCTTAGAAACAACTTATTTTATATAACTTTTTTGCTAGTTCAGAACAGATGTTATAACAATATTCAGGGAAGTTTATCATTGAGTTGACCAGATGACAACGAGTTTTATGGGCAGAGTTACTCTCGAATACTGTCTACTAAATCATTGAGAGCTTGTGACAGAATTAGGAGAAGGAATATTAACAAATACAAAATCACAGATATTTAAAATATTGAAAAAGCAAAATTTAATATTATTGCACTAAATAATGCACTCATCACATTGAATGGGAATAATGAATCTTCTACCTACAATAGCTTAAGACTCACCCATGGCAACCTTAAAAGCATCACTGCTACAATCTGACTCATGCTGCAACATCTCTGATCCTGTACATCCAAAAAAGTACATAATAAAAGCAATCATTTTTAAATCTATTGAATTTTTAAAATAATTTCTTTCAATGGCTTTGAAAGTTGCTCTAAAGAAACGGCACTGTTTTATTAAAAACATTTTATTCCACAAAAATGATCAGAATTTAAAAGGAATGTGGTAAAAAAAAAAAAAAAAAAGATTTGCCACTCACCTGTGGAAGGTGAGCTCTGAATAATGTCTGAAAGGTTATAACCCCCAGAGCTGTCTGAACGTTTTCGTGGCTTCTTTTTGGCTTTTGTCTTGGCCTTTTTGAAGAAAGCTTCTCTAAGAAAAAAACAAGCACCAAATGTCTTCTAAACTGAGAAATCTAGAGTAGGTATGACTGTTATAATTCCAGTTCTACAAAGACAATGTATTTAATTTAAGCAAACATGAAATATACACAAATTTAGGCCAAAAAATTTAGATGAGAAATACACATATGATTCTGGGCTAATTATTCTGTATCATAGTTACCCTACTTGCAAAATGACAAAAATACTAGACATTGAGCATAAAACTGAAAAAGTACATACAAAAACATTTAGTGAAGTTAAAAACACAGCATAGATGCAAGATATATTCCCTCACTTTTATACGGAAAGTTAAATAATGCTATTTAGAATAACTATCATGAATACAACATAATTAATCATTAATCACTCAATGAAAGATTAAACAGTAATACCATCTCTGGTTCAATCTCAAAAAAGATTATTGAAAGATAAGAAAAGATACTAATAGGCTATTTTTTATTTGTTACAAAATGACATGACATGAAAAGGTGAAAAAATAATTGGTTAAAAAATACAGGAAGGGCCAGTTAGGTGGCGCAGTGGAGAGAGCACCAGCCCTGAAGTCAGGAGGACCTGAGTTCAAATTTTGTCCCAGACACTTAACACTTCCTAGCTGGGTGACCCTGGGCAAGTCACTTAACCCCAAGTGCGTGGTAGGGAATATATATATATGGGGGGACGTGCCAGGGGCAGGAACATATATAATGACTACAAAAAAAGAAATGAAAAGTACAATCAAGGCAACTGCAGGAAGGCCAATGGCCATCAAACTGGAATGAACCAATTGACTTGAACAAATATATTCAGTAGAAATCTGTTCTAAAAGGAATAAAAGGGAAAAGTTTAAAAAAATGGACAAAATCAAAAACAACCTCTTCGTAATTCCAACAAGAT
Organism: Myrmecobius fasciatus; assembly: GCA_023553655.1. NCBI lineage: Eukaryota > Metazoa > Chordata > Mammalia > Dasyuromorphia > Myrmecobiidae > Myrmecobius > Myrmecobius fasciatus. Next base: position 523,433 of record JAJPUD010000247.1, read on the forward strand.
ACCTGAAAAAAACATCTATTTTCTAAGATTTAAAGATCCTTACGCAATGAAAATACTCTAGAAAATAGGCTTTCACAAATTATTCTGTCAGTTTCTATATCAGACTACATGTTTACATTAATATAAATTTAAGAAATACAGAAAATAGAAAATACTGCTGTTAATTTACTAAATATTGATTTTTAAAAGTTGATTCTAATTGTCAAATATGAAGTGAAGCATAAAGTCATATATATAATTAATCTAATAGTTAAACAATAAGCCTTTATTAAGCACAAACTATATGCCAGTGCTAAGTCCCAGGCAAAAAATTCAAAAATTGCCATATCCTCATGGAGCTCATATAATAATGGGAGAAACAACCTATAAATAAATAGGTACGCATATGATAGATCTAGAGTAGAAGATAGATAAATCACCAAAGAAACCAAGTTCTACGGAAGAAAAAGAAAAGGCAAAAACAAAATATGACTCACTGGTAATTGTGTTCCATGTTTATGTCTCCTTTCAAAAAAACATCAACATCTTCTGCCTCTAAGTAGCTGATATCTGGACCATCTTGATATGGTGTTATCACCCTTCTATCCATTGCAGGTATCTGTAGCATTAACAGAAATATTACAGAATTCTTTTAAGAAGATCTCTTACCTTTCTAGAGACAGATCTTTAAGTCTTATCAAATTATACTTATTATATGAACTGAAATTAATAGGGAAATTCTGGAATGACAGTCTGTTTTTAATTATAATTAAACTAATCATGTTATGAATTCATGGGCCTAACATTTCAAGATAAAAGAATAAAACATCAACTTTTCTGATATATTTATTCTCTAGTCTGTGTAAAATAATGTTTTTATCTAATTCTTAGGAGTTAATCAAATCTTAATCTTTTCACTTTCTTTTAATAACAAAAGGATCATCTCAAACTTTTAATTTCCACACTTAAAAATCAGAATACAATTTATTTTTAGTTCTTTAATATTATACCTTCACCATTTCTTCAGATATATTCAGATGAGGATCTAGTAGGGGGGGTACTGTCAATGAAAGACCCTTCACTTCTTCATATAAAAGTGTCCTAAGTATGGGGATTATTTAGAAAAATAATACAATTGAAAACTCATTGATAAGAAGATTGTTTCAGTTATTGCTATTTTTGCTCATCTTTCCTATAACATAAACCTTACTTACCATTTTCCTATAGAATACAGAAAGATCCTTCAAAACATCATCACTTAAAACATCCAGTGTCCTATAAAATAAAATGGACAATTTATCTTCGAACTCATTTAATATGACATCCTTCTGGTCATGCCAAAAAAAAAAAAAAAAAAAAAAATCCAAAGACTTATTCTTATGGAGGCAACTCTTCACTGAAATTCAAACCATGTAGTTAAACTACCACATCTCATTATTTTTCTCTTCACAACACCTCTTAGACGTGTTCCCTTTTCTCTTCTAGCACAGTTACCACCCTCATACATCACCTTATGACTAAACTACTGTAGTCATCTTCTGGTTGCTCTCCCTTCATCAAGTTTCTTCTTACATCCATCCAATCCATTCTCCATTCAAATGCAAAAATGATTTCCCGAAAGCCCAAGTCAGATCATGTCACACATTCCCCCACTGTATCCCCATTCACTGAAGTCCAATAATTCCATATTACCTCCAAGATCAAATATAAAATCCTGTTTCATTCTTAAAGTTGTTTATAAGCAGGATTCTTTCTACCTTCTTTTCCACATATTTTACAATCCTTCCACAATTGCCTACTTACTCTTTCTCTGATGCAACACTCCATTTCCCTAACTCTTATACCCTTACCCCATTTATACCTTATGTCTGTAATACTATCTCTTTAATCTCTACCTCCTGGATTCCCAGACGACTCAATTCAAATCCCACCTTCTACATGAATCCCAAAATTCTGTAATCACTCCTTCCCCTTCACCTCCCCGTCAACACATACATGCTGCTAGAGACTTCCATCTGAGATCAACTTCCATTTACACTGTACATATATCACCTGTATAGTTTTTTTGAATTTTGCCTCCCCTACTGCACTTTGAGAGTTTGTGTCTTCCTTTGTAATACTCAGCTCTTAACACAGTCCCTAGTACATATTAAGCTCTTAATAAATATTTGTTGACTGTTGATTTTCTCAGTGTATCAATTATCTCATGAAGAATGTTATGATTTTTCTAATCTGTACCAGTAGAAATGTCCATTCCAGAAATTCCCTATGCTATGAAATCACAGATTTAGATTCAAGGAAAAAAAAAAAAAGGCTAACTACAACTTTTACTATGAACTTTATCAGGTGGTTGTGATACTCTAGTATGATAAATCATATGAAAAGATTTTCTATAGCATCTTAAACATCAATTATTATTGTTACTTTTAACTCCCAATTTAACTACTGAATTTTAAAATTTTTTTAAATTTCTCTATTAATATTTTTATCATTATATACAAATATCTATGTAACAAATTACAGAATTTATTTAAACTCACCTTGCTTCAAGTAAAGCTGCCATATTTAGTCCCATAAACTGTAAACAAGACAATTTCAACTGTTCAGCATTATACATTACTGCAAACTCCAATGTCATAGCAGCATTCTTTAGAGTAACTGCAGAGGAAGATAGTTATTAAAATTAGATAAACTGTCATTTCAGGGAATGAAATGTATTTAATCCAAAGGATTTCAGATGCTGATCTCTGAATTATTAAGAAATAGGGTCAAGCTTCCTGTCAAAGATAACAAGTGGTTTTCACCTAACTTTTTCCATAGATTCAAGAAACACATAAACTGAGATATTTAGTTATAAGGCAAAAATGAATAAATAAGAAAACTATAAGATAAGAAAAACAATCATTTAGAATATTAACAAGTCATTTCAAGAGAAGTACAGAAAAAAATTTGAAAATCTTTTGGCTACCAAATGTCAGAATAATTTTACACTTCAATTAGAAAATTTTGATTTTCACATAAATGTTAATAGTAATGCTGCTTAATGTCTGATATGTGGTTTCCTAAAATCTGCCAAAAAATTCCTAAGTACAAAAAAAATTAAAAGAATCATTTTGCATATAGAGGTATGATTTTTTTTTAACAGTTTTAAATTTGATTTCACATAATCACATGAAAATTAGTCTTATACTAATAGGCTGTCCTACTACTTACAATAAGAATGAATATTAAAACAAAAGCACTCCTATTTCCTCTCCACACTTAGTCAATGAATGGGCCATGAGTTTCAACAGAGCAAAAGATTCAATGGAGGATGATCTTGGAAATCTTTAAATTGTCTACATTCACAATCTAGTTCTAACAATTTTTAATATAGCTCAAAGCTGAATTATATTTGAGAGGCACCATATATAACTCAAAGGGAATGCAGACTTAAAGTAATATTACAAGTTTAAAGAATTACCTTCTTCTTGATCTCATTCTCCCCATTTCACCCAAAGTAATCTTACAATTTTTTTTTTGTTGTTTTTCTACACACACACACACACACACACACACACACACACACGCACGCACACAGTGGCGCACATACACACATTTTTCAGGCAGGAAGAGTGTCTTACAACTGGAAAATAGCATGATTAGCTGAATAAAACAGCTTTATATGGAATAGTAAGTCAACAAATAGGAAGTATACTTAAATATTTATCAACTCTTTTCCAAACTTATTTTAATAAGAAACAAGAGTTTTCAGCTATACACAGTTCATGATAGGAAAATACATTATGTGATGACTTTTTAGCAAGGTATATACATTATATTAGGATAAAGCTTTTTTTTTTTTACATTATTGTACATTTTATTCATAAACTTGATACACACACACACAATATTTACCTGTTGTCCTAGAAAAGATTTATTTATTTTTTATTACCAGCTGTTTTCCTTAAGGATCTTTCCACAGTATCACTGATTATATGGTCATACCAATTAACAGAATTTGAAAAATGTTGCTAAGGTATCTTGACCCAACTTTTTAAAATAATAAGTATGACTAGAACTATCCCAGTAGTCAACTTTGTAAGGTAATATAGCATATGTGCAAAATTTATACATATGTATACATACACAAAAACTCATATGCACAAACATAAAAATACACAGTGATCTTCATTTCATGGGCTTATTTTAAATTTATAATTGGAAGGATCCTTAGAAGTAATCTAGTAGAATGCTTTCTTTTATTGGATGAGGTAACTGAAATCCTGCCACATAGTAGGCACTTAATAAAAGCTTATTGACTGTTACTTCCCCAAGTTCATAGAAGAGTCAACCATGCTAAACAAAATGTGGTAGTTCTTCATGTAGGGACAAAAATCAACATTCGATACAATTCTGAATAGACCAATCAATAGTTTTCTCAAATCTAGACCACAGTAGATCCAGGTTTCAATTATGAAAAATCTTTGCATCAAATATTTGATAAAGTTCTGATATTCAAGTTATATAGGAAATAAATATAAAAAGGATCAGATGGCATTTTCTCAATAGACAAGTGGTCAAAAGATATGAATAAAGGTCTCAAGAAAAATTAGACATAAGTCCTGAACTCAGGAAGATCTGAGTTCAAATCTATTCTGAGACACTTAATACTTCCTAGCTGTGTGACCCTGGGCCAGTCACTTAACCCCAATTGCCTTAGCAAAAAGAAAAGAAAAAGAAGAAAGGAAACAACCAGATGAAATAGTGTTTCAAATTATTAAGAGAACTACAAATTTAAAATTTCAAAAACTATTAAATTAAGATAAAAAAAGAGTCAATGCTGAATTAGTTGTATAGTAAAATACTTTCACCACACTGTGAACTGTTCCAACCATTTTAGAAAATTATTTTAACATAAGTAAATCTTAAGAGTTTATAAACATAACATAGCAAAAGTAAATTATATTGAGATTAAAAATTTGCTGGAGGCTAATAAATTGTCTTAGAATATAAATTCCTAGAGGACAGACTACACAGATACACACACACACACACACACACACTCCATGTGCAATTAACTATTTAAATGCTTTCTGAATTTAAAATTCTGGCTAAATGGCTTTAATTATAAATGTATATTATGAAAATTTTGATAATACATTCATCTAAATCCAATGTATGTATATAATGTGTAATACAGCACATCAATCTTTAGTGCCAATTTTAAATGAAAAAACAATTGGAAGAATTTAAATTACCTTTCTGTGTGTGTGTGTGTGTGTGTGTGTGTGTGCGCACACATATGCACATTCATACATGCTCATGTATACTCTTTTAAGTTTATGGATTTACTAGAATTTAATAATATGACCATAAAATAACGAGATTCTATTTCTACAAGACAATGAAAAAATCGTTATTTTCTAAGCATAGCAGGTAAAATTATGTGTTAGTTTCAGAAAATGGCAAAAAATAAAGCAAAAAATTAAACAAAATAAAATATTTATTCCCTTTAGACATATATCCCAGGGAAAAGCAAAGACACAAAGTTCCTATAAATGCTAAAATATTCATAGCAGTACTTTTTGTGATAACAACTATGTATAAACTGTGTGGGGGGAGAGAGAGGATACTAATTAGGAAATCCTTTTTAAAAAAAATTTTTTTTAATAAATCCTTAAATAAATTGTGGCACACTGATGTAAACAAAACACTTAATGCCTACTACATAAATAGAAAGAATCAAACTGGACACTATATCATTATCATAGCCAAGCATATACCTTTCTCCTTTTGTTCAAGATGGAGGAATATGAAGAAGCAGTGCTAAATGTTATCAGATATTATATATAGATGCTTTCATTTTATTAATGGGTTTTATTTATTTTGTTTTAATCTGTTATAAGGAAAGGTTCATCAGGTAGGGGATATGGAGGTATATTAAGCTGACTTAAAAGCAAAAGGCAACAATAAAACAAATAAAATTCAGACAACATTTTTAAAAAAGATGATATAGAAGATACAAAGCTCTAGCTTATCAGTTTTCAAACGTGTCAAAGGGCATTGTCTGGAAATATACAGAGAGAAAAGTTTTTCTAACATTGGAAAGAATAAAATTGACTTGTTAAAGAAGTAAGTTTTGTTGTTTGCCAGAGTTATTGAAATTAATATAGTCAAAAGTATTGGATTAAAGACAGTCATAAAGACCCCACAAAAAGGGAATAAAGTTGAAGAAGCCCATTTTAGTGTATTGAAAGTAATTTCTGTTTTGCTGCTGTTTATTTTGTGTTTTTCTTTCAGTTGCGTTCAACTCCTTGCGATGCCATGGGGTTTTCTTATGTCCTTGGAGTTTTCTTGGCAAAGATACTAGAATACTTTGATATTTCCTTCTCCAGTACCTATCTGCACTCTTTGATAGAGATTGGCACCTGCTCTGCTATTTATAATCTCAGTGTTCCCTGATGAGAGCTGCACAATGGGATAAAGTGGTTCTTCTAGGATCAAAAGTCAGTATATGCCAAAGACACAATTCTAACCCAGGTTTTTTGCCTCCAAAAGCTAGCTTTCTTATTCACTACTTCATGCTTCTACAGTGGGGATTATTTCACTAGACGTTAAAAAACAGCCTGAATCAACTAGTACTGTTATGGAAAAATACTCACGTTTTTCTGTTATTGCCACTTCACAGATTTCTTTTAATCGAATTATTAGTAGTTGATCAGCCACAACAAGAACATTACAAACAAATTCCACACTTTGAGAATCTAAATATCAAAGAAAAAATATTGATATTAAAATAACATTTTATTTCCTAGATATCTAGAAAGAAGAAAAACTGGAAAACCAAATATTAAGTCACTAAATATAGAAAATTAATACATGTTATTCTGAGAAGGAAAAAATTCTAAAAGTTGTTGTGCATATAAAACAATAATAATGTTGTTTGTTTTTAAGTTTTAAAGTAAGGGCCATCTTACTCTGGGTTTATTAATGACGGCTGAAAGTATACTAAAATACCTTGATATGTAAAAATAATGCCCAAGGAAATCTAAGTCTAGCTACTGAGATGCCGAATTGGTTTTTCATAGGCCCAATCTAGTTATACCAAATAATCACTCATACCAGTAAACATAATAAGGTTTATATAGGTACAAAGTTATTCAAAAAGCTTTTATTATTATTCCAGGACCACAGGAGACACTCTAGCATACAATTCATACAGTGCACTTTTTTGTTTTCTGACTTGGGAAATATACTTGTGCCACTCATATATATAATGCTCTTTATGCAGTATTCCATCTGAATGTGATTGTCTAAAATGTTTTCTGAATCGATCTTCAAATCATTTGTACTCATTAGATGATAGTAATCAATACCAAATAATGAGTAATATCCAATATTCAAGAATCATCTCTGATATAAATAATATAAATATTTTACAGCAAACCTTGTTTAAATTTGCTCAAGCTAAAATTAACATTAGTTCATATTTTCTGAGTATATAACAGGTGATTTTATTTTGAGGTGGGGATGGTAGGAGGATGAAAAAGAAGTAAGTCTGAGAATATGAAACATAACAAAAAAGTTAGATTAACACTAAAAATTTGAAGAGGCTAATATATTCCATTTTAGAAGATAAACTCCTATAGGACAAAAACTATACGTAGACACTCCATTTGCAATTAATTACTTGAATGTTTTCTAAAAGTGAAATTCTGGCTAAATGACTTTAAACACAAATATATATTATAAAAATTTTATTTAAATAATATTTATTTTCATTTAAATCCAATGGTATATAATGTACACACCAGTCTTTAGCAACAATTTTAAATTTTAAAAGATATTTGAAAAAGTTAATTTACTTTACCTGAAAGAAAGGAGAGAGTATGAAAATGAGTGTGTATATGTGTTCATATACACTCATATTCCTGTAAGTTTAAGGATTTACTAGAATATAGAGACACAACTATAAAGTAACAATACCCCATTTCTACAAGATACACTAGAAAACTTTCCTGATTATTTCCTAAACACACCAAGTAAAAATTAATCTATAATTATATTGTTTTCAGGAAATTACTGCTATAAAAGAAAAATTCAAAAGTATTTTTGTGCAGACATCTTTAGCTGTTCTCAATCTTTTATCAAAAGCAGAAAAAAATGTTATTTACACCAAGAAAGTTATTCATTAAAATCTAGCCACAAGATTAACTTAATGAAGTTATTGCTTTTAAATGAAATAATCACCAAGGATTAGAATCAGCATTAATATTTCACCTTTTTTTTTATAAGTTAATATTTCTGCTTAGCACTCGAGGAAAAATGAAATTCACAAAATTGCATGCAAAATTAACTTTTAGCAATCAGACTAAGTGTATTACAACAGAATTTCAATAAATGACCAAAATTGTACCATAATTTTGTCTCAGGTAAGTCTTTCTATTCTATTCTAATTTAGTTAACAAATATAGCTCAGCTACTTCTACTAAGATAGTATTATATGCAATCCTTTCTCTACCCTTCAACAATTCAAGATAATAAACATTTCACATGCAAGGCAATGAGGGTACAAAGACAAAAATGAAGGTCACTATCTTTACTAGGCAATTCTTGCAGTGAAGATGTATTGACAGGCAGTTTCCTTAAGGAATTCTAGCCTGTACTAGAACTCAATACTGTAGAGGTTAAATAATAACATGTGAACAATAATAATAATAATGATAACAGCAACACTACCAATTATTGAGCACTTTACAATTTTCAAAGTGCTTTACATATATTATTGTATTTGATTCTTTTATTTTCTCTGTTTCATCAATGCAAGCCCTATTTCTTAGCTCAATTCCTAGGGACTCAATACCTATCAAATCCTTACAAAAGCCACTTCTAAGAAAACATATGTTGGGGGCAGCTAGGTGGCGCAGTGGATAGAGCACCAGCCCTGAAGTCAGGAAGACCTGAGTTCAAATCTGGTCTCAGACACTTAACATTCCCTAGCCGTGTGACCCTGGGCAAGTCACTTAACCTCAATTGCCTCAGCAAAAAAACAAAAAACATATGTTTTGCTAAGACCGTAACTCTATTCCAAGTTCTCAATATAAACATAATATAAACTGGCTCTATTTAAATATACTTAATATTATACATTCTGAGGTGCAAGAGATCTCAGGGGACATCTAGTACAAAACTCCCATTTTACAAATGAGGAAAATGGGCTCAGAGAAATTTTTCAGTAGTTTTGAGTGGAAGAAGAGGGCCTAAACCCATGTTCATTCTGTATTGTTTCTGCTGTATCAAACTACCTTCTTTTCACAGTATTGTCAAGAATTATAAGGTAGAATAATGATTCTAAGGATCTTTTAATATTGTCTACAACTCAAAAAGGAGCATACAATTATTTCAAAGTATGGAAGTTTGATTATGTTTGCTAGATTCCTATACTTAGAAAAACTGAATGTTGTTAAAGCAAAAATATTCAAGGTATATATACATGGCACTGAAGAGGAAATAGATTCACTAAGTTTTTAAAATACTATCTTTTCTGAAGTGACTCATACAGATACAAATGAGCCACATATTGGAATACAAATTAACATTATCTAGATTGTACTTTAGAGCAGCTAGATAAGAATTCTAGGCTTTGATTCAGAAAGATTTAACTTCATGGGTTCAAATCTAGCCTCAGACACTTACTAGCTGCGTGACCCTGGGCAAGTCACTTAACCCTATTTGCCGCAGTTTCTTCATATATATATAAAAAGGTAGAAAAGGAAATGACAAATCATGTCACTATCTCTCCCAAAGAAAATCCCACTGGGGTTACAAGAAATCAGACATGACTGAAAATCAACTGAGTGGCAACAACAATGTATTTTTATTTGTTAAATATCACTTAATTACATTTTAGTCTGGTCTGATGAGCCTGCTGTAAGTTTGACAACTCTGTTGTAAACAATTTGTGTATAATCCATTTAGGAATTATCATAAGATCATAGCTTTCAATTTGGATAGAAACGAGATGATCTAGTTCATCTACTTTATTTTATAGATGAGGAAGACCCTGCTAAGTTAAGTGGCTAGTACCAAATGGCAGAGCAAGCCAGGAGAGAACTTGCTTGAAAAGGGTCATTTCCACTTAAAATAGATGTCAAACACAATTTTATAGTACTTAGCTTGAACAGAAGCCTTAGAACTAAAGGAATTGAGGAGATTGAGCCAACTATGGGAATTGTGTGAACCATAATGACTCCATTTTGTGGACTCAATTTTGGATTTAGCTTTGATTCCCTTTCTACGCAATGATCTAATTCAGCATCTATCTTGGGAAAAAAAATTTTATTCAAGTATAAGAATTGTGAGAACCTAGCCCTGCATAACTGGAAAATTGAATCACCTCTATCTGATGCTTAGAAATCTAGGTTATACTGACCAAAAACCCAATCAGATCCAAAGATTTAATACAAGCAATCCATTATACATCTCAAGCAACCCATATGTTTTAATCTGAAAATTAGCCCCATATTGATCAGTCAGTTATTGTTTCCATGTTCCTTTGATTATAGAAATTTGGGGGAAGTGGTACACTTCTTTTTCTGAATTCAGGGAATTGCCAACTGACTGCCTTCTGTCTCCCAACTTTCACCAATTAAAAATTATATTATTTAATATTGTATTGTTTCCTTTTGATTAATTCTTTTTAATGTCTATCTTCCCTCTGTATTCATGGTCCAGTGCCAAAGCTGAGGAAGGTGACTGGTCCTGATTTGTTGGGCAACCATCATGCATTACTTAATAAATCAATAAGTTCTGAAGCTCAAACTCTTGTTTCCTCAGTCATTTCATCTTTGATCCTTTACAACAAAATCACTTCAGACACTAATCTTACTCCTTCCCCCTCATAGGGCTAACTAAAATAATAAAAACCAGACAGGAGTACCTCAGGAAGAGACATACTCCCTGACAGTCTAAAGAACAGGAAATCTTAAAAGGAGGAAACCTTTAATTAAATGTTCACATATAATAAGATGGGATAATATGAAGAAAATCACTTAATTTTGAAAATAATGTTTGTTGAATTACTGAATTACACCTTCCATAAAATTTACCTGAAAAATATTAAAATTATTTTAATAAATGTTCTGTTTCAGTATACATCTCCCATGAAATAGGTATATACATTAAATTCTGCAAGATAGACGAGTTCTAGATTTGCATAGTGGTTAAAGGGATATGTACTACATAAAAGAAAAGACTAAGAAACATCACAGGAGAAATTTTATCACACTTTAAAAGTAGAGCTCTATAACACAGCAAATCTTGACCTCACACTTCTAAGAGACAATTTGGTATTCTGTGAATTCTTCAAGAAATCATTCTGGGAAAGAGCCTTAAGAATGACTAAAATAAGGCAATTATTGAAGAGACCCTAAAAAATTGAATTGAATTCTACCATGGAGCCATAATTTCTAAAAGTTTGCCTTTTCATATCTTAAGCAGATTTTAAATCTCTAGAAAATAAAGTTTTGGTTGTTTTTTTTCCCCATTTTGTTACATTTTACAATCCTTTGAGGCAACAAACATATATTAAGAGTCATGTAAAATGGTCACAGTCCATTTCTAAATTCTAGCTTGGTCCTTGGTCCTTGTTCTTACAATGCTATGCTAGATTTTCAGATGCACATGAGTAGGAAGTCAAGAAATAAATCAACTATCTCAGAGAAATAGGCTGAGTAAGAACTGAATATTTTAGGAATTCTCTGATGGAATCACCATGTCTTCACATCAGGTAGCTTCGCCTCCTTGTCCCCTTCTCTTACTTTCCTCCCTCTTTTAGCTTCCTTTTGTGTTTTGTCTTCCTCTAGTAGACTGTAAGTTCTTTTGAGGACAAGGACTGTATTTTCTTTTTTGATGATGACATCCCCAGTGCCTACAGTGCTTGACAAATAGTCAAGCTTAATAAATGTTTAATGAATACTGAGATATTATCACATTTTCCTTAGCTGCTCTGATGTATAAAATTCACATTTTTCTGAAAAATACCAAAATTTTCTGCCATAATGACAAATAGTATTCCTGTATCTTCATTGTTAAAACAGTTGAAATACTTAACTGAAAGTTTATTTCATTTTAATTCAGTTAGAAATTACATGAATACTAATGTCAGTAAATTGCTAATAATAATGCCAAAATATATAAAATATCACAAAACTGTCTATTTTATTAATACCTTTTATTGCAGGGGCTTCATCAGTATAAAGGTAATCCAAGATAACTTGTAGTACATCAGAATGTATTGGCATTTCCAGAGCAGCACAACTAGAAGCCTAAATAAAGTTTAATTATATATATTTGCATATGTATATGCACACATATACACAATACATATATGTTGCAACTTGATTTAAAGCACAGATAAATGACAAACTTTCTCAAACAGAATCAGATTTAACATGTAACAGTATAGAAATTATTTTTAAACATATTCAAAACTATCAAAGAATAAGAAAATATTATTTCTATAAATCAGCATACATCATGAAAAAAAAAGGAAATATACGATCCACAAACAAAATGGTATTGACAGAGTTGAGTGTATCCAAATAATAAACATTTTAACTAGACTTGTTTTTACTATCAATTTTAAGTTCTAAATGTTACTATTTTTCATACACTTATTTTGTTGGTGGAATTCAACAATAATTTATATTAAATGAATAAAGACATGCAAAAGTGAAAGAGTTTTGTAGTATATCTGAAAAATATTTCAAAAGCCAGTGTGTCAAGTATTTTAATTGGATCACACACAACTCCTATTAAAGAAAATAACTTATGTTTAAAACTCAATCCTTTAAAAAAAAATGCATGTTTTCTATGAGATTAACAAATATATCAAGCTATGAACTAGTAGATTAGAATACAAAAACACGCTGGCTACAAGGGACTGGATTACTAAAGAGGATACGTATATGTTGTTAAACTTAACTTTAATTTCACATTTTGTTATTCTGTTTATACAGAGTCACAGACATAGATATATACATAAAATAATTTCTAGTTATGATTAAAGAATGAATATTAACATGACATGTTTCTGCTTTAAAACATACCTCAATCCATGAGCTACTCAACATGCTGTGAAAATATTCTGGGAGGGAAAAATGAAAATAAATTAATTTAATAAGGAAAGTAAGAGTATGCAAGTAGTAGATAAATTATGAAATTGTATATATATACATACCAAGCCTAGCACAAAGTACACATCTGTGACAAGGGAATTCTTTCCCATCCACTGATTTCATGGTCACATCACAAAGAAATGAACTGTAAAACAAAATACATATCTGAAGAAAATGGCATTGTTTTGCTTGGAGGAAAAAAAAGTTATTTGTTCACAATAAAAAATTAAACTTTATAAGTTTGAAAAACAGCATTTATTAAACACTAACAATGTGCCAGGCAGTTTAGCTATCAAATAGAATATGTGAAAAGTAGGCACAAAAATATTTGGAGCAGCTTTTTTTTTTTTTAAGTACTACCAACTAAAATGGTGTCCATCGTTTGGGAATAGCTAGACAAACCATGGTATATTAATGTAATGGAACACTGGTGTTCATTAGAAAACAATAAAAGAGATAGTATCAAGGATATTCAGAGATAGATTTGCATTAAATAAAGCAGAATGAAGTGAGCATAAATAAGCTGAACATCTACAATAATAATTATTTTGGAATCTCTTGAGTAAGGGGTGAGTTCTTTCAATGCTATCCTACTGTCTGGTTCTAGGATATTATAGCAGTTTTCATTGACAGTTTCTTAAAAGACGATGTACAAATCCACCTTTTGATTACAGTTTTCAGGCAATCCAATGATTCTGACATTTGTCTCTCTGGAATCTATTTTACAGATCAGTTTTCCAAAGAATCTTTTAAATTTGTTTGATTGATTCTTGATGTCTCACAGAGTCATTAGCTTCCACTTGACCAATTCTTATTTTTTGGGGAAAGGGAAGTCCCCCCCACCCCAATTCTTACTTTTAAGGAATTGTTTCCTTCAGTTACATTTTGTACTTCTTTTTCCATTTGGCTAGTTGTATTTTTTAGGGAATTGTTTTCCTTAGGATTTTTATATCTCTTCTTCTATTTGGCCAATTCTTCTTTTAAAGCAGTTGTTTTCTTTTCCCAAACTATTAGAAGTTTTCGTTATTATAAATATTATTCTTCTATTTGTTTTTTTCTACTTCTCCTCTATGATTTCTAAGATCTTCTATGAGTTCTGGGCTTGAAACTCCTTTCCATTTTTCTCTGGAGTTTTGCCTACAGGTGTTTTCCCACTGTTGTTTTCTCCTAAGTTTGTGTCCTGATCTTCCCTGACATCATAATAATGCCCTGTGGTCAAATTGTTTTGTGTTTTTCTTTTCTTTTTTTGGCATTTTTCCTTTCTTTTAAGCTTAAGCTTTGCTCCCATGGTGAAGGCGCACTGTCTCAGACTTCTTGTGTCAGAGACTGTTGGCCCTCACAATTTACTTGATGCTGTACTGGTGTTGCTCTGAGACCCAGAAGAGTCGGGGTGCTGCACTAAGTGGTGAGGTGGGGATAACTGACACTGCTGGAGGCCATAAGAGTGACAGCTTACCTAGTGCTGAGCCACAGTCGTAGTCCTTGTATCTTGCATGTTCTGAGGCCAGTTGGTATTTCTGCATTTCCCCAGGGCTTCATTGGAACAAATGAATAGCCTGTGGCTATCCTGAAGAAAGCAGAAGCCTGGACACCAGAGGCTGTCTAGTTCTTAAAGCTGGAACCTGTCTATTCCCTGGGCTATGCTGAGGTATGTGAAAGGGCCCTGTTGTTGGCTTTTGCCTCGTGTCAGCTCCACTGCATTGGGGCTCAGAACCTTCCATTGGTTTGCTAAGGTAGGGCTCACTACTGGTTTGCTGGAATGCTTTCTGTCCTGAATAAGACAGATCTTTTCTGCTGATTTTTGGGCTAATAGATTTCACCCTGTCTTTTTGATGGTTCTGCAGCTCCGCAATTTGTTTTAGGGTACTATTTTATGGTTGTCTGGAGGTGAATAGGAGAGGGTTACAACTTACTATTTACTCACCGAAGTGAAGTTCTTCTGATGTCTTAGTCTTAGTATATAGTTTCCTGTATTGTACTAATTGCTACACACCTCCCTTCTACCTCCAAGAAAGTTAAGTGGTAACAGGTAGAAGTATGGAACAGGCAAGGCACTCTAAAGTGGTCTAAGTCCATTTCCTATTTTGAATAACAAAATCAAGCATAAGAGGGAAGAAAAAAAACCCCTCAATTTTCTAACTTACCATTGTTTCTGATTTAATTTTGGTTTGTTTCCAGTTTCTGCTGTAACAACACTGATTTTTTCATTTTCAAATCTGACTCCATTCAGCCTACAAAATAAACAAAAATGCTCACTTAGTATATAAGTGATTCCATCCTACAACCTAAAAAATTTCTAGGTAACATCTATTTCCAAACATTAGAAAAAGTTAAGATATAAATTGTGTCAAAAAAGTCTAAGAACTATTTTGCTTTAGAGGTTTGCATAATACAACCTAGATTTTTAGTCCCTGCTTGAAACTTAGGTATACAGGATCCTAGGATTTTCACATTTTTGTTTCTTCATCAGTAAAGACAGTAAAAAAATTGATATCCCAATATCACAGGGATACATGAGACATATATGTGTACATATATCTCCAAAGAAACCCTACAGAATCTAAGGAGAAAATAAAAATCATTAAGAAAACAATTTTCCCCATCAATTCCAAATTTGTATTTTTTTTTGTTTAATAGATTTCTATCTAAAATTAGCACCATTGCAAAATTTAGTTAAGTAACATGTGATCAATTAAATGAAATATATGACTGTAAGAGTAGATTACAGACACAAAAAACAACAGTTATGGTAGTAAAGGGTTAAATGTTTAGTAAAAGAATATTTAGCATTGCTTCTCTGTCAATAAATAATTCTGAACTTCTAGTCACCATAGATGACTAACAATTGCAATTTCAGAATATTTCCAATCATAAGAATGAATGACTTATAAAATAGCAATGAGTTAGGAGTCAAAAGACTAAGGTCCTAGACCTAATATTCGCATTAGCAAGTTGTAGAGCTGTGGTTAAGCTAATCTCTGGGGAATTCAAGTTCTTCATCTGTAGCATAAGAAAGTTGGCCTGTACAATCCGTTGGCTCGAGCTTGCTGATACCAGCATCAATTACAGGCTCTGGCTTAAGGTTAACTTGTTTCTGTTATTCTCTCATACTCTGAGACCTTTAAATTTATCAAACAGCACACAATAGATTACTTCAAGCTGGTGCATCACTTATAATATTCAATGTCATCTACCAGTCCTCAAGAAAAGTGTCAGAGGTGATGTCAAGACCTTGCCAGTCTGAGTCTTTCAACAGCAGCAACTAAAATCCTGCAACCTTTCCCTTGGGTTTGATTTTTAAAAAGTTTTAGTTTTAAGAATTTCATTTGCTATACAGTATTTATAGAATTGTAGATTTCATGTGTTATGAAAAGTGAATATTGTCTGAAATCAATTTTTTTAATTAAGATGAGAGCACAAAAAGTCACAGGATTTTACAGATTTATTAGCAATAAAAATGCTTTGTATGTATGCCAGCAATTTTATTTTGTGTGTTACATTTCATGGGTTATTTCACAGTTACTGCGTTAGGAAAAGTACATATTATCAGAATTAATGCTTTGTTATAAAAATTGTGTGCAGAAAAATCTATTTTCAGCGAAGTGAAAGATTAGTTTTTGGTGGTTACAGGAAATTAACTTCCTATTTTCCCCTAGGTTCAATATCTCAATTTTCATGTTTTTTACTTATACCATTTTCTAGGAATATTACCCCTGAAGAAGCAGAGGACTAACTATATTTATAAGGCATAAGTGATAACTTTTTAAAAACCAGATCACTAAAATAAGCATTTCATTTATACTCAAAAAACAGAATTTACTTTACTAAGATGCTAATTATAAAAAACTCAATTTCAGAAACAACCTCAGAACACAACCAAGTTTCATAACCATAGAAAGGTCCAAGAAAAATCAAACTACCTCATCCACCTGCTCCTCCTTTAGTGATACATGCCTATCACAAATCTATCTATAAAATATCAAAGAAACAGACCTGGCAGGATAGGAAAAAGGCATATAAACACTGTCATTGGATTTTTTAAAAACACCTATAATAACTAGAAAAATAAGTATGTATTCTCAAAAAAAAAAAGTGGAAGGGGAGGAGCAGGGAAGAAAGGAAAAAATGGGAAGAGAATGAGAGTTAGTTAGGAATATCAAAATGTACCATACCTACTACTCAGACTGCCGACATCAAATTTCTTTGCAATATTTTGCAACATCTTTACAGGATTCACATCTTCACCCACACTTTTGCCCTTTTTAGAAGGCTTCATTTTATTTTTTTGTCTTTCATTGACTGTGTGGGTTTGATTACTTCGGTAAACTTCCAGTGCTGATTTCTGATTAATATCTTCATGGAAACTCATTTTATCAAAATTGGAAATTAGAGTATCTTGATATTCATCTGATTTTTCCTTAAATACCATTCTTGGTTTATAGCCATGAGTTAAAAAATCACAAGTGTCTGTGTAAATATATTGTAGAAGGCAAGCAAACAAATCAGGGTGAATCTTCTCTATAACAAAAAGATCACACCCTACAGCATCTTCATCTTTGCGATAAACATCTGGACAATCAACAGAAAGACCATCTGAAGTGAATAACTTCCGGAAAAATTCTGATCGCATAGCCAAAATGTATTTGTGCACAGGAAAAGTTTTATTGCCAACTTGAAATGTCACATCATGGGTATTGTCCATCTCATCTGTTTCCTCCAACAGCATGCCAAAATCTTCCGCAAAAGATGATGATGACACAGTTGGAATTTCATAAAGGCTAATAAAAAAAAGAGCAATCATTTTAAGAGTATGATCACAAAATTCCAGCACCTTTCATAATGGAAAATTTGTTAACTGTATTAAATCCAGGGAACTTCCAACTCTTCATTTCTTAGAATACTATGATCCACAGTTTTGACCACAATATCATTCACTTTTTTTTCCTTTATTTTAAAATGTTCTGTATATTTGGGGGAAGGGGGGTTGTCCTCAATTGTTTTCTTTCAAAATGAAGGGATAATTATGAAGTTCTTTGAAAGCAGTACTGACCATTACAACAGGATAATTCTAAAAATAAATTTTTGAAAGAATGTTTGATGTGTTCCTCCCAGGAAAAGGCAAAATAAAAATTAAATGACTTTTTATCCAGTGTCTTCATTGGTGTAGGGTTCTCCCAATGAGAAAATTCACTCTACTAATACAGAGCATCAACTGTTCTGCAGCTTATAATCTCACTTGGGCAATTTATAATTTCACTTGGGTATTGAGAGATTAAATGAGTTGAACTAGCAAAAGCTAGTATGTTAAGTTATTCCTAGCTACAAGGTTGGTTTTCTATTCCTATGGTCATGTTGCCACAAGAAGCTATTTAAAAATATATTCATAAAATAATAATAAAGCACAAGACAAAATAATACACTTGTCACACAACCTAGGCATTCTCTAGGATTTTTAAATATTTTTATAAAGACACAAAAAAACAATTCCTTCCTTCAAAGGCATTCCTAGGATATGGAGGATTGGGATTTTCTAATCCAAGCTACTAGAAGCATTAATCAACAACTCAGGAAAGTAGCATACACAGGCACACACACACACACACACACAAATATACATGTATAATCACATACACATATTTGTTGCAGGCTGCTGTTATATATGCATATTCACACATATACATGTATAGAAACACAAGATCAGTTTGCCACCCTAATGCCATGGCACTGCCCTTTTCTCAGCTAGATCAAAATCCCAGCCTAACTTATCCTTCTTTATAAGTAGTATCACACCATTTTCTGACCTCTTTTCCCATTCAAGATTGCCTGTGATGTTCATTTCAACTTTACAGTACCTACATAATAATGATGAGAGTCATGGGATACAGAATAACAGCATGAAACACTTTCCTAGGAATAACTAACTGCCTTTCACATTTTAAGCACTGAAATCTCACTATTTGGAAAGTTGAAGTGCTAAAAATACTTTGCAAATTTTATATGATATTTATGCTCAGATTTTGGATCCAAATATGCTATATAATTTTATAAAAAAGCACAATGGATAAGAGAAGCCAGAGCTTTTCTTCAGGGTGTTGTGACTTTGATCAAGTGACTTACCCTCCCTGAATCCGTTTCCTCATTTCTATAATGAGGATACTAACTTTCTTCTTCACAGTGTTGTCCCAGGGGAATCATAGGACTTCAAGCTGAAAGAAAATTTCAAGGGTACCTATGGCAGACATTTCCATTTTACAGATAATGTACACCAGGGATGTTAAGTGACTTATCAAGGCCATGGTGCTAGTAAGGAATAGATTCTCCAAATCCAATGAGAGAGGGCATAAAGTACTTAGTAAATCAAAGAATGCTAAAGAATTGTAAGTTTAAAGTAACAGAGGTATATGCCCAGCTAAAGTCTACTACAGTATTTTTTTAAAATAGCCTTTTTTCACAGACCAAACTTATCCCAGAATTCTTATCTGCTATTCAACAGCCAGCAAAGTCCTTCCATGAGTGTTTTTTCTTTATTTTTATGGCCAATAAAATTTCGTTTCCTCTATAACCTCTACAGTACAAAGTTACTCAGGAAACTCAATTTGAATGAGAAAATCATGTATGAAGGGGGAAAATACCATTCTTCTCTCCATAAAGAAAACAAAAGAGAAATAAAACTTTAAATATCCCATCTACCTTGTCTTAGGGTCTGATTGCAAAACTGCAAAGTTACTTCCACTTGAATCCGTGCTGATACTGACAGCTCTGTGGACAAAAGTAAGTTTCGTAAGCCGAATTCTCTCATACACACTACTCATGTCATAGACACAAGATCCATCTGATGAAGAATTATGGAGGTTTGATATAACTTCTGTTAAAAACAAAAACAACAAATTTAAATATCCACTGATTAATGATTCAATAAACAAAACAATAAGTAGAATAAAAAAAAGTTAAAAGAAAAAAAATCAGAGCTACTTGGTAACCACATCTGTACAATACATATAAAGCATCTTGCAGACTTTTTATTTTTATTTTTTTATTTTTGTCTTTACCTAATACCTAACATGATAACAAGTACACAGGAGATAAAGATTTGGTGAAGTGAACTAAACATGACACTGCAAAGATATATGAATTCATTCCTGGGGGTACTCCAATCAAACAAAAAAGCATTTATTAAGCACCTCCTAGTGCCAGATCTTGTACAGAACACAAAAGCAAAACTGAAATAGTCCTGACCCTCACATGGAATTTACGTTCTTTGGGTGCATTATTTATGCGCGCGTGCGTGCGTGCGTGTGTGTGTGTGTGTTTGTGTGTGTGTGTGTGTAAATACAAAATAGACAAAAGTTGATTGATTTAGGAAAATAGCTCTGGTAACTGAAGGAATCTGGAAATGCTTCATAACAAATACAGGGTTTGAAAGTGAGGCTTGGAGGAAACAATCCTAAGTAATCAGAAAATGCCATTCTAGGCATGAAGAATAGCAAATGCAAAGGCTTAAAAAAAGAGAATTGAATTCTATGTAGACAGTTTACAAGCCACTTTCTCTGGAATGCTGACTGTGAAAGAAAACAATGTCTCATTCAGGGTAAAAGATAGGTTGAGGCCAGCTTATGATAAGAGTTTTTATCTGCTCAGAAAAAAAAAACAAATCATGGCAGTTTCTTGAGGAAGTTATATGTCAAGTTTGAATTTTAGAAAAAAATCACTTTGTCATCTATGAAGCAGAGAAAGACCCGAGGCAAGAAAATCATTTTGGAGACTATTCTACTAGACAAAAGATGATAAAGACCTAAACTAGAGTGGAAGTTATATATAGATAAGAGGACAGAGATTATTCTAGAGTTAGAAATAATAAAATTTGGTAACTGATTGGATATGTAGGAAAAACAACAGTAAATAGCTGGGAATTACACCAATGTGGTAAACCAAGAAACCACATTCTCTCCAAGCCTTAAGTGTATTCTATACATTAGTTGCTGTGATGCAAAACATTACTAGCATGGCAGCCAATATTTGTCAGATATGCCTCTTGATGCTTACATAGGTTTTAGATAATAGGCACAGTTCATTGTAAGATTCCTAATGTTATCTTTAAAGTCTAACAGAATGTGTTAAATTTTGTATGTCACTAATATATTTTTACATTTTATTTTAAAGTTAAAAAATATATACACATTTGGTTCAGCCTCAGAACATCTCCATTTCAGAGAATTAAATGAAAATGATATATTTTTCCTCTGTTTTTGTTTAAATTAAATGTTATGTTTTCCCTAACCAATAAACTTGTACTGTCTATATCTCTTTCACTCACTCCCCCATTGGAAAAAAAAAAAGAAAAAAAGAAAACCCCTGCAACCAATACACATAGTAAAAAGCAAAGCATATTCTCATATTGGGCATATCTTAAAATACACTCATTCTGTGTATCTAGTCCATCGCCAATCAGAATGGGGGCAGAATTCTAAATGACTGGTCCTCTGGAATCATGGTTGATTGTTGCACTGATCGGTTCTTAAGTCTTTCAAAATTGTTCATTTTTATGATGTTGTTACAATATAAATTGTTCTGCTCATTCTGTTCACTTCACTCTGCATCAGTTTGAAGTGAAATATAAGCCAATGTCCACCTTCCCTTCTCCTTCCTTGACTTTTCTATTTGTGCTCTCAGCCTGTGTGAAATAACTTCTCTCCTTGCCCCATTTATCCCCTTTTCTTCCATAGTACATGATTTCCCATTGCTTTGCCTTTTCTCTAAGACCATCAAAACAACAAAACTCATTCCCAGGCCCTCCATTTTCTTTAAGTTCCTCCTAATACCTCTGCTGATATCATTGTTCTTAGAAAACGTTTATATTCTCCCCACCTCTCTAGAATGGAAACACTTCATTCTTATAGTCTTTTTTTTTTTTTCTAACCGATCTCTTGTATTTACCTTTTTTAAGTTTTTCTTTATTCCTGTGTTTGTAGTTCAAAATTTCTATTCACATCCAGTTTTTCCATCAGGAGTGCTTGATGGTCCTCTATTTCATTAAAAATCCACTTTTCCCCCTTTAGGATTATCTGAGTTTTGCTGGGTAAACTATTGTGTCTTTTGTCTTTTGGAATACTGCATTCCATGCTCTCCACTCATTTAAGGTAGAAGCTGCTAAATCTTCTATAGCTTTTATGTAATTGCAATTCTTCAGTACTTGAATTCTTTCATTCTGGCTGCTTGCAGTATTTTTTTTTTCTTTGACTTGAAAGCTTTAATTTAGAACAATAACATTCCTGGGAATTTTTATTTTGGAGTTTCTTTCAGAAAGTGACCAATGGATTTTTTTTTTTTTTCTATTTTCACTTTGTTCTTTGGTTCTCAGAAATCTGGACAGTTTTCTTTCATGATTTCTCTAATTTCATGATAACCAGTTTTTTTTTTCATAATAACTTTAAGGTCATCCAATAATACTTAAATTCTTTCTCTTTGATGTATTTTCCAGATCAGTTGCTTTTGATACATTTTATTCCATTTTTTTCAACTTTTTGCTTTATTATTTCTTGTAGTTTCAGGGAATAATCTTCAGAAAGACCATTACTTGGATTTGGTCTCATATCTCTAGTGCTAAACTGTTAATTCCAAGTCTTGCCTCAATAGCGCTCATTTCTTTTCCAATTCTTTCCTCTAATTCTCATTTTATTTAAAATAAGATTTTAAACTCATTTTTCAATTCTTACATGATTTCTTGAAAGAATTCTAACTGATCTTTTGATAAAGCTGTGTTTTTGCTTTGAGGATTTGCTTGTAGGTGTTCTGGAGTAATTCCTGTTTTGAGTTTGTGTCCTGACTAACCCTGGCCTCACAACAATTGTTAATCTTTTTTTGTTTGTTTGTTTAATCACTTTTTCAAGCAATCTGCTTTGAACAATCTAGTACTACTGGCTGGAATGAAAGCATCTAGATGATCCTCCTTTACTGTTAACAAAGACTGGGTCCACAATATGCACTGGCTGATACTTGGGGTTCTCAGGCCATGTTCTAGACCCCCAGCAGCTGTCCTGGACAAGGAGTTGAGTACAAAATCAGAAGAAAAGCTCTGGAAATCCTACACTGTCCAACTATATCAAGACTCTGAGTAATGAGTCCATTATTCCAAGGATCTTGTTCCATAGTTCCTGACTTATTTGCATGTGTATAAGTCAAATTTACGGTCTTTGGCTACGAAGATGATGTTCTGTAGTTTTTTCTTTGATTTTCCACTCACTGGTGTTCTCAGATCATTTGTGGAGTAGCTGTAGTAGAGCATGACTGCCCCACTTTCTCTTACTTCACCATCTTGGCTGCAACCACTAGCATAATCTTTAGAGAAACCAGAGTCACTTCCATGCCATATTAAGATAACAAATCAAGATTTTAGTAGAAGAATACCAAATAATAATAGTAATATACATACATACATATATACACACACACACACACACAGAGACATATACATATATATGACATTTTGGTGGGTGAACTATGCCTTATCATAAACTGCAGAATGCTACAGATAATTCCAAATAACATATCAAAATATAAACGCTTAGTTTTGAATCCTAAGCAATGACCCATTTACCTACATCTACTTCATTTTCTTTTAAAGATTACCAGAGAAAAGGTGGTGACTACAAAAATGTCTTATCCTTCTCTAATGCTACCACTTAGGACTTTTCCTCACCACCTCTCTCTCACTGTGCCCATTTGTCCCTGTTTCCGACTCTAAAACTCCTTTTTCCATCTTGAATCAAATCAAGATCAGAGTGAGTTTTGAGGAGGCAGGACTGGTTGTGGCAAATAGCTAACACAATAGTTGCATTTCCTTTATTCTCTCTACTGTTGTTCCCCTCAATTCCAGTAGCAATCCCAGCTATATTCCATTCCATCTTCTGATCCCCCACTTAAGAGACCACATGAGACAAATTAAATGTCCTGAATAATCTTCTATTAACTCAGAAATTAGCCTTCCTAAAGTCTTTTGTGTACAGCTACTTCCAGAATACTCACAATACTCACAATTTAATCCTTATTTGTGACTGTTCTGTTTAGAGCTTTGTTAATTCCCACAGTAACGATCTGAATAAAGTCATGTGAAAATGTTAAAAGTGCAGTATGTGATATTTCTTAAAGCAGCCCAGGGAAAATGAAATAATTTCCAAGATTTATAGATAACTGATGAAGAAATATGCCAGAATAACAAGGATTTCTTATGATGGGAAGGCCTAACCATTATACCCCTTTCCACACAAACTAACAGCCTAGTTTGTTCCTTACCACCACCACCTCTCCCCAATTACACGGATGACATTTGATATGTTCTTTTCTGTTAGAACCCTTTCTCCAAACTTCAGAAGCCAGCAATAGTAACTTAGGACTGGAAGAGTTCCTGCTATCACAGTTAGACAAAACTAAAGTAAGAATAAATCCTTTATTCCACTGGAAAAGAAGGAAGGTGTATTATCTGACAGGCTCAATGCATTTTCCTCAAAAACAGTATACACAAAGTAATTGGCTACTATATTTTAGATGCATTATTTGTTAATGAAGGTTTGGATAAGCCAACATGGTAAGATAAATTTCCATGCTTCTAAGGGAAAATGAAATCCAAATACCAATTTAAAAACCACAACTCACTTTCTAATTTTCTTAAATACTAGGTGTCTGTTGCATGACTTTTACTAGGGTATTGATCAGTTGATTTTGAAGATAATCTTAAAAGTAGTTTGTATTTCCTCACATACACATATTAACTGATAAGACAAAAAAATGTAAAGCTAATACAAATGGCATGTCACCCTAGTTTTATTAAATATATTTAATGACCTAGCTACTATAAAGCTTTTAATATATAGCCAATTAAAAGCATTCTACAGAAAATTGATAAAGTTGCTAATTTACAAATAATAACTGCAAATTGACAAAATTATGAAGTAATTTATATTTTCAAATATATTTACTAGATCCCCCCCCAAAAGCAAACAAAACCCATCTCTTTTTCCATAATAAACTTAGCATTAATAAAAATGTTACACACAATTGTTTTAAGTTTTTAAAAAACATTCTATTCTTCAAATATGATCGGATCTTAAAGTGTAACATGAGAATGGAAGGCACTCTGGAATAGTGATATATAGAATAAATCACTTTATTATTTAGAATTTAATTATGTTCAGATACTACTCTCCTTTTAATTTTCCCTCAAAGCAGAGAACATTATAGCAAAAATTTACAACTCCCATGAACTGCTGTACATTACAATAAGCAAACTGCTTGAAAAAATTAGGATCCACTGAATATACACAAAGTAAGGAAATGAACAATTTTACTAAAAAAGTAAGTAGGGAAGAAAATAAAACCACTTGTAAAACAAGAGACATGTTTTTATGTAAAACAGGCTCTACAAATAGACTGACCTTTCTTTTTTCCTTCTTCAAGCCATTTCCCTGTAAATCCTTCACCATCTTGGGTAACAAACAGTATTTCATTCCTATTTAAAGCAATATCAGACATGAAGACCTGGCGACCATAAGCCCATCGACATTGTTTCATATAGCTGTTAACTGATTTCCAGCAAAACACCTAGAATAAAACCAAAATTCAATTGGAAAATAAAGAAATATATCTGATCATACAAAATCTAAATTTTATGGAAATTAAAGAAAACTCCTATAAAAATTTTAACTTCCAGAATACTCAAATTTTCATTTTATCATAAAAGAATACAAAAAAGCAAAGAAGGAAAAAAAGATGGAAGAATGAAAAGAGAGAGGAAATGAAGAAGGGGAAAAGGCTTCTGAGATTCATCTCATGATCATCAAGCTCAGTTCTGGCATCCACAAGTGAGATGACTAGAAGATTTTTTTATAATAAAGGCAGTTTGACAGTCAGACATCAGCCAGTCAACAAAAGTAAGGAAGTGTGCTTCCAGACTAAGACAAAGTATTTTTTTTTTCTATGACACCTGTCTGAGTAGAGATCATAGTGCTCTATTCCAGAAAATTATCAGAGCATTAGCAATGCTCAAAATCTCTTTATCTCAGCAAGCAAATGATTTTAAGCCAGAGTACAAAATAAGGAAAGAAGGCAAGGTTCTCATTCTATTCTATACCTTAAGACACTCTAATTCTATTCTATACCTTAGGACACTAAGGTTCTATCAGTGGAGCACTGAAGTGGTCCAACAACTCTGGAAAACAAGTTGGAAGTATGGAAGACTAGAAGTGGATCAAAGAAGAATAGAAGAATTAAACTTGTCCTATTGTTTCCACTTCTGGCCATATGCCACAAGGAGGTCAAAAACAGAAATAAAAGTCCTAAATAACACCAAATATTCATTATAGCACTTTATAGTAGAAAAATAATTGAAAACCAAGTAGGTATTCATTAACTGGGCAACTAGCTGATACACTGACTAGAATTTCAGGCTTGGAGTTATAAAGACTTATTTTTCCAAGTTCAAATCTGGCCTCAGACACCTACTAGCTGTGTGACTGTGGACAAGTCACTTTACCCTTTTTGCCTCAGTTTCCTCATGTGTAAAATGAACTGGAGAGAAAAAAGGCAAACAACTTCAGCATATTTGCCAAAAAAAACCTTAAAGGTAGTCACAAAGAGTCAGACTGAACAACTTATGAGTAACTGAACAATGGTACCTGAATATATTAGAATGCCACTGTCATAAGAAACAATGAATATAAGGAATTCAAACATACCAAGACAATAAATTGATTTAAGAGAAGCAGAAATAAGCGAACAATAGACACAATGATTATAATAAGCTAATTAATAAACTTTGTGTGCATGCCCTTCTAGACATGGAGGATAATACAAATACAAAAAAAGAGATAATCTCTGTCCTGAAGGAGCTGACATTTTATTGAGCAATACAACATGTACCTATATAAATATATTCAAGGTAATCTATGCATGGAGAGAAGTACTGGGAACTTGATGGGGTAATTAGAAAATTATTCAGATGGCTCTTAATCTGAGCTTTGAAGAAAACTAAGAATTCTGAAAATATGGAATATATTACAGGACTAGAGGACAGACAGGGTAAAAGCACAAGAACACTATGAAAGGGCAGTCAAACTTGCCAATCTTGGTCCCTGAGAATAAACAATGAAACACATTCATTTCCCTGCTCTTAGTACAGCGGTGAGTGATGTTAGTAAGATGTTGCATGCATTATCTGGCACATTTTATCAGTTGTTTTTGCTTAATTGTTTTTCTTCAGAAAAGGAAGAGTTTTATGGGTATGTGTGGGATACACTGATGATGCCTAAGATATAAACAATTCAAATAAGAAATACATCATGTAAAAAGCAAATGAAAAAAGAGAAGGGGAAACAGGACTAATTTTTTGTCTTTTTTTTAATATGCTAAATGACATAAGAATCTTCCTCTAATAACAAAACATTTATTCTTGAATTGCTTTTATACTCTCTTTTAAATCCTGTCCTTCAGATAGCAATGTTTTATCATGACAGGAAAACAAGTTAGCTGGCATAGTACAAAGCAGCCAAAACATTTTAAAATTTTTCCCCTCTTTTATGAGGCTGATATTTAATATAAAAGTATGTGTAATTCAGGATTCTTAAAACTGAATTCATAAACTTGATTTATTAAAAATATTTTGGTAATTATTTCAATCTAATTGGTTTTCTTTGTAATCCTATTTATTTTATCCATTTAAAAATAGTATTCTGAGGAGGGGTTCAAAGATTTCACTAGACTGTTAATGGTGTCACAAAACAAAGTTAAGAACTCTTGTTATAATTAGGCATAATCTTTTTGGAAACATCCATGACTCATAGTAAACCACATGCCAAAAGGAAGAGAGATATAAAGTTTAAAAAAGTAAGTATGTATAGAGATAATAGGAAGTGTACCGTCCATACCAATCAGTTTGTAAAACACAATATTATAGAGATCTCAAAAGAAACAATCATTTTATTTGTGCCAGTGGAAGAAAGGGAGGAGAAAAAATGGTGAAATCTATATTAAAAAAAAAATCATTTATATAAGGAGTACTAATTGGAGAAAATCCTCCGCTAAATGTATGAAAAATACAAGCTAAAGAAATAGCGCTGGACATAAAAAGGGATTAGAGTGCCACCTACTGTCCAAAGTAGACACCTAAGTTAGCTTTAAAAATTGCAATTAAAATAACATATCTAAAATTAAGCCTGTTCTTTCAAATACTCCATCATTTATGATTAATTTAAATGCATGAAATAAAGCTAATCTTTCTAATACTTTTGCTTTTCTCAAAACATTATTACAATTTCTAGGTTAACAGGGAATTTTAGACCAAATTATTAGGAAGTAACCTTTGAAATGCAATCAGTGACACATTAATATATGCATGACATCACCCTTGGCTGAAGATCCAGATAACTCAAGGGGGGCAGTTTATAGAACTGTATATCATATTCTGAAAATAAGTGGTAGAAAACAAAGATTTTATTGCATAATTTTATTCCCACACCAAAAGCTATTATAGAAAAAACTAATGTAGCCCTAATAGATAAAAGAGTCGACTTCAACTAAATAAATAAATCAGCATTTATACAAAATATCTAGGTGGGCCAATGGACAAAATGCCAGGCTTGCAGTCAAGAAGACCGGAGTTTAAAAATTGTCTCAGATATTTAATAGTTCTGTGAACTGGACAAGTCATTTAATCTCTGTTCTCCTGCCTCCTGCTTTATAAAAATGGGGATATTAATAATACCTAGCTCCCAGAGCTGTTGTGAGGATTAAATAAGATAAGATAAAATAATAACAGCACACAACACAGTGGCACAAAATAAGTGTTATCTAAATGTTAATACATCTGAGTTATGGACATCTACACGGGTTGAACATTCTTCTGAGCTAAAATGAGGAACCTGGAGCTCTACTATAGAAACAAAATACACACCCTTTCTCTTGCACATTAATTACAACAAGGAAGAAACAAGGTTAGTTTATATGCTTACAGGCCAGGTATTTATTCAGACATCCTCTCTAGAGCTTTTGGTAATACGATATTGACACTACGAGTTACTTAACGTTTATGGATTGACATTGTTTGCACTCTTATTGTACCATATAGTAAGAAACCTTTGAACCCCAGGTCCTAGGATCCGTGTAAGGTTCAATAGATGGCATTTTATTGTTGGTTTACCTTAGAGCCCTGTCTACACCTTAGAATGGAAGACCATTTAAAAACAATGGCAGGAATCAGTGTAAAGAAAATGAACAATTTTAAATTATATCCCATAATTTAATTTATATTCCATAGTGTATTATATATTATATAATATTATTATATAATCAATCAGAGCTAGGTGATAAACATTTGCTAACTGATATTCTTTTCAAGTTAAGTCTCCAGATATACTCTAAATGAATATAGTCCAAATATAATTCCAAAGCCAAGTGTAAAAGACTAGCTTAAATACTATTTTAGTTTGTTCCTGACAAAGAGGTTGTGAAATGTTACAACTTGGGATTATGTAGATGTAATCTTTGGTCTCAGTACAGAGGCAATGACTTCAATAAAGTCTATTTATACAAAAAAAAAAAAAAAGGCTGTTTGTTCCTGTTTTTCTCCTTCCTCTTATTGCTGGAAATAACTTAATAACTTAAAATATCCATCTGAAAGTATTTTGAACTTCAGAAAACTATTTTGAACATCTGAAAATATTTGAACACAAAACAAAAAAAGAAAAAAAGTTGAGTACATATCTAAATTTATGCCAGTAGATGGAGCTATAAGGTTAGCACTTCAACTTCTAAAACCCCAGACTGAAAATAGATAACAATTCCAAGATGTACTTTAGTTACATTAGTTGAGGAAAAAAAGGCTATATGAAATTACAGAACAAATCATTCTCCAGTCACTGTAGCCTTCTTAGTATCATCTGTGTCATATATACATGTATATATTTGGGGGATGGGAGGGAGGGAAGAAGAGTAAGAGAGAGAGAAAGAGAAACTGATAAATATACATACACTCTCACAAACTCAATGTCATTCCCTGTAATGGTTTATGAACATTTTAGCCCAGAGCAGAAGTCAATATTCTAGATATTTAAAAGAAAATATTCGAGATATTTTTCCTTCTTTCCTTGCACCAATTCTAAGAGATTAAGTTGAATTCTATACACAAGTGGGAGCACGGTATAATGAACAGAGCCAACTTTAAGATCCTTCTTCTGACATATAACATGATGCTGGGCATCTCATTTAACCACTGCTCTAGGTCAAAGATGTTAAGCACCCAGCTCAAGTGTGCTTGAGATTAGAATGTAACTGGGAAGTATTTAACAAAATAAAACACACATAACATTACATTTTAAAACTAAGCCACTAAGTTGTCTTCAAGGATTTTCATGTACATCTCTATTTGAGATTGGCACCACTGCTCTATATAATTTTAAAATGTAAGTGTAAGAGATTCTGGCAGACAAGGTGTTAATCCAAATTTGTAGTTTCTTTATTTGGAGGTTCTTTCTATCAATAAACTCACAGGTCTAGTCTCTATACCTATTTTCTATCGATATGTTTATACCTCTATATGCATATATGTGTCAGTGTGCACATAATGCTCTGGCAGGCCTCAACAACCTGGTTAGTACTGAGTAAAAATATATCAAAGGCCTACTTGCCTTCATCAAAAAACTAGTTTAGTTAACTTCAGAAAGGCTCTGCAAAAAGTTAGCCACCAAGTGATGAATTTGTTAGGTTAGTGCACTTCATGAAGACCTTCTGCTAAGTTACAATCGACATTAGTGGAAGAAATACCCAAATCTATGAATTCAAGAAAGTTGTGAGGTATTGAAATAAATGTATTTATCAAATCTAAAATAAAAAGGAAGGAGAAAAAAAAGTCATCATACCATAGGCATGGGGTTAGAAAGATAAGAGTTAACTTAGTCCAATTCCCTCACTTCTGGATAAGGAAAGAGTCCCAGAAAGGCTGACAGATTTATTCAAATTTATACTAGCAGAAAATAATAGAGCAAGATTCAAACCCAGGTGCTTTACTGCAACAAATTGCCTTCAAATTTTTATGGTTTGGTGGTGGTGGTGGTGGTGGTGGTAGTGGTGGGTCTTTTTCCAGAGCTACAAATTTATAACTTTTGCATTAAAAAAAAAATTATGTTAAATGCTATTTTACATTTATGAAATTCATTCTGATTTATGCGAGACTTCAAGGAATCAAAATGCCTACAATTATTTTCATTCTATAAGACAGCAAAGAGGCTATTTTAAATTAGGATTTAATAGAACATTACTATCTGAGTAATATAATAGTACTAATAAGTGTTTATCTAGATGTAATCATAGTTCCCTTTAAAAATTATGCAATATTAAATCCCAAAGTAATTTAGAAAAACAATTTTTTTTTAAAAGTATACATACAAATACATCCCTGGATATCTTTATTTATTCTTATATATGTCTAGTTATAAAAGAAACAATAGATACTTACTCTCCCAGC
The DNA here is from genome assembly GCA_023553655.1 of Myrmecobius fasciatus. NCBI lineage: Eukaryota > Metazoa > Chordata > Mammalia > Dasyuromorphia > Myrmecobiidae > Myrmecobius > Myrmecobius fasciatus. The sequence continues at coordinate 555,080 of JAJPUD010000247.1, forward strand.
TTCATCCAGTGCAAGAATACAAATTTTTTGACCCCCATTTTCTTTCAGATGCTGAGGATCAACTTTGTATTCCATATGCCCTCCAGTCACAAGAACCTTTTTCAAGTTGAGTTGCCTAAGCAGAGAGAAGATAACAGGTTTTAGCATTCCCCAAAAAAGAAAATGCTTAATTTCAAAGGACTGTCTAGCTACACTGAGCTCAAATGACAAAAAACTGTGAATTTTTTCTTAATTATATATCAGCCTCTTTCTTCTCCTTCCCCTGTGCTTTTATCCACCTTTCCTGGATCCTTTAACAAGTAGCGAATATTTTCTTATTCTCTTTCCCTAAACCTCTACTAAAAACTTAATTCTTTAAAAATTATTTGCATTTAATAAAGAAAAAGCCAAATTAATAAAACTATTAAGTACTTTATGTTCTAGTATCATTCCACAAGTAAGGAGGTATTTTTGAATAGCTAGAACCATTCTGGTATCTTTTCTATCACATGTACTCCTTTTTAAGATTACTTTTGAAAATATCTCTATACTTCTATGCTTTTCCAGTTACATAGTATCTTAATGGCTTGAGCAAAGAACTTTGAACACAGCTTTTAGATTAAAAAGAGATAAAATCATCATCCAATATACTAAACAAGCTTGCTTTGCAGAAATTGTTTCCTTTGTTAATTAATTTTAACTCGACAGTAAGATAATCCTTTATATTAAAAATCTAGATATAGGAAGCAAGAAACATAAAGATATCCCTACAAGTAAGTAGGCAGTTACACAGTATGATTTGAAGGATAAAGGACAGATTCTTTATCTCAAAATATCCCCCATCTGTTACAGTTCCTAATTCAACAATTAAAGACCCATTCCTTGCAGCTTCAAAAACATTCCTAAAAGTATCTTGTAGAGATATTTGACCAAATCTCTATGACAACACAAAGCAAGTTATTAGGCACCTTGGAAGAAAAGGTCAGTAAAAGATGGCAAAAACCATCTTTTTACTTACTTCGCAATTTTATTGCCATTTTTGAACATATGATACTATACCACCCACACACACACACATATACACACATATTGAAGAGAGCACAGAATAATGGATATAAGGGTAGACTGAGTGCCTAGAACAGCCAGAAATCCTATCTTCAACATATATTAGGTATGATAACAGAAAAATCATATATCTTATCAGACACTCAGGCAACTCTTTGAGATTTGTAAGTAATGAGAAAGTTGCCAACCTTCACCAGAAGGTATTTATACAAAGTACCTTACCATGTTGTGAAACCAAAGGCCCAGATCAAAACAAAATCAAAAAAACTTCCTTAGTCTATTATATATTTTATATCCATAAAAAATACAGGAAATACAATTAACTATACATATCTGAAGGCAGTAAAATTGGCACAACCCTGGAGGGGTTCCTCAGGCTTCCACCCTGAGGAAGACACAAAGAGTAGGTATCAGAAATCTACCCTTAGAGTTTGAATTGGTAAGCATATAGAGGAAAATTGGACTAATTTCTGACACAAGTATTACAACTTTGCTACATTCTCTCTTCCTTTAGATCTACATTTTCTTTAAAGGGAAGAAGAAAAAACAGAATGGTATGGATTTTGAGCTTCAAGATATCAAAGTATTAAGGAACTGTATGTCTAGGAACTCAAAGTTTGGTAGTTATGTGCTTGCTCTTCATGTGAGATTTTTTATGGCTGTGCTTATTCTATCTCATCCTATAAAGTTTTGAGGCTGGCACTAAGTGTGAGTTTCAATGAGCTCCGAAGAACTTATTCACCACATCAGTCACCTATGGAAGGGATACTGAGTTTCAGGAAACAATAGCCTTGCTCCAAAGGACACTCAAATCTATCACAGAGGTAAAGTTTCAATGGGCATCAAGGCATTAGGAAGACTACTCTAAAGGGGATCTGGATTTTGGATGACACTGGGGGAAAAAATGGAGTGATACAGACTAGACAACAGTACAATTATGTAGATTCTGAACTCAATGACACAAGAGCAGTGATGAATGATTTGATATTCATTTGGAACATATTCAGTGTGGTGACCCAGGGCTCTCTACTTGATTTACCCTAAGCTACTTAATATTTTTACGATTTCATTTAATGATAACATGTATATCAAAAATATGCTAAGAAAAATAGCTAATACATAAGATACTAGGACTTAAATTTTATTAAATGGGATAGAATACTGGGCCAAATCTAGAGAAATAGAATTTAAAAGGAACAAATGTGAAGTTTTACTTGGATTCAAAAAACTCAACTTTACAAGCAAAATCTGGAAGAAGTAAGACAACAGTTCATGAAAAAGACTGGGGAGGAGGGACATTAACAGACTGTAAACATAATATAAGGCCATTAACATGATATGGCAGCCAAAAAGGCTTAATAAAGTCTTAGGATATATTGAGAAAGATAATACTTCCAGGAATAAGAAGGTAAGAATTTCTCTGTACTCTGCCGTGGTTAGATCACATCTGAAGTATTGTATTCACCTCTATGCACCAATGTAGGAAGATAATGGTTAAGTTAGAGAGTGTCCAGAGAGGAATAATTAGGATAAAAGGATTTAACCTCATCCTACATGAGAATCTGATAAAAGAACTGGGTAAAGATGAAAGAACATGCACATGATTTAAGGAAGACACGACACTTGTCAAGTATTTAAAGGACTTTAACATAGAAATGGGGTGAAACTGTTCTACTTTCACTCAGAAACTTCTGAAAAAAGTTTTTTTGTTGTGCTCCAAATGTCTTTCATATGTGTCACATTCCCTATCTTCTTGAGCTCATCAGTTTGAGTTCAGTCTCATCAGGGAACTGGAACACATGCTATTTACTGACCTGGATATCTAAGCAGAACTTTCCCTTTATTCCAAACTCTAACGTATCTATAGTAACTAGCAAAAAGCGCTGACCTTGCTACCAAGCATCAATTCCATTTTTAGCAACAGGACTTTTTTAGGGGACTAGGAGTGAGTATGGAGAAGTGTAGTGATCAATCGATTCTCTCCTCATACTCCCCACTTTCTATTGAAGACAAATTCCCAGCTCCTGCATTTCTCACCTCAATGATTCAGAGTTGAAATCTGCTTACGTGAATTTTTTTCTTAGTGATAAGTTTTGCCAATATTCTCATATCTGTCTATCTCAGCTACAGAGCGCTACTTTCCACATTCCTCTCCACCATCCTATTCCATTGTGTCCTCCTGAAGTTTTACTCTACTGTTGATAAACTTTTCTTTATTCTAAAGTTTCTTTCCTTTATATGCTTGGCATTTTCTTGTGCTAATGAAAACCAGGAAGATAGGGTATCCCTGGAAATCACTATACTAGCATCTAATTGCACAAAGACAAAAATGAAACAGCTCCTATCCTCAATGTACTCTCATACTAAATGTTCCTTCTCTCCTGACCCCTCTCACTGAGTCACAACATCCTCATTTCCACCCCAGGCTGTACCTTCGCAATGGGAACTCAGTCACATTTGTAGTTCACTTCACCTGTCTGAATAGGTTCCCATTCCAGGTACACTGTTCATTCTCACTGCTTCTCTGGCAATGGAAATGTTATTAGTTTTCAAGGCTCCAAACAAATCTAAGTAATCTGGCACCTAGTGTGAGCTTCTTCAAGCAGTTATCTAAGGCTATTCCTTCCTGAGTCTCAGGATCCCTTACATAGGTGACTGATATAAGGGATCCTGAGACTCGGGAAGCAATAGCCTTCCTCAAAAGGGCACTCAAATCTATCACAAAATCTGCAAATAATCTAAGTTAATGCAAGACAGAAACACACTATTTAGACATGAATTTTGGGGGTGAAACAAAGTAATCATAAACATATACATTAATAAATGTTGGATCATAATATAAAACTAGAAGAGACCTCAGAGTCCATCTAGCACAATTCTCCCATTTTACAGATGAAGAAACTGAAGCCTAAGGAAGTTAAATAATTTGCCCAAAGTCACACAGTAAATAAGTATTTAGATTATACAGATCCCCTGACTTGAAAACTGGTGCTCTTGTTTGCTGCTGACAAGCCAACAAACAGCATACTTCTAGCATAAAAAATTAAGAATGACACAGAAATGCCTAAGACAACATTACAAAAGCTTCAGCCAAAAATGAAAGTTATCAAAAGCAAAAAGTGTCTCACTGATGACTTTTACCTTCTTATTTTTAAAACTCCCATTGTTCACATCAAACCCTTAAAAATGACAAAGACCAGCAGTTGGACACCTCACCTTTCCACTATTCATCACCTAAGAGAAACAAAATTCAAAAATAACCACAGGCTACATACAAGAAGTAACTATGACTGGGTTAGCAGGTCCTAAACAGCTAAGAACAAGTTAAAGAATTAAAGAAACAAGAGTTAAAAAGTGAGAATAGAGCAGGCTTAGTAACAGAGAAGAATGGAATTTGCAAGAAATATATGCCACTTGAAGGAAAAAGTGTTTGGAGTCAAGAGACAAATTAGACTAGAATTTGCTGAAGGGGAAAAAAATGAATCAGTTAGGGAAACAAGACTTAAATATGGCACTCTGGAAAATGAAACATTATTAGTAGCCAAATACCACTTTGATAGGTGGAAATGGCAGCAATGGGGTCGCATATTTGAAACAAATACTGCCAAAATACAAGTATCTGATAACCTGGCCTCAGATAAACCACCTAACTTTTCTGGAAGGAGTTTCCTAACTTTAAAAAGAGGAGATTGAGTTACAATGATATTTACTATTCTTAAATTGTACATATCTATGAATATCATTAATATTATCCATAAATGGAAAAAAAATTATTCACCACCTATATTCAAAGAAGAAATGTACATATGCATCATATATATGTGTATGTAGATATGTTTTAATACAAATTCCTAAAGCCACAGAGACAAATGAAATGAAAAACTATTCATTAAAAAGATAAATATAGGGGGCAGCTAGGTGGTGCAGTGGATAGAGCACCAGCCCTGAAGTCAGGAGGACCTGAGTTCAGATCTGGTCTCAGACACTTCCTGGCTGTGTGACCTTGGGCAAGTCACTTAACCCCAATTGCCTCAGCAAAAAGCAAAAAAAAAAAAAAAAAAAAGATAAATACATACTTTGAAGCCATCTTCTTGCATTGATAATCTGCAAGTAAATAAATATCTCCTTTCTTTGTAACACACACTGTGGCACCATCACTTGCAGCAACCAAGGATACAATGACATCTTTATGATGAAGAGCTGAAACTTGTCGGGGAGCCGTTACACACTTTTCTCCATTGGGATCTAGCAAATATCCTAGAAAGGATTGAACAAATTAGGTGTATTACAAAATATCATTTTTTTAAGTTTTAGAATTATTCAAATTTAAATTTCATGTCTTATGAATAAAGGTCTCTCACCTAGTTGTCCACCATTTAGTCCCATAGTGTAAACAGCTTCTTTAGTCCATAGCACTGTATGGAACCTGCCTGCAGCCACTCCAATAATTGTTCTTCCTTTCAGATTTTTTGCCTGAATCTATACATAAAAATAAATGATATCTGTGGCAAGTATATGTTCATTGTTATCCAGCATTTAAGGGTGGATAAAATGATTCAAATATGGAGTTCTATGGTTAATTCATTTAAAAAGTGGTTGAATGGAAAATTAAGGTTCACTTAACCAATCTGTAACAAGAAAAAAATATGACATCCTTATCTCAAAATTTGATTCCCTTCAATAAGTCTAAAATTTAACATTTATCAGTTTACTTAAGCAATCAGCATGAAAAAAGTATAATGTACTTATCTAGAAATTTGCCTCCCTGTAATAAGTCTGAACTTTAACATTTATTTCATTTTAATCATCTGCAAACTCATAAATTTTTATTTTATTCAACATATCTACAATTGTATGAACTAAGATTCAGTAAGATTGTATAATTATGCAGTATCTACCACAAAAGGTCAACTGTCCTGTCTCCTGAGTTTCTTTTGCTACTAAAGTAGCAGCATAATAAATGCTTAACAAAACACCAGACTCTAATTTGGAGGTTTGTAGATCTAGAAAGTACTTGATCATTAATAGATTCTATTTATTGATCTATTTGCTACTAATAATAATGCTAATGACATTTATCCAGTACTTCAAAGGTCACAAAGTGCTTTACATTTATAATCTCATTTGAACCTTTATAATATATAATACAATGTATATTTACTAAGTACCTATTATATTCCAGGTACTATACGTAGTGCTGGATCTCAAATAAGAAAAAAAAAAAAGTCTCTGATCTAAAGGAATTCTCTCTCTCACATATATGCATGCTCATGGCCATGTGCAGCATACCTTACAAAATCATCTTACAGATGAAGCAACTGAAGCTCAGGAAAATTAAGTGATTTGCCCATGGTTTTTAACCCAGATCTTCCTGACTTTGAATAGAGCAATCTAGTAAGACAGCCATTGTCTTGATTTAAAAAATAAAAACAAAGTCACATGTAGTACTAACTTTGAAATCAAAAACAAGAGAAGACCAATATACAAATTTGATATGTAATATATGAATATAAATTTTTAATATCTGTTAATGTTTGTATGTCTAAATGATATACTGTAAAGAAAATAAGTTACTATCCTAATATCTGTGATTATTTTAGTCAGTATGGTTGAAAATTAAGGAGAATTTTACCTGTCTTGGAACACTGCATCTAGCTGGTGGAGGAATAATACCCAATTGATGAAAAGTATTTAGACCGAAAGTATATACACCTCCTTCCTCAGTTAAAACAATAGTATGATCCTTAGCAGCTGCCACTTGGGAGCAGTTATGACCAATCAGTCCTTCTACCAGTCTAGGGACCTAAAATACAAAGGATTATTAAATTTATTATCACACATTTATTCTAGAGCAAAAATGAAATAACTCTAGGTGCTAAAGTTCAAAAGAAAAACCATGAATTGGTTATTCCTCCACAAAGTAAATGCTCCCTTTCCTCAAGGAAGATATCACTTTATAAAGGAATGGGTATAAGTTTTATGTTTCTTTAGAACAAAATTGCCAGCTACTTAAATGAAATAATACAATATTTACTACTCACTTAGTATGTATGTAGTATTTTCTGTTTTAGTTATTTTACTAATAACAAAGGGAGAGCTCTAGCCAAAATACTGTGTTGTGTGAAAATAATGGCACATCATATTTATAAGCCATTTATTTGTCTATTTATAAGTGTCTTTTCACGCAGTCAGAGCTCAAAAAATACTGACATACTATTGACCCTGGACAAACAATCCCACAAAAACCTTGATTGAAGAAAATATAAACAGAAGCACTATAAACCCTGGACCCCTGGAAATTAAAATTTCCCATTAATATTATAAAACTGAACAAATTATGTATTAAAATTGCTTAAACACTGTAAACTATGGATAGTTTCTTTTTATGTCAGCTTTCCTTCCATTTTATGACATCTTTTATAATGGTAAATATACCAAATGAAAAGCTTTTTCAGATGACTTTTAAAGAGAAAAGTTTTTTAAAAAACAAAAAAAAATGATTTTATGTGAATCCAATAACTTAGCCTCACTGGATGAAATTAGGTATCAAAAGAAAATTTGAGTTTTATAAGGAAACCATGCCCTAAATTCTTAAACCACAACCCTTCAAAGAAATTTAATGTGGTAAAATAAAACTATATTTAACTGGAATATTTAGGGATTAATATAATCTTAACTGTGAGTTAAACAAAAACTTATTTTTGTTTCAAATTCTTGCCAATCATTTGATGAATATGTACATGAATGATAATATACATAATTTTCTTTGATGAAAAAGGATTTGAATGCATGATCTTAGACTGTAGTTAGTTTGTTTTAGTATATTTCTGATATTATTTAGATATGCTATGACATTTTCCTAAATAAGAAGACCCAAGTGAAAATACCCTGAAAATTAAAATTTCTGTTAATCAAAACCTTATAAAAGTGAATAAATTATGTGTTAAAATTGCTTTTCAAAATACCAGGCATGTTTGTTCATCTCCATGGCCTAAGCGTCCTCCTTGACCATGACCACAGGTGTAAACTTGCCCTTTCTGAGACAGAAAAACTGAATGAAAGGTACAAAGTACCACCTAGGAAGGAAAAGAGAATTTTATTAAAGATCCTATACACACACACACACACACAAAACCATATATACTAGTTATAATTACAAATTAAAAAAATATTAAAGAAAAGATAAGGAACTAGATACTAACTTACAAAAGAGACCAAGTGAAGGGAACTTAAAATCCTAAATCAACAAGATTTTATTAACCATTTACTATGTGCTAAGCACTGGACATACAAAGAAAAAAGTAGATAATACCTCTCTCCAAGGAACTTACCTTCTATAAGGGAAAACAACTCACATACATACAAATACATACAAAAGCTGAGGGGATTGGGAAAGGCTTTCAGTGCAAAGTAACACAAGCTAAGCTTTCAAAGGAGCTAAGGGAGCATATTCCAGGTTTTGGGGACCATCTATTCAAAGACACAGTGCTTAGCATATATATTATGTGCTTATTAACAAATGCTTTTTCATTCCTTCATACTTACATGAGATAAGCTACAGTACAAGAAAAACAAAGAGTTAAGAAGCAAAATATACAATCAATTTTGAAAAGCAGGATGAAAGCAGACAGAGAAAAGTTTTAAGAAATCTACAAGAAGAGCTACTGCCTACTGGCAATAAAGGGACACAAGTATTTTTTCAACAGAGTAGTAACACTATCAGGTTATCCTTTAGAAATATGATACTGGCAGCTAGGACCAGGAATTCAAGTGAAAGGAAAGACTTGAGACACAGGAAGGCCAATAAGGAAGTAATTGCAGTAGTTTAAGTGAACACAATATCTATATTAAGATGGTGGCTATGCAAATGGAGGAAAGGGACATATTTAAGAAATGGTACTGATAAATGATTAGATGGTGGGTGAGAAAGCATCAGCTACTGAAGAGCATGAAGATGAATTATATTATCTGACCACTCTGGAACCAAACTTTTCCAAAGATTAAAACAGTACTGAAAAGTTAGATAATGAAGAACTGTGTATTCTATACTATAGTACTATAATTCTCAGATCAAAAGTTGGCACCCATAAGTGGCCTGTTCCTTACCAACGTAAAGTAGGCTAGTCTTTAAATACCCCGACCCACCTCATTCTGTCTATGATTTTCCATGAAAGTTGAAAAATTCCACTGTTTTCTAACTAACCAAGAATTCCAACTCACTCCAACAATTCTATCCTCAAAACATTTTCATTTGATCCATTCATCTCCAGTTATCATCACATATTTCTCCTCCCTTTAGCGAGTAAACTCCTTAAGAGAATGATTTACTATCTGGCTCTAATTTTCTTCCTCTCGCTTTCTTTCTAACTCTCTACAATCTGTTTTTTTGACCTCATTATTATTCAAACCCAAACTGCTCTATCTAAAGTTACCAATATCTCTTAGTTGGAAAATCTTACAGCCTTTTCTCAACTGTCATCCTTCTGGACATCTCTGCAGCCTTTGTCAGCTAATCTTTCTCCCTGATGATTTTCTTCTCCCTAGGATTCCACACTACTACTCTAATAGTTCTCTTCCTCCCTGACTGTTCCTTCTCATTCGTCTTTGCTAATTCTTCATCCAGATCACACCTCCTAAAGGGGGTATTTCCCAGGCTTCTAGGCTAAGTCCTCTTATCCCTCTATACAATATCATTTGGTGATCTCATTAGCTTATATGTATTCAATTGTCATATATATGCTGATGATTCTCAAATTTACTTAGCTAGCCCTAATTTCTTTCTTAAGCTCCAGATTCCCAAATTCAACTGCCCATTAGACATCACCTCAAACTTTGTGTCTCACAGACAATTTAAAGTCAATATGACAAGTAACAATTTAAAGTCAATATGACAATTTAAACTAAAAACTGAACTCATTACTTTTCTCTTGGAATCTCCCCTCTCCTACACATCCCTTTACAAAGGTACTGCCATCAACCAAGTTCAGAACTAAGTGTATTCTAGATTCCCTACTCTCTTTCAATCTGGAAATTTTTTCTTATAACAAGTGTCTAATATACCTCCTCTCCCCTGACACTGCCACCTCCCTGGTGCAGGTCTTTATCACCTCACATCTGCACTACGGTATTACCTTTTAATAGGTATCTCTGAGTCAAAATTCTTCCCATTCCAGCTCATCCTCCAGTTAGCTGTTGAAAGTAGTTTTTATTTTATTTACATAACATATGTGTGGGTAATTCTTCAACATTAACCCTTACATAGCTTTCTGTTACAAATTTTTCCCCCCAACTCCCCACCTCTCCCCTAGACGGCAGGATATCCACTACATGTTAATTATGTTAAAATACTTGGCAAATCGAATACATGTATATATATTTCCAAACTTATCATTGTTGTGCAAGAAAAATCGTATCTACACAAAAGACATATCAGATAAAGGAAACAAAATGTAAGCAAACATCAATCAAGAGTATGAGAATGTTATGTTGTGGTCCACATTTCACATCCCTCTCTCTGGGTGTATATGGCTTTCTTCAGTGAACAATTGGAACTGGTTTGAAACATTTCATTGTTGAAGGGAGCCATGTCCATCAGAATTGATCATCATATAGTCTTGTTGTTGCCGTGTATAATGACCTCCTGGTTCTGCTCATTTCACTCAGCATCAGTTCATGCAAGTCTCTCCAGGCCTCTCTGAAATCGTCCTGCTGGTCATTTCTTACAGAACAATAATATTCCATAATATTCATATACCATAATTTGTTCAGCCATTCTCCAATTGATGGGCATCTTTTCAATTTCCAGTTTGTAGCCACTACAAAAAGGGCTGCCACAAACATTCTTGCACATGTGGGGCCCTTTCCTTCCTTTATGATTTCTTTGGGATATAGGGCCAATAGAAATGCTGCTGGGAAGGGGCAGCTAGGTGGCGCAGTGGATAGAGCACCAGCCCTGAAGTCAGGAGGACCTGAGTTCAAATCTGGTCTCAGACACTTAACATTCCCTAGCTGTGTGACCCTGGGCAAGTCAATTAACCCCAATTTCCTCAGCAAAAAAAAAAAAAAAAGAAATGCTGCTGGGTCAAAGGGTATGCAGTTTCTTAACTTTTTGAGCATAGTTCCAAATTGCTCTCCAGAATGGCTGTATCCGTTTACAGCTCCACCAACAATGCATCAGTGTCCCAGCCCTCCCACATCCCTTCCAACATTCATCTTTAACTTTTCCTGTCATTTTAGCCAATCTGACAAGTGTGTAGTGGTACCTCAGGGTTGTCTTGATTTGCATTTCTCTGATCAACAGTGATTTGGAGCACCTTTTCATATGACTAGAAATAGTTTTAATTTCATCCTCTGAAAATTGTCTGTTCATATCCTTTGACCATTTATCAATTGGAGAATGGCTTGAATTTTTATAAATGAGACAATTCTCTATATATTTTAGAGATGAGACCTTTATCAGAACCCTTAAATATAAAGATGATTTCCCAATTTATTGCTTCCCTCCTAATCTTGACTGCATTGGTTTTGTTTGTACAAAAACTTTTTAACTTAATATAGTCAAAGTTATCTATCTGGTTTTCAATTAAGAGTTCCAGTTCTTCTTTGGACATAAATTTATTCCATCTCCATAGGCCTGAGAAGTAAACTATATTACGTTCCTGTAATTTACTTATATTATCACTCTTTATATCCAGATCATGAACCCATTTAGATCTTACCTTGGTATGTGGTGTTAGATGTGGGTCAAGCCCTAATTTCTTCCACACTAATTTCCAGTTTTCCCAGCAGTTTTTGTCAAATAGTGAGTACTTATCCCAGAAGCTGGGGTCTTTGGGTTTATCAAAGACTAAATTGCTATAGTTATTGCCTAGTTTGTCTTGTGATTCTATCCTATTCCACTGATCGACTACTCTATTTCTTAGCCAGTACCAAATGGTTTTGATGACCGCTGCTTTGTAATACAGTTTTAGATCTGGTACAGCAAGGCCACCATCATCAGCCTTTTTTTTTCATTAATTCTCTTGAAACTCTTGATCTTTTGTTTTTCCAAATGAATTTTGCTATTATTTTTTCTAGATTTATAAAATAATTTCCTGGGAGTTTGATTGGTATGGCACTAAATAAGTAAATTAGTTTGGGTAGTATTGTCATTTTTATTACATTCGCTTGGCCTACCCATGAGCATTTTATGTTTTTCCAATTGACTAGGTCTGATTTTATTTGTGTGGAAAGTGTTTTGTAATTTAGTTCATATAGTTCCTGACTATCCCTTGGCAGATAAATTCCCAAATATTTTATACTATCAACAGTTATTTTGAATGGAATTTCTTTTTGTATCTCTTCCTACTGAACTTTATTGGTAATATATAAAAATGCTGATGATTTATGTGGATTTATTTTGTATCCTGCAACTTGTTTCTAGTAGTTTTTTAGTTGAGTCTTTAGGGTTCTTTACGTATATCATCATGTCATCTGCAAAGAGTGATAATTTGGTTTCCTCCTTACCTACTCTAATTCCTTTAATCTCTTTTTCTTCTCTTACTGCCAAAGATAACATTTCTAAGACAATATTAAATAATAATGGTGACAGTGGGCAGCCTTGTTTCACTCTTGATCTTATTGGGAATGGTTCTAGTTTGACTCCATTACATATGATGCTTGCTGAAGGTTTTAAGTAGATACTACTAATCATTTTAAGGAAAAGCCCATTTATTCCTATACTCTCCAGTGTTTTTAATAGGAATGGGTGTTGGATTTTATCAAAGGCTTTTTCTGCATCTATTGAGATAATCATATGGTTTTTGTTAATTTGGTTATTAATATCATTGATTATGCTAATAGTTTTCCTAATATTGAACCAGCCCTGCATTGCTGGTATAAATCCTATTTGGTCATGGTGTATTATCCTGGGGATAACTTTCTGTAATCTCGTTGCTAAAATCTTATTTAAAATTTTTGCATCAATATTCATTAGGGAAATGGGTCTAAAGTTTCTTTCTCAGTTTTCTCCCTACCTGGTTTAGCTATCAGCACCATATCTGTGTCATAGAAGGAATTTGGTAGTACACCTTCTTTCCCTGTTTTTTCAAATAGTTTGTATAGTATTGGGATTAATTGTTCTTTGAATGTTTGCTAAAATTCACATGTAAATCCATCTGGCCCTGGAGATTTTTTCTTAGGGAGTTGATTAATAGCTTGTTCTATTTCTTTTTCCAAAATGGGGCTATTTAAATAATTTATTTCCTCTTCTGTTAACCTAGGCAATCTATATTTTTGTAGATATTGCTCCATTTCATTTACATTATCAAATTTATTGGCATAAAGTTGGGCAAAGAAACTCCTAATTATTACTCTAATTTCCTCTTCATTGGAGGAAAGTTCTTCCTTATCATTTTTGAGACTAACAATTTGATTTTCCTCTTTCCTTTTTCTAATCAAATTAACTAAAGGCTTATCTATTTTGTTGGTTTTTTCATAAAACCAACTCTTACTTTTATTTATTAATTCAATAGTTTTCTTATTTTCAATTTTATTGATCTCCCCTTTTACTTTCAGAATTTCCAATTTGGTATTTAATTGAGGGTTTTTTATTTGGTCTTTTTCTAGCTTTTTTAATTGTAAGCTTAGTTCATTGATCTTTTTTTTCCTGTTTTATGCAAGTAAGCATCTAGAGGTATAAAATTACCCATTATAACCGCTTTAGCCGTGTCCCACAAATTTTGGTATGTTGTCTCATTATTGTCATTCTCCTGGATGAAATTATCAATTGTGTCTATTATTTGCTCCTTCACCCATTCATTCTTCAGGATTAGATTATTTAATTTTCAATTAACTTGTGGTCTATTTTCTCCTGGCCTTATATTATGTGTGAGTTTTATTGCATCATGATCTGAGAAGGATGCATGTACTATTTCTGCTTTTCTGCATTTGATTTTGAGGTTTTTATGCCCTAACACATGATCAATTTTTGTATAAGTTCCATGGACCCCTGAGAAAAAAGTATACTCCCTTCTATCACCATTCAATTTCCTCCAAAGATCTATCATACCTAACTTTTCTAGCCTTTTGTTAACCTCCCTAACTTCTTTCTTATTTATTTTGGAATTTGATTTATCTAATTCTGAGAGAGCAAGGTTGAGATCTCCCACTAGTATAGTATTACTGTCTATTTCTCCTTGCATCTCTCTTAACTTCTCCTCTAGGAATTTGGATGCTATACCACTTGGTGCATATATGTTTAGTATTGATACCGCTTCATTGTCTATGGTACCCTTTAGTAAAATGTAGTTTCCTTCCTTATCTCTTTTAATTAGATCTATTTTTGTTTTTACTTGATCCGAGATAAGGATTGCTACCCCTGCCTTACTTTGTTCACCTGAAGCATAGAAGATTCTGCTCCAGCCCTTTACCTTCACTCTGTATGTATCTCTATGTTTTAGATGTGTTTCTTGTAAACAACATATTGTAGGATTCTGGCTTTTAATCCAGTCTGCTACCCGCTTCCGTTTTATGGGAGAGTTCATCCCATTCACATTCACAGTTAAAATAACTATATTTGTATTCCCTGCCATCTTATTTACCCAGAGTTATGATTTTCTCTTCCCTTTCCCCTCTCTCCCTTCCCCCCTCCCCAGTACTTTGTTTTTGATGACTACCTCCCACCAACAGTCCTCCCCCCTTTGGAATCCCTCCCTTCCCTTTATACCTTTCTCCTAATCCTTCTATTAGTCTATCCCTTTCCTTTCCTCCTTTCCCTCCCACCTTCCCACAAGGAGGGTCAGGCCTTTCTTTGAAGCCAAATGTGTCTGATATACTCTCTTAGAGTCCAATCTAATGAGAGTAAGGTTTACACAATACTCATCACCCTCCCTACTTTCCCTCAATTATATTAGATCTTCTATGTCTCTTTATGAGATTTTGCCTTGTTTTACCTCCTTTATTTTTACTTTATTTTGCCTCCTTCCCCCCCCCTTTTTACTTTTCAGTATGGTATCCCTTCCACCTCTAATTTCTTTTCCATTATTATCAAAGAAAAATCAAATTATACCCCCATTCTTTAAGGATACCTCTAGTAGAAATATAGTTCTCAAGAGTTCTTTCCTTTTTACCTTTTTATGCTTCTCTTGAGTTCTGTATTTGGAGGTCAAATTTTTTGCTCAGATCTGGTCTTTTCATTAGAAATAGGTAAAATTCTCTTGTATCATTGACTGACCATCTTCTTCCCTGGAAGATGATACTCATTCTAGCTGGATAACTTATTCTTGGCTGTAACCCAAGTTCTTTTGCCTTTCGGAATATCTGATTCTAGGCCCTTCGATCCTTTAATGTGGAAGCTGACAGATCTTGTGTAATTCTAATTACAGTTCCTCAGTATTTGAACTGTTTCTTTCTAGCTGCTTGTAATATCCTTTTCTTGGTGCGATAGTCCTGAAATTTGGCCACGATATTCCTTGGAGTTTTAATTTTGGGGTCTCTTTCAGGAGGTGATTGGTGAATTCTTTCGATGCCGATTTTGCCTTCTGATTCTAAAACATCAGGGCAATTCTGTTTCATGATTTCCTGGAAGATAGCATCAAGGTTCTTTTTTTCATCGTGTCTTTCAGGGAGTCCAATAATCCTTAGATTGTCTCTCCTGGATCTGTTTTCCAAGTCAGTTGTTTTTCCTAGGAGATATTTCATATTTTTTTCTATTTTTTCATTTTTTTGTTTTTGTTTGACTGATTCTTGAAGTGTTATTGAGTCATTTACTTCTATTTTTTCAATTTTAATTTTTAAAGTATTATTTCCTTCAGTTATCTTTTTTAGCTCCTTTTGTAGTTGGCCAGTTGAATTTCTTGATTCAATGCATTCTTTTCCCATTTTGCCAGTTTTATTTTTCAGTGAATTGTTGTCTTTTTCCAATTCACCAATTTTGTTTTTCAGTGAATTGTTGTCTTTTTCCAATTCACCATTTTTATTTTCCAGTGAATTGGTGATTTTTTCCAATTCACCAATTTTATTTTTCAGCGAATTTTTTTCCTTTTTCCAATTCACCAATTTTGTTTTTCAGTGAATTGTTTTCTTTTTCCCAATTCACCAGTCCTGTTTTCCAGTTTTTGATATCTCTGTTGCACTGATCTCAATTTATTTCCCCATTCTTCTTCTAGCTCTCTTTTGAGATTCTTTATGCAATCTTCCAGGTAAGACTTCTGAAAGGGAGACCAGCTTAAGGCCGCCTTTGTGGCTTCATCTGGGATTGTTTTCAGAATCTCAGGATCTGGGGACTGCTTTACTTTCTCTCCGTAGAAGCTGTCTATGGTAAGAGCTCTCTTCTGCTTCTTACTCATGATTTTGAGCTGAGATATCAGTCACCAGCAGGGGATTCTGCAGCAGTTTCAATTTGCCCTGGGGCAGTTTGCCGAGTTGACTTCTGGTCTGAGGCTGGGCAGTTAAATCCGTACTAGGACCACGTTTTCAGCTGCTCTCAATCCACCCTTTACCAAAGGCAGATCTGCCAAAGCACCTGCCCGCAAGCAGAGCAAAGTGGCCCAGGCGTCTCCTAGGGGCTTCCTAGGTGCCTAAAACCCGCCTCTGTCCAACTTCCGCCCTGGGTGCGCTGGCGTCTGATAGGGGCCAGCGGCCGATCCCTTGAGGCTAACCTTCTCCGGAGTTTTTTCAAAGTAGATTGTTGATAGAAGTGCATTGTAGTCCAAGTGTTTGGTGGAACCCTCACTCCAAAACCAGTTCAGAGGCTCAATTTGTCTGGGTTTGAGGGAAGGTCTCAGGAGCTCACAGAGAACACTGTCTGCAGTTGGCCATCTTGGCTCCACCCCCAAAAGTAGTCATCTTAAAATACAAATCTAATCATGTTATCTTCCCCTTCCCTTTGTCCCTCAATAAACTCCAGTGGCTCTCTAACATCTGCAGGATCAAATATAAAATATGCCTAGCATTTAAGTCCTTCATAACCTAACACCCTCCTTACCTTTTCAGTTTTCTTTCTTCTTATTCACCTCCAAATAGTCTACAATCCAGTGACTGGGGTCTCCTTGCTATTTCTCAAACAATACATTCTATTTCCCAACTCTGAGAATTTTCCCCGTTTTACATGCCTAGAACTCTCTCCTTTCTCATCTCTACCTCTTGGTTTCCTTCAAGGACCAGCTAATGGAATAGCTTCAAAGCCTCAATAATTAATTTGCCTAAATAAAAGTAATATAATCAAGTTTGTGCCAGAAAAGAATATATTACCATAGGACTAATTTTGTCATGAAAACTTATTTCTCAGTTGTTAAACATTAAGTAAAATCCTAAATTATCAAACAGATACCTATTGTTATTTAGGATCCTAAAAGTATTAAAATGTTACACTACAACATACCTGCTTGATATAAATTCCAGTTCTGGAGAAGAGATCCACCAGTTCAGGATGATGTTTACTATTTTGGCTTCCATGACCCAAAGTAAAATTTATGTTATTTCCCCAAGTATAGACATCTGTAGGATCTAAGATAAAATATTCATCTTATTTTTTTTTAAACAATAAAAGCTTACTTTTGTTAACATTGATAATTATAAGCATATTTAACTTTACTAAATTAAATAATTTACTAAACAAAACTAAAAATGGAGAATATATCTTATATATAACAATGCTTTCAATTACCAGAATTTTGAGACTATTGAGATAATCCCTGATATTGTTCCAGAAAAAAATCTTAAATCAGTCAATGTGGAATTCAATACTGGTTACTAAGGGAAATCCTCACTTTCAATAGGGTTGTTTGTTTGTTTTTTTAGTAAATGATACAAAACACTGAGATGCCCAGGTGAGAGAAAATGCAGGACAGCCCAAATAATTGGATTTTAAGAGTGTTTATCAGCTGGCCAGAGACTGAACTCTACCAGTGCAAGACTAAGGGCTCAGTCCCGAGGAGTTTTAGGGACTCGTATTTATGGGAGAAAATCACAAGAATGTTTAGAAACATTTCTCACACTAAAAATTCCTTTCCCAGGCAGGCAGTGAAGTGTAACAGGGGGGCAGCATTTCTTGAAGTTCTATATTCGTTAAGTAGTCCAGGTCTTTGGTCATAGATAACATGGTATATCTGGAGGCCTTGTGGGCCAGCATTTGGAAACAAGAGATATCACCTGCATTGGGGAATAAAGAACTGGTGGCACAGTTCTTCAGACAGAGTTCAAGCAGAGGTAACATTCTCAGTCTCATGAGTGCCCAAGCAGTTTCAGAGGTAGCATCCATTTTACCCACAGTGTCCATTTCAACACTAGGATTAATATTAATCTGGATTTTTGATACAAATTTTTATTTTCAATTTGAGGGGTTAATCAAGTCTTATGATAGAATTATGTCTATTTTTTATACATGTTTCAATTGTAGGGATCGAAATTTGCATCATATCTCATATGTTAGTAGTACCCATAATAATGAAAATATTTTAGCTATTGAACTAACTATAGCTCAGTAGAGGCAGGGGGTAAAATGGGGAAAGTGGTATCCTTTTTTTTCATTCTTTTTTGGGCAGTTTCCATTCAATTCCTTCTCTATTTATCAAATGAAAAGCATATAGCCTTTCCTTTTCCCCTCATTTATTCTCAAAGCAAGGAAAAAAAAATTAGACTGGTATTATGTCAAATTGGTAGGTGGAACCATGTTCATTCTTTATCTTCTTCCCTTTACACAAAACTATTTATGGGGTAAAAATTCAATTGTCACTTTCCCCCCAAGACTAGATCTCAGTCTCTTAATCCTCCCCCCTCCATTCCCACCCCCACCCCCATCTAAATTTATGTCTAAAAGGTAGCAAATGCAAAATGGAACATTTTTTTTCTTGAGCATATTAATAGGATCCCCAATAATTTTTTATACTTGAACAGATCTCAATTTCCTCATCTAAAAAATGAGAGAGTCAACTAAATAACCTTTCAGGTCTCTTCCAGCTCTAAATTTATAAAACTATGAAAAAATATGTGTTCATAAAAATATCTTACCAGTATTCTTGAATACTACATGGGCTGGTCTGTCCTTCATTACAAGATCCAAAGCTGATAAACCTTCTTTATCCTGGATATACAAACTAACACCATGCTAAAGGGGCAAAAATCTTATATCAGAAATTTGCCTATAATTCAGTAATTTATTTCCTACATAATAAAGAAAGCAAAATAGCAATCTTGTCCATAAAATAAAGATTAAAATAAAATGATTCTTTACAAATTTAAAACAACATTCATAAGACTTAAGAAAAATTAAAAGCCACTATCAGTTCTATTAAACTGAATACTAATTTTATTCAGTGTGTACTATGTGCAAGAGACTGGCTCACACAACAAAAATATGGTAGCCCATGATCTCAAGGATTAAGATTCAATTAAAGTTATTCCAAACTTAAATACATTTTTGACAAGCAAAAAAACAACTAAATTCAACTAATTTCTACATAAGATAGAGCAGTTCAAAATATATCCATAAAACTAGGCATAATATGCAATAATCTTATCTTGACCATAGTTAAAAATCCAGAAGTAAGCAAAAAAGGGATTCAGACCAGTCAGAATACATGTGATAAAGTCCATTCCCTAAAATATTTGTATTTTACTCAAGGAAGTCTATCAAGCTTTCACATCTGGAGGCTTCAAGAAGTTTCAGGGACTTGATGCTACAACATCAAGGAGCTCTGATTTCCTCAGTGTGAGTACTCTCACCACAAATGCACTTTTTAAAAATTAGAAGATTCTTTAAGAGTTGATGAGTCTGTAACTTAATTACCAACAATCAGTTAGGGGTAGAGTTTCTCATGAGTTAGCTAAATTACTCCTTTCTCCAATAGACATATATTATATCACTAGGTCTGACTGGACTTTTTTTTTAGCATGGTAGAAGCTGCCAGAATTTCTTTTCAGAAAGTCCAGCCTTCAAGACATTGGAATAACCTCCATGATACGATGAGGTAGAAAAGTAAGACTTTAGTGGAGGTAATTAGCAACTATTTATTCTTAATATGCAGATCTAACAAGGATCAAAGGTTGCCTAATTTTTTAAATTACCAAAAAATAACAATTAGTAAATCAGGATATTGTGGGGGGAAACTGTTCTAGGAAAGCAAACAAAAATAAGAAGCTAGAAGAGACACTGAAGATATATAAAAGATTATAAAAAAAATCAAACACAAGAATTCAGAAAGTATAGCAATATAGGTCAATTAGTTTAGGTACAAAAAAGCTATTCATATCCCAATAAGATCCAGAGTATAACTAACACAAGACAGTAAAATTACCCTCAGTCTTCAATGTGAAGAGTGGTTATGCACAATACCTCCACTATGGAAACATAATAAGATGGACACATTTTTATTTATATTCCTTCAGAACTAACAATTATCCTGAAACCTGTGTGTATATGAGGCCAGTTCCAGTGATCTTGTGATGAAGAGTCATTTGCACCCAAAGAGAGGACTGTGGAAATTGAGGGTGGATCACAACATAGTATTTTCATTTTTTGTTGTTGTTGGCTTGCTTTTTGTTTTCTTTCCCATTTTTTCCTTTTTGATCTGATTTTCCTTGTGCATCATGATAATTGTGGAAATATGTATAGGAGAAATGTGTATGTTTAACATATACACAGCATATTACTTGCCATCTAGGGGAGGAGATGGTGATGAGGGAAAAAAATTTGGAACACAAGGTTTTGCAAGTGTAAATGTTGAAAATTATCTATGGACATTTAGAAAATAAAAAGCTATAATAATAAAAAAAGAAAAAATTATATTTATATGAAAACCCAGTTTACACAATATTTTTAAATTTTCAACTATCTAGTACAAGTAACATGAAACCTAAATGAAAGTAGAAATTTTATTTTACTATTTAAATGTTCCAATAGTTGTAAATTAAGTCTGTTAAATGATCACAATGAACTAAATTAAGTAATATTTAGCATAAAGTTATAATTGAATGGATCATTAAATAAACAATGTTCAATTTTAACTACTTTCAATTTAAGAACTGCTGCTATTTAAGTCTAAGCAGTAAATAAAAATGTACACATTTCATTTAATAACTAGTTAACTCTTAAAAAAAAATTAATGTTTTTTAAAACTGTCCATTTGCTCAACTCACCCAAAGAAGTACAGAAGATAAAAAGTATGAGAAACTACAGAAAAGTTTTGTTTTTCAGGCATTCAGTTATGTTTGCCTCTTTGTGGCCCTGTATACGTTTTCTTAGAAAAAAATAGTGGAGTAGTTTGCCATTTGCCTCTCAAGTTGGTTAAGACAACCAGAATTTAAGTGAGTTGCCCAGGATCATGAGTGAGTGTCTGAGACTGAATCTGAACTCAGGTCTTCTAGACTATAGGACCAGCTCTTTATCTACTAAGCCACCCAGCTGCCTATAGAAAAGTATAAGATAGTAAAAGCTCAAAAATAAAGAATAAAATTCAACAAGTACTTATTAAGCCCCTACATATTAAGCCCCAATATATGTAATATTATATATATATGCACATATATACATATATAGCATTGGATATACAAATACAAAAAAAAATTAAAATTTCCCTTCCTTCAAGAAGCTTGAGTTGGATCAGAGTAAAAGGAAAGAGGTTACAAGAAGAACAAAAAAATAAGGAAAAAATTATATTAAGAGTAAAGGAAAAATCCAAAGAATTACTCTAAGACAGTGATGTCAAATTCAAATATAAATGAATCTCTGAGAGTCACATGTTGACCTAGAAAACCACATATTAACATTATCCATATTGCAATGCATTTTTATTTATTTGATTATTCATGGGTGGTGAAGAGGAAGAACCAAGGCAAATGGGGTCAAAAGCCAGTGTTCTATATACTGGGGCCACCTAACTGCCCTCCCCACCCCTCCTCCCCATAACATTTTGATCTGGGAAAAGCCTCACTGCAACTTCATGGGCCCAAGTCTTGAGTTTGACACCACTACTTTAAAAAACCTTGCAGAAAAGAATTGCCATGGAAATAGGTTTGGAAAAGGCTTTCAGAGAGGGCTTCATGGATAATGGTAATACCATTTCCTTTAAGAAAAAGAATTTCTATAGCAAGGATAATAGGATTGTGCATTCCCAGCATGGGTAGTAGTCTATACATATTAATAGCAAAGTTGGCAAAATAACTGAGGCCACCCAATGAAGACTTCATTACAGAATTAATATAAAATAAGATTAAAAAGAAAAATCTCAAATGCCCCATAAAGAAGTCTGTACTCCTTACAACAGGGGCAATATAACAGGGTATCTGTGCTCCTGATAAGAGGGAATCACTGAAAATTTTTGACATGGGTCTGGGAGAGCAAGCAACAAGCGCAGCCAAGTCTAGTAAAAGATGACAACAGATGAGAGGTGATAAAGGTTTGAACCAGTGTCATGCCAGTTTAAGCAGAGAGAAGAGGATGATCAAACATACTGTGGAGGAAAACCTGACAAAACTTGGCAACACAAACCTGAAAGTGAGAGAAGTTACTTTTGAAGAACTGAAGGAAAAGGACTGAAGCATTCAGGATTAGAAAAAGAATAGAAAGAATCTAATAAGAATTTTAGATCTAAGGTGAGCTTCTTTAAAAAGAAAGAATTTTGACAACAAAATACAACAGATGATGGTAGATTCAAGAAAAAGTCAAAAATGACTCAAGATTTTTGAGGCTGGGTAGCAAGGATAGTGACAAACAGAATTAAGAAAATATGGGAAGAAGGGCAATTTTAAGAGGCTGTGGGGAAGTGTAGGAGTATAGATGAGCTTTCTTTTTGATATGTTAAGTGATGAGACAGCTAGGTGGAAATATCCTAAAGACCATCTAGTTCAGTCATCTTTTTCTATATTTCTTCAAATAACCATACAGAATTCTCTTTAGTTGTGAATTTCAATAAAATAATTTCAAGATTAAAAAGAATTTAAGTTATTATTGTGTAGTATACATATGTGTATGTATGTCTATGTACATATTTTTATACATTTACAAACACATACAATAATCATATGGGCAAGTCTCTCATTTAAAACCCTTTGTTGTGAAAGTTGGTTTGCAAAACAAATACAGGAAGATGAAAATTTTTCAACAAAGAACATTTTCTATTTTTGTTTTTTTAAACTTTAATAATGGAATCATTATCATTAATTGCCTAGAAACTTTAGCTTTCTTAAGAAGAGGAATGGAAAATTATTATATTGACAAAAATATTGTGATGGGGATTTACATTCCACCAGGACCAATCTTTGTCTGAAACTTTCACCTGGAGATATGCCGAAACCAGAATAAGAAATCTTTTTGTACAAAATAGCATTCACTGAAAACCAACTTGGAACTGGTAGTATAAGAATTTCTCAACATTTAATTATGGTTAAATATTTCTTATTTTAAAACTGGTCAAACCTAAACTTAAGCCCATTCTATTATTCCTTAAACCAACTAAAAATATGTGTATTTTTTAAATTAAGAGGCAACTTTTATTGATATCATAGCTACATTTTCAAGCTATAAAGTATATTAATAGTATTATAGTCTCTAATAATTTAAATTTTATATAGAAAATTTACCCCAAAATACCTCAATTACTATTAATTCCTGTCTACTACCTACCCACCAACTCACACAAGTGAGTTCATGTATTCATTCCTCACCCTCCCACTTCTCTACCAGAAAACTCTCCAAATAGGAAAAAATCCAGCAGGAGGCACATATCTCAACATGGAAGCAAAACAATTAACCTTAGTTTTTTCCCTTTCTTGGAAGAGAATTCTACTTTTCATGGTTTGGAGAGTTTAAACCATCCAACTAAGAAACAATTTCATGATTTGTAAAATTTCATGATTATATGAACACCTCATAAAGTTAAACTTTTTCTTTTCTTTAACTTTGGGATGCTATAAAAATGTGAATTTTCAAGATCTATGAATTTTGGCTATCAACTTAGTGTTCACTGTTAAATGGAAGAATTTTATTCCTAAACATTTCCACTATTTTATTGTTAAATACAATAACATTGGTTTTAAAACTTAAGGGCTACCCTAGTTTCAGTTATCTTTTAAAAATATTTATCAACAATTGATACTATTATAAAAATATGATCTAGTTAAAAATATATGTGCAATATTTTATAATTATTCTTTTTTATGTAACCAATGATCTATAAATAAAACTACTTAAAATATTAGCACTTTAATGAAAATATAATTATCAAGATAAATGCACAAGCATTTTTTAAAATAATTCTAATACAAATTAGAGCACTAACCTTCAAGAGTGACCAAACACAATCAATATGTCCATAAAAAATGCTTCTATGCAAAGCTGTCCATCCCGACTCCTTGTCTCTCACCAGCAGATCCACTCCTTTTGTTTCTGCAAGCCAATCCAACACTCCTTTCTTTCCACATGATGAAACAAGATGAAGAACATTCCTTCCAAAGGCATCCTTGATAGTTGTAGCATTATAACAATAAGTAGAGAGAAAGGCCTTAATCTGGCCTTCATTCCCCCTTGTTACTACAGAAAGGATATCTAAAGCATGCTTCAGGGATCGACATTTTAAAGTACAGTCAGGCATTGAAGAATTCATCCTACTCTTTTTCACACTGTTTAAAACTAGTCTTATTTTGTGGGGGGTTTTTTGTTGTTGTTGTTGTTGGGGGTTTTTTTGGGGGGGTAGAAATTGAAAAATGAGAGCCAAACCACCAAAATGCTTTTTAGGCTGAACTATATTGGGGATAGATGGTATTCCTAGAATTCAAATTCATTTCCCCAGAACAATAATACAAAACTATGAATCTTTGTGCAATTTATTTTGGCACTTAAAAAAAATTTAAGTACAAATATCTATAAAGTTTATATCAAATGCATATTATTAAAATAAAAAACTCTCTACTGTTCATAAATTATTCCAAGAGTCAAGCACCAAGAAAGAGTGGGGAGGGGAAATCCCCCTCCACACTGTCTAAAATCCTTTCAAATATCCATAATTGCAAGGGAGACCTGTAAGAGAAGAATAGGAAAATGCTATTACATTTATTATACTGTTAATAAAAGAAGTATTTTTAAGCATAATAAAATTATCAGCCTCAAGTTAATCGTTTCCAAGGAAAAGTATAGTATTACTTTCTTTAATGTACTTCCAGGAAAGAGACGAGACACACATATCACAATATTTGTAAAATCATTTCCTATGCTCATTAGAAAAAAGAACTAAAAGGGGCAGCTAGGTGGTGCAGTAGATACAGCACCAGCCCTGAAATCAGAAGAACCTGAGTTCAAATTTGGCCTCAGACACTTAATACTTTCTAGGTGTGTGACCCTGGGCAAGTTACTTGACCCCAATTGCTTCAGCTCCCCCCCCCCAAAAAAAGAATTAAAATATTCTAGATCTATATTTTCATTTCCCCAAAACAGTTAAATATGAGAAAATCACTTATGAATTTCTCCATTTCAAGCACTAAAATATACACATGGTATATAGTGAACCAGGTAGTATACTAGACATCAGAAGACCCAGCTTCTTGTTTCATTTCTATAACCAAGCATGTATTACCTTAGGCAAGTCACTTGTTCTGATGGGAATTTCAGTTTCCTAATCTTCAAATAACAGAGTTGGACAATGACTCATAAGATTTATTAGGATTCTTCTCTTCCCTTAGAATACAACTCAGATATCTTTTCTATGAAGTCTTTGCTAATTTCCCTTAGTAGTTGTGATATTTATTATATATTATTATAATATTTGACATATCAAAATTTTCTCCCTTCCACAGTATCTTATATTTATGTATTTGTATTTATTAACTTTGTGTGTGTGTGTATATAGATATATATACACAGATGTCTGCCATTTCTTTATACATATTCCTATAACCAAACACACATACACATACATATACACACACACTATTTCTATTAGAAGATAAATTCATTATAAGTAGAAATAATTTCATTTTTTTAATTAAACATATGGTTCCCCCCCAATTTTTCAAGATTTTTAAAGTTTTGAGTTCCAAATTCTATTCCTTTTCCTTTCTTCCCTCTCTTTCCACCCAAGATCATAAGCAATCAGATGTTATACATGTGCAATTTCAAAAACATTGCCACATTAGTCATTTTGAATAAGACAACTCATGAGAAAAAAAAAATTAAAGAAAAAAAGTAAAAAATACTGTGCTTCAGTCTATATTCAATTTGGAGCTGAATAATATGCTTCATCATCAGTCCTTGGAAATTGTCTTGGATCACTGCATTGCTGAAAACAGCTGTCATTCACAGTTCATCTAACAATATTGCTGTTATGGTGTACAATGTTCTTCTGGCTCTGCTTACATCACTTTGCACCAATTCATGTAAGTCTTTACAGGTTTTTCTGAGCCCATTCTGTTTATCATTTCTTATAGCACAACTTGTTCAGCCATTCCCCAATTCATAGATATCCCTTCGATTTCTAATTTGAAACTATCATAAAAAGAGCTGCTATTTATTTTTGTTCAAATTAGTTCTTTTATCTTTTTGGGGGCAGAGAGGAGGTGAGGGTAGGAGATGTCTTTAGGATACAGACCCAGCAGTGGAATTTGTGGATTAAAGGGTATGAAGTTTTATGGTCCATTGGGCATAGTTCCAAATTGATCTCGAGAAGGTTGAATCAGTTAACAAATCCACCAATAGTGCATTGGTGTGCCAGTTTTCCCACATCCCCTCCAACATCTAACATTTTCCCTATTTTGTCATATTAATCGCTCTGATAGGTATGAGGTGGTGCCTCAGTTTTTAATTTGCATTTCTCTAATTACTAGTGATTTAGAGCATATTTTTATATGATAACTTTGATTTCTTTGTATGAAAACTTCATATCCTTTGACCATTTATCAAGTAGGGAATGACTTGCATTTGCTCTCTTAATTTGCTTATGGTATCACCCTTAATATGTAAAATTATATAAGCATTTTGGCCTTATCTTGGTATATGGTATCAAATGTTGGTATACCCCTAGTTTCTACCATGTTGAAGTATAAATGAATTGTACTTAAGTGGGGATACACTTAAGCTATACAAATTCACCAGTCTTGCTTTCTCCTCCAGAGCCTTTAGGATCCAATGGCAAGATACAGATCTGAACAACTGGAGATGGCCTTTAGCAGGGTAATTGATTCTTGGTTGTAATCCTAACTTCTTTGCTTTCCAGTTTATCAATATTCCAAGCCCTCAGGGTTTTATAATGTGGAAGTTGCTAAATCCTGCTAAACTCTGATTGTAAGATATTTGAATTGATTCTTTTTGACTGCTTGCCATATTCTTCCCTTGATCTGTAAACTCTGGAATTTGGCTATGATGTTCCTGGGAGTTTTTATTTGGGGATCCCTTTCAGACAGCTATCAGCAGATACTTTCAACTTCTATTCTGTCTTCTGCTTCTAATATAAAAATGTCTTTCAAAAAATTACTAAAACTAAATGTCATCCAGGTTTTTTTGTTTTGTATATTTTTTTGGTCATAGCTTTTAATCCAATAATTCTTATATTATCTCTTCTGGTCAATTTTTTTCCAATGAGAAATTTCAAATTTCCTTCATTTTTTTTTCTTTTTTTTGATTTTGTTCTTTTATCTTGATGTCTCATTGCCTTTAGTTTCCACTTGTCAATTCTAATTTTTAAGGAATTGTTTTCTTCAGTAGTTTTTACACTCCTTTTCAATTTGGCCGGTTCTATTTTTTAGGGAACTTATTTTCCTCAGGAAATTTTTGCCTATCTTTTCCCATGCTATTGGCTCTTTTTTCATGATTCTCTTGCATTATTCTCATTTCTTTTCTCAATTCTTCTTTTATTTCTTTAATCTGCTTTTTAAAATCCTTTTAAAGCCCTTCCAGGATTCTTTTTTGGGCTTGAGCCTAAATTGTTATTTTTTTTTTTTGAGATTTCACATGTAATCTTTCAGATGTTCTTGTCCTCTTCTAAATTTATGCCTTTATCCTATCAGCACAGTAACTTTCTGTAATCAAGTTAGTTTGTTTTTGCTCATTTTTATGCCTTTTTTTTTTTTGACTTGTATTTTTATGTGAGAATTGAGCTCTGGTTCTATACTATCCTAAGCTTTTTTGTGCTTTCATTGGGGTTTCAGGACCTAGTTGCTTACTTTCTTTGGAAAGGAGGTTTTCCTTTTTGCTTATACTAGAGTGGGAGTCTCCCTGTTTGGTGTCCCTTGGGTGTAGGCCTTAGCTGCCAGCCTGCTCAAAGAGTGGGGTCTTGCAGCTGGTAACAATCTTTCTGGTAGCTGCCCCTGGAGGAAGGATCTTGTTACTGATTGGTCCCAGGGGGTGGAGCCCAGCTGCCCAGTTACTATGAAAGCAGGGATTCTTTGCTGGTTGGCTGAGAAGGAGCAATTTTGATATTATGAAGCCAGAGGGGTAAAGCCCTGCTTCTGGGTTATGTAAACACAAGGTCTCTCAATTGGTAGGCCCCAGAGAGGGGCTTCACTAGTGGTCAGCAATGGCTTCAAGGCTTAGCTGGTGGCTTACACTGCAGGTGGGGTCACTTGAGTGGGGTAAACTGTTTATTTGCCTATGGAGTTCTTGGTTTGCAGGAGGGTGAGGCCTCACTAGTGGATTGCCCCAAGCTTGAAGCCTTGCTACAGATCCCCTGCTCCAAGGCCATGGAGGCAGTAGAGCAGCAGCTGCTGCTGCTCTTTGACCTCACATCCTAGTTCAGAGAGACCTTTCCTCCCGTTCTGGTAATTTGCTTCTTTTCTGGATTAAATTCTGTGGCAGTTTTCCAGTTGTTTGGAGGGGAATTTGGGAGGGCTTCAGAAGGGTTCCTTTCTCACTCAGACATTTTAGCACTGGAAGTCCCATTTCATTCTTTGAATTTGGCAAACAGTAAATAAATACTTGCTAAGTGATATAAATTAGAAAGTCTCTGACTCTATAACTATATAATTCCTGAAATTAGTATTGCTAATACTGCAAGTATAACACATTTGTAAAGGTTCAGCTCAACTTTATTGTCTGGATACCAACATACTTTTCCCACTGAAATCTAAACTTTAAAAGTTATGAGTCAAAAAAAAAAAAAAATGCAGTTTTACATTTTTAACAGTAGTCTTTTTTTTTTTTTTTTTCCCAAAGCAGCTAGAAAATACACATGGTTTATTTCATTTTGGCTAAATTGTAAAATGTTCCAGGTCATTTTTTTGTAATTTCAATGTGTAAAAAAAACTAACAAAATTGCTAACAAATCATTGAGCTGATATATTATTATATTAAAAATCAACAGGGCACATTTTCTTATTGCTATATCTCAACATAAAACATTCATAAGGTAATAGAAAATTAAATTGAAATTCCATGTAAGAGAATCAAAGGGGCATTAATACTTTTATATTAGTCCCAAACTATTATATTGGTTCCAAACTAAAGTTTAGAATTGGTGTTTCTGTGTCAATACTTAAATAAATTGATTTTCTTAGTCCAAAATTCCTTCTAATCTATCTTGGACAATTGATGCCATTGACCACAATCTTCTAGAAAGAAAATCTTTTCTGAAATCTCAAATAGTAGATATTCCTCCTCAAGATACTAGTTTAGGTTATCTGCTCTTCTTTCTCCACACACACACTGACTCAGTAAGTCTTAGTTTCCATCTAACTATCATATCTGAAATCTATATACCCAATTCTGCTATCTCTCCTGAGCTTCAGTCCCATATCACCAACTTCCTATTATACATTTCAAACCATGTCCAAGAGTCATATTAAATTCAACATGTCCAATAATGAACTCTTAATTGTTCTCCTGCAACTCTCCTTTCTTCTAAACATATTCATTTTGTTACCATCACCATTAGCTAATCCTTCACTCCTCACACTACTACATATATCACTCAATAAGGAGTGACTAAATATCTACTTTTTGCCAGTCACTGCACTAAGTATTTGAAATCAGCTGCCAAATCCTTCACAATATTACTCCTGTTCAATCTCTGCTCCCCAGGTATCCAACTATCACCTTACTATTCAGGCCCTTATCTCTAGTTTACATTATTGAAATAGCCTCCAATTTGTTCTTCCTCCCTATTCAAGGCCATCCTATATATTCCTGCCAAAATATTTTTCCTTAAAATATGATTTAATCATGTGACTCCCCTACTCAGATTAACTCCAGTGGTATACAAATGCCTCTAGGATCAAATCTAAACTTTAGTTTTTAAAGCCTTACACGACTTGGCTTCAACTTACTTTTCCAGCCTCAGTAAGTATTTCTTATACTCCAGAACTCAATAATAGAGCCAAGACAGTTCAAATCCAGCTTCACACACTTAATAGCTGTGTGACCCTGAACAAATCACCTAATTTCTGTCTCAGCTTCAAATGGAAAAAGGGGATATCAGCGCCTAAATCCCACAATTGTTGAGAGGATCAAGTGAAATAATACAGTGTTTAATAAATGGTTGTTCTTTTCTCTCCCTCCTCTCTTCTTCACATCTCTCATCTCCCTGCTTCAGCACTTACTGTCCAACATGATTTTAAGTCTCTTTACCCTTTTTCAGTGTCCCTTTCTTTTCTCAAAGATGCAGCTTAATTACTATCTTTTTACATGACATCTTTTTTGATTCTTTCAATTATTAGTACTTGCAAACTACCTTGTATTTAACTATTTTGTATAGTATTTTGCATTTGCTTCATATTTTTATATGCACCTGTAGTCTCCCTCTTCTTGCTGGCAGAGATTAATTCATTCTTTATACTTTATAACCAAAGTGTCTAACAGAGCCTGCTACATAAAAGACACTTCATACCTGCTGAATTATTGAAAACTCATATTGATCAATTTACAACTTTAGGCAAAAGCTAATTTTTAAAACTTGAATCTTAAATTCGTGGTTTTGTCCATTTTTAAAATAATAATATAGAATGAGAACCAGAACTAAAGGACTCTACCACTTGATACTTTTGTCACCTTAAGAAAATAACAATCTCTCTGGACCTTGACTGGATTATCTCTAGATTCTCTTATAGCTCTAAATTCTATTATCCTATGATCATATTTTTTTTAAATCTGAACTTAATAGCCTTCACTCTCTGCACTATTACTTATACAGCCAGAATAAACCAATTTCTGAGTTCTATGGTTAAGAAGCTCTGATATCTGGAGTAAGTTACTTACCAGGGATGATTGTAGGCCAGATATATTCCACCAAAAAAAAAAAGATCTCTAAGTAAAATTTCAAAATAAAATTTGCAAATATCCATTTTTCCAAAGCAAATAAAAAAGTAAAATATTAATTTTATTTTACCTGGGTTGGGGAGAAAAAAAACCCTCCAAAATGATAAAATGTTCATTTAATTTGTTTTACTACCTGTATTTTTTTTTTTTTTTTGCTTTTTGCTGAGGCAATTGGGGTTAAGTGACTTGCCCAAGGTCACACAGCTAGGGAATGTTAAGTGTCTGAGACCAGATTTGACTGGTGCTCTATCTACTATGCCACCTAGCTGGCCCACTACCTGTATTTTAAAAATAACTTTCTCTAAAATATTTAACTATAGATTTGTAAATTGATAAAAATATTTAGCAACAATATCCAAATATGACCTAATCATTAAAAAGCTGATTTATTAAATTCAATGACTCCCAAGTAATAAAAACCCTTGATTTTTTCAAGCTAAAAGATCTAGCACAGGGGTGGGGAATATCTGACCTACAGGCCCTATAATGCCTATGAATTTATTTGCAACCACAAGTTGAAGAGTTGAAAGCTAGGTAGAACAACCTCCTATTACTTGAGTTCTGTAAGTTGATAATTTTGTATGGCTCAAAACTGATGTAATAAATATCCAAATGGCTCTTGGCATTTAAAAAAAAAAAAGTTCCTCACCCCCTACTCTAGCCCCTTCTTCCTTGAACTTTGTCCTCTTGTCAGTAGAAAAAGCTCAGTACAGTACAAACTACACTGAGCAGTGAGTCAAAGAACCAGGCTTTAAGTCATGACTCTGCAGTTTACTATCAATGTGACCTTGGGCAAATCACTTACCATCTGGCCCTGCTTTCCCCATCCATAAAATGAGTTTAGACTACAACAGAAAATCTCTAAATTCAATTCCCAAATATTGTTCATACAAAGCATATATTTCAACAAGGAGGAACACTAAATGTAAGAAATACAAACTATATACAAAAGCAACTATAAAGTAATTTCAGAGAGGGAAGCACTAAAAGAAGGTGGGAGAATAAGAGGGAGTTGTTTCAAGGACTCAAAAAGGAACTTAGGAAGGGGACAGCAGTTGAGCAGCAACTTCAAGAGGATACTAGGGCTTCCAAGAGGCAGAAAGGAGAAGAGCTAGAGGAGCCTGTCCAAAGGGATGGAGAATAGCAGGTAGGTCTGTTTGATAAAAATAAAGAATGCATGAGAAAGAATGATGTAAAATTACTTAGCCTGGAGTTCTCCACATTTTTTGTGTCATGGACCCCTTTGGCACTCTGGTAAAGCCAATGACTCACTTCTAAGAATAATTTTTTTTAATTCATAAAATGTTAGTAGAATGGAAAAAAACAAGTGAAAATATATAATTTGTTTCCATCCAAGTTCACAGACATCCTGAAATCTATCCATGAAAACCT
Organism: Myrmecobius fasciatus; assembly: GCA_023553655.1. Classification (NCBI taxonomy): domain Eukaryota; kingdom Metazoa; phylum Chordata; class Mammalia; order Dasyuromorphia; family Myrmecobiidae; genus Myrmecobius; species Myrmecobius fasciatus. Next base: position 587,727 of record JAJPUD010000247.1, read on the forward strand.
TAGGAGTCAAACAGGCCACAGATTAAGAACTGTTGGCCCAGAAAAATAGGATGAAACCATATTCTGAAGTGTCTTAAATGCCAAAATGGATTTTAAATTTTTTTCCTAGAACTGGAAATCATTAAAGTTCTTAAGCAAAGGAGTATCATGGATCAATCTATGCTCTAAAAATGTCAATAACCCTCTCTTGGCTCTCCTCTCATCTGTCTGATTTCTCCTTTTCAGTATCCTTTAACTGGCTTATCCACATAAATTTCAACTTCATATTATTCCAAGACTGTCTCATTTTCTTTCCCTACATGAGTAGTTCCCAATTTCCTGGTTGGATAGTGAAGCATGTGGACCACTTCTCAGAATGTTTTTAAATGCATAAAATAAGCCAAATCAGATTACAAAACCAATTATTCTCAAATATAGCTAAGAAAATATTTTTAAAACAATTTATGAATTCTAGATTAAGAATTTTTGTTCTACACTGAATCTGAATGCCTGTTCATTTCACATGAGTTTAATTATCACTACAAAGTTGAGTTACAGATTTCATAGATATACAGATAAAGCCTTATTTCCTTAAACTTCAGTCCCACATTGCAAGTAGCTTTTTGGACATCTGAAATCCAATGTCCCATCTAAAAATCTAAATCCAAAGTGAACTCATCTTTCTCCATTAACCCACTGCCCTTCCAAATATTCTTACTTGTGTCAAAGGCATCACTATTCTTTTACTATCTCAAGGTTGATAATTTACTTTCATTGTCTCCTCACTCCTTCACCCTATATACCCAAATCAGTTCCCAAATCTTTATATTTCTATCTTCATAACATTTCTTACATACATCTTTTCAGGCAGCCATCATATTAGTTAAAATCAAGTATTGTTTTGTTATTTATATTTGTATCTGACCATTTCTAACATCCTATCTGGCACATAACAGGCAGTTAAAAATACTTGTTGATTGAAAGGAAGTATGGGAATAAATGTGAGAGACATTGTAGAGGTACTGGACACAGACAGCAAAACTGAAGAGGAGATAATGCCCCCAAAACAGACATAAGTTCTCAATCATGAACAATTTCAGATCGTTCCTTAATAGGGTTTTCTACTTTGCCTGTAAGTTCTTTTGTCTTTAAAAAGAAAAAGGAAAAAAAAAACCAACATTTTCTTTTAGCCTACAACTTCTATGAATTATTGTCCTATTTGTCACCTTCCTCCTATGACTAGGTGTCTGAATTGATCCACATTTACCTGAATGATCCTTTTTCTGACACTGCAGTATAGATTCTACCTATATACTCAATGAAACTACATTCTAGAACAGATGTCAAGTTCCCTTGGCCAGCAAAGTTCCTGAGTAGTGCTGGAAGGACATCTTGGTCTGATCCCATGTAATTAGGAAACATTTAAGCAAATGAATAAAACTACAACATGGATAACACTAATTTATGGTTTTCTAAATCCATATATCTAAAAGGATCCCCTATTTGAATTTGACAACACTATTCTAAAAAGTTTAACAAGTAATCTCTTATTTGCTAAATAAGAGTTTTTTTTTAAATTTTCCCTCTACAATTTCTCTGCAGCAATTACCACTGTTGACTACCTTACCCTGGTCAGTGTAATGAAATCAAAGTAAAGGGTTGTAAAACTGCTGATCCCTGCATAATACTCTTTTCCTTATGATATCCTAGTTCTCCCATTTTTGACCCATCCTTTTCTCTATTTGATGGTTCTTCTTTCTCCCATACCCCAAATCTGTAGCTTTCAAGGCTGGGTCACTGGCCTTCTACGGTAGTCTCTATACTTTTTCCTACACTCATAAGGCAAATAAGTCTTTGTCTTTAGCCATGTTCTCCACTTTAAACTACAATCTCATTTCTTAAACTGCCTGGACATTTCCACTTTTTAGTCTCATTAAGTAAACCTTTAAAATGTCTAAGAGTAGCCTTGTTAGTGAGATCATTTCTTAGCCCCTACACCAGTCGGTATTTTAGAACTATTTTTTATATCAAGCACCAAGTTCAATTATTTCTTCCCAATGTTTTTCAAAATGTATCTGTTCCTATCTTTCTATTCCCATAGAAATCATCCTTTATTGCCTAAATCTATGCCATTTTAAGAACCTCTTGCCTTCCTGTTTCCAGTGTCTTCCCAATACAATTTATTAAGCACACCAAGACAAGATTAAACTACCTGATTTCCTTAAAATATCATTCCTGTCCTCTAAAACTTAAAAATGAAAGCCCAAACTCCTTAGTATGATCTTTAAGGCACTACATAATAGGTTCTCAACTTGCTTTTCCAATCCAGTATCAACATAAACTGAAGAAGCTTTCACTCTGGCCATGCCAGTTTACTAACAGTCCCCAAAATATGCTTTCCCATTCTTTGACTTTTAAGCCTTTATTTATCCCATGTTACCTGCCTGTAATGCTTTCCTCACTCCTCTCCAACTAGTTAATTTCCATCCATATTCCAAAATCTAACTCAAGTATCACTTCCTTTATAAATCCTTCTCCCTCTTCTGAAATTTCATCTTAGTACTATACATACATTCATGTATGTGTATTATATGAATATATAATACTTATATACTGCCTAAGATCTAAGTAAATTTAATCAAGGTACAGACTCCAAGCAATTAACAGTGACATGTTTAACTATTAATAAATTTAAGTCAAACTAGCAAATTCAGCAAAGCCAGCTACAGAAGAAAAAGATCCTTTTTATTAACAAAGAAGGGGTCCTGGTAGAGGTTAAAAAAAAGGGGGGGAAGGGAGGGTCACAGTTGACAGGTTGTAAGGTTGGGGCAAGAACAATAAAAGTGACTATACAGAGATGAGATGACATTTAGGTGAGAATCTGGTCTAACAATAAAAGAATATTGTTTTATGGGACCCATCTGTACATTGTAGTCTTAGCTAGAAGCTCACAACTAAAAGACTAGGGTTCCCTTTGGAAGAGATAAAAAGATAAGTCATTAAAAACTCCCAGAACTAGAGACAGGAAAAGATTTGTGACATATCTTTTGAAGATGGTAATTTTGTGGGGCTAAAAAGCTATCTATGAACTATCCCAAGGATACCAGCATGAAAGATAACTTTTCTATTAAACTTTAACTAAATTCTTTTTTTTTTTTTTTGCTTTTTGCTGAGGCAATTGGGGTTAAGTGACTTGCCCAGGGTCACACAGCTAGGAAGTGTCTGAGACCATATTTGAACTCAGGTCCTCCTGACTTCAGGGCTGGTGGTCTAACCACTGCGCCACCTAGCTGCCCCCTAAATTCTTGAATTAACTCAAGGACAGAAATATGGTTTTGAGTAACCATACAAAATGGGGTAATAATACAGAATAGGATCAATTACAGAATGGAATAAAATATAAAATGAAACACAATGTCTCAATTGCATTCGTATGTTTTTTATGTGCTTATTTTTTTTCTCCAACCAGACCCTAAATTCCTTAGTCTTATTACTTGTCTTTCTTTCTTGAAGAGGACATAGACAGCAGGGAGGGAATGCCATGACAAGCAAATGAATTGGATTCAAGTGAGAGAGGGCTGACTCACTTTCCCCTCCAGAGTCATCTGGGTCCAGTGGCCAGATAAAGATCAAGACAACTGAATATAGTCCTGATTGAAAAGGGAGACTGGGCACTTTTTGACTGAGGCCACACCTATTCAGTGATTAAGGGTGAGTAGCAATGGAGACAAAGAACTTTTACCTAATCCAAAAAAATATAAATAAATATGGGAGGGGAAGACCCTCAGGGTTTCTACCCAAAGCAGAAAAGATGGCTGTTTACATTCAATCTGAGTTAATCAGGACAGGAAAGATGACTAAATGGGGCTTGGCCAATAATAATCAGATTGGTTTTAGTTTAAGGCCAGGTCTTTAACAAAGAAATCTAGCCAGTAAACCCCAAGATATCTTGGAACGGTTCATATGGTTTTCCCCCTAACAGTCTCAAAGACCATATGCATATCAGGTACTAAATAATTGCCAAATGATTACCAAAATGTTTCACAAATCCAAGCCATTATATAGATTTGTACCACAGGCAACATGGAGAAGTTTTGGATTTAGAATCAGAGGATTTATACTATTACTACTACTACCTTCAGTGACCTCAAACAAGTCATTTAACTTTATAGGGCCTCAATTTCTTCATCTGTAAATGAAAGGGATTAAATAAATGATCAATTTTAGCTCCTTCAAACTCTAAATATATGATCCTCATCTATAAAACTAGTTAGCTTAGATAATTCCTAAAGATCTTTTCAGTTTTAAAATTCTATGATTCTTAAATGAAATATCATGAATGAAATACTTAAATGACTAGCCAGGATCAAAAATAATTTTTTTATAGCACTAAAATTGCTTTTTCACATACGGTTGCAAAACATCCTTTATTATATTTTTTCTAAAAGTTGTTATTTTTCTCTTTACTATTTTATCAAAAGCTTCACTGCACCGTAAATAGCAAATGTATTCCAATCTTCTATTAGTACAATGTTGTTGTTCAGTTATATTCAATTTTTGTGAACACATTTGAGGGTTTTCTTTGCAAAGATACTATAGAGATTAGCCATTTCCTTCTCCAATTCATTTTACAGAAGAAGAAACTGAGACAAACAAGGTAAATGAGTTGCCTGGAGTCACTAGGCTAGTGTTCAGGATTGGGTTTGAACTCATCCTCCTGACAGCAGGTCTGGTGTGCTAAATGCACTGTGCCACATGGCTGCCCTAAAATTTGTTTGATTTTTTATTTTTAAGGGAAACTTCAATGAATATGGCATATATTTTCTCCCATTTAAAAAAATGAAATTTGACATTTATTCAAATTATTTTCAAAACAGAATGCTGAATTATTTTTTAATCCTATCTGCTCTACACATAAAAGCTTCTTAGGCTTTTCAAAATGTTTATTTCAACAACCATATACAAAAATATACAAGATCAATAATTTCAACCAACACTTCTTCCAAACTGTTTGGCTAATGTGCTGTTTCTCTGCTCTTTTATGGAATATAGTGCAAAATCCAAAGTAGATTTTAGTTTCAAGGAAGTTTACAATGAATTTTTTAAAATTACTTAAAATTAGAATAAAATAAAAATTTTAAACATTTGGGGATTCAATAACAACAACAAAAGTACTTAGATATTTGGATTTGCATTCCACAGTAGGGCAGAAATACAATAAAGCAAGGTAGGGAGAGTATTCCAAGGTAGCAGCGATTTGTGGTCTGGTGTAAATGCACATATTTTCTGCCGCCACTCAAAAATTTTTGAAAATATTAATTTGTGGATTTTTAAAATGAAACCTAAATCATTTTTCAACCTCTGCTGGCTGGGTGTGAGAGACAGGGAAAGAAAGGTTTGTCTTGCTGCCAAAGTACTAAGGAACTGTAAAAAGAGATTGGTTTGAAAATAAGTGTAAAGTTCCAGTTTCCGCATTTCATCTCAACTCAAGCACAAGGAGACTTTTCTCCAAGCGTGGTCACTTATAAAAACCATGGTCTGGATCTCTGGGGACACAGGAGTCCCAGAACAAGTGAGGACGAAGGGGTTGGGAGGGGAGAGAGGGGTAGGTGGCTCAAACCAAAGATCAGGGATTCGAGACGCAGCATCCACGAAGGCAGGTGGTGCCACCACCAAGAAACCAACTGACCACTCATCTGCAGAGGGCCTAGCCCAAGCCACCCCTCGCCCGGTCTTCAGATCAACACCCTCGGGCGGGGCCTAACACTGTCGTACGTACACACTCATACACACACACAACTCGGCCTGGTGGGGCGAGATGGACTCCCCTCCGGGGCTCAGACTTGCCTCCCCACCCCCTGGCCGCCCCTCACCAGTCGCTAGATAAAACAGCGCCGGCGGTCTCCACGGGGTCTGCACTCGGCGGACTGGGCACTCATCCTCAGTGACAACAGCAAGGGAACCCGAGAAGCGCCAGCAGAGCTAGTTCCCAGTGCCCTGTCCGGGAGCTCCGGTGGTGGCCAACTGCGATGACCCTCAAAGAGCAGCCAAAGCGGAGGAGGCGCCCGACCAGAGAGAGTGAGTCGGTGTAAAGGGGGTGGGACCCACCCTGGAACAAAACGGGCGCCGATTGGCTGCAGCTTACAGATGCCTCTTGGGGATTGGCTGAGCTACAGCCAGGGTTCCCCGGGCCGTGGCCCTTTCCTTTACCCCTCTCTTTCTCCACGTCCACCTCTTGTACCTCCTCCATAAGACTCCCAGCTGCCCCGATTGACCCTGACCCTGACCCCGACCCTGCCGGTGGAAAGGACTTTAAGGAACTATGTGTAAACCGAAGGGGCCTTTGAGAGATCGGGTTCAGGGCTACACGCCCTTGAGATTGTGTCCTAGACCAAGCTGCCCGGCTTTTCTGACCCAGCCCCCGGGGTTAGCCACCTCCGCTCCACCACTAGTGGAGCCGCAGGTGTGATCTTTGGAAACTGAATCCAGCCTAGAACAGAAGGGACAGGCGCCCACGTGGCAGGGGATTTGCTTCTGCCACCCGACCCCTCCTTCCAAACTGCACACGGGTCAAATAAGGGCCACGGGCATCATCTTCCTGTACTGTCACCGTGCCCATCCCGGAACACTGGAATGCCACCCGGCTAAGCCATGTGTCATTTCTTGGTTTGACCTGTCAGGAGAAGTGACCGCCTCCTCGGAGGCGGGTTTTGGACGCTGACCTTCCATGCCCAGTCAGTTGCCACGTTAGGACTAGCTGCTGTGCTCCGTTGGAACAGATCTAGAGCTGGAAGGGATATGGGAGGCCATACGGTCTAACCCCTTTTTTAACAGATGAGGAAACTAGCTGAGGGAGGCTAATTGGCTTATCCTTTTTGTTTGTTTGTTTTGTTTTTTATTAGTAGCTTTTTATTATTCCAAATACTTGCAAAGATAGTTTTCGACATTGACCTTTGCAAAACCTTGTGTTTCAATTTTGTTTTCTCTCTCCTCCCTTTCTGCCTCCCCTAGACAGCAAGCAGTTCAATGTAGGTTAAACATGTGCAATTCTTCTAAACATAATTTCTTTTTTTTTATATAAAGCTTTTTATTTACAAAACATATGAGTGATTTTTCAACATTGACCTTTGCAAAAACTTTTTTTTTCCCAAGCTTTTCCCCTCCTTCCCCCCACCCCCCACCCCTAGATGACAGGTAATCTAATACATGCTAAATAGGATAGATAAATTATATGACAAATACAATACATGTATACATATCTATACAGTTATCTTACTGCACAAGATACATCAGATCTAGAAAGAGAAGAAGAAAAAAGCAACCTAAGAAGGAAAACAAAATGCATGGAAATATTCACAGAAAGCATTAAAATGCTGTGTTGTGGTTCACACTCAGTTCCCACAGGCCTCTCTCTGGATGTATATGACTATCTTCATCGATGAACAACTGGTTTGAATCACATCATTGTTGAAGAGAACCATGTCCATCAAAATTGATCATCTTATAGTCTTGTTGCTGTGTATAATGTTCTCCTGGTTCTGCTGATTTCACTCAGCATCAGTTCATGCAAGTCTCTCCAGGCCTCTCTGAAATCCTCCTGTTGGTCGTTCTAAACATAATTTCATAAGAATCTGTTAAGTCATACAGAAAGGGTCAGAGGTGGGATTTGACTCAAAGTCAACATCAGCTTCCAAAGATGTCACTCTCTGTCATTCAAGATGTTTGTTTTATTACCATCTAATATTGAGGATTTTAAAAGGTAGGAAAAATGACAAGGAATATTAGTTTCCACATCTAAAGATAATGGCTTCCACTTACTTTTCTGGGCTTAAGTTGCCTTACCTATAAAATGTGAGGTGTGGAATAGTTTTAATTCATTCTTTTCTAAGCTCTTTACAATCTGACTTCCAGCTTCATCAACTCATCATTCAATAGAAACTGCTTTCTTCAAAATTACCAATGATCTCTTACTTGCCAAGTCTAATGGCCTTTTTTCAGTCCTCATCCTCATCTAGTAAGCTAATGATCACCTGAGTAACCTTTCCTCTGGTTTTTGTTTTTGGTGGGGATTTTTTGGGTTTTGTTGTTTTTTTAAAATAATAACATTGCTTTCTCTCAGTTCAACTCCTACTATATTACCTCTCATCAATATTCCCCTTGAATGTTCTGGATTTTCTTTTTATTTCTCTTGGTGATCTCATCAACTCCCATGAGTTAAATCATCATATCTATATAAATGATTTTGAGGTCTATATATTGAACCCTAGTTTTTCTTCTGAGCACTGTTCCTAAGTTACAAACTGCTTTTTGGACATCTCATACTCAAGCCCCAAACAAAAATCATCTTTTCCCTCCAAATTCTCATCTTTCGAACTTTCCTATTACTATCAAGGGAACCAGATTCACAAACTTGAAGTCATCTTCAACCCCTCACTCAGTCACCCCACATATCCAATCTGCTGTCAAGGTTTGTCATTTCTACCTTAACAATATTTCTCATATATAACTATTCACACAGCTATCATCACTTCTAGCATGGACTTTTGCATTAGCCTACACAAAAAAGAGAATTCCAGTTAGAAGAAATAACTTTTTTGAAGTCCATCTGGGTTCAATCTTAGGGAACCCCAACCCAAGTGCCTTGGAATAAATTATTTAAAGCTTAGGTTTTAGTTCACATCTTCAACTCCTCAAAAACAGAGAATTAAAACGATTGTGTAATATGAATCAGGTGTGAGATAGACATTTATTTTCTATTTACCCACAAAAAAATTTTGAAAGTCACTAAAGACTGCACATTGGAAATACACTTTTAAAAGGATTCAATAATTTAATCTACATCTAAAATCTCATAAAAGGCTAATATTTAAGCCTCATTAGAACAAGAAGCAATCTATGAAGCCATTGTATGATCATAGACTTATTTATGGCCAAACACTCCTAGCCATCCAGACAAGGTCTTCAATGTTGGGTGTGGTTAGCAGAGGAATTGATAAAAATTAATCCCTGAGGCAGCCAAAGAGAAAGCTCTGACAGAAATCTGTTTTAGCTCCAGGGTCCTACCCTCTGGGGAAATTATCCAATCTGAAATCCAAGTTATGTCAAACCCCTGACACCTAACCTCTGTAGAGGTCTCCAACATACTCACCCTGCCAAGCCTTGTCAAAAATCCCAATAATGTCTATGAGGTTAAATTTTCCCTACAAAATGTACTTATGGGCCACCCATGATTCCTGCCTTCCTTTGAATCAGTTCCACATAGCACTCTGCTTTGTGGTGTCTTTCTCCTTGTCCCTCCCCCATGCCACATGATATCTTCCCTTACTTCACTGTGCTTCTCAATGACTCTTCTCTTTACAATTAACTAATTATTTTAAGGTACTAAATCCTTTCCAGAATTTAGCTTGCCAACTAAGGACATTCTCAATCACATGAGGCGCTTCCCACTAGGTAATTTTGAGTTCCACTGAGGAATTTGTCTTTCATATACTCTCCTATTTTATATTTATCATTCCTGGTATCTATTGTATTCCTTCATTTTGTCTGAAACCTGTTTCCTAAATAAATCTACTTTTTGCTAAGGAGAATGGCCATTGTGAATTCTTCACATGACCAAACCTCAACTTTTAGTGCCTACCATCATCTGGTGTCTACATCACCCACATCATTCATATCATTTTGGTGCTCAAACCAAATCAATCCTACTACTAGTAATCATCTCTAATGAAAAAACTCTTCTTGCCATCAATTGGCTAGACTATCAGACCACTCAAATCCATGGGGTTAAATACAAACCTACACATGTCCATATGGAGATAGCTGCTCAGTTGTCTACGTAGAAAAGAAGACTCAAAATGGATAAGAAGACTAAGAGTCCTAGTGCAAGCTTGTCCAGTGGGACCACTATTTCTAGCTGCTATGCTTTAACTTTATGCCAGGGTATGAAAGGACCAGGTCATCCCCTCTCCTTTACTGAAAATCTCAATTACATGATTCCACTTGGAATGTTGAAGGAAGAAGGAAAAGTCAGAAGTTGACTTTTTCTTTTTTTTACCTGAACCAGTACTTTTTCTCTCTATTACTATCATGCGATGAGAGAGGACCATTCAGAGCGTTCTGCATCATATCAAAATCAAACAATAAACATTTAATAAATAGCTATTTTGTGCCAAACATTGTGCTGAATATTCAGGATAGAAATACAAATTAAAAAAAAAAAGACAGTATCTATCCTTAAAAAGCTAGCAATCTATGGGAAGACAACATACAACAGGAAGCTAAAAATATGGGAAGGGTAGAGTGCAAAAGATACCCATAAAGGATCATAATAAAGATCAAAGAAGTTCACAAGTAGGGTTTTGGAGCTTAAAGATCTTCGTTCAGATCAGGGGACAAAGAGTACTAATAAAATGTGAATATCAAAGTTGTTTTGATTTTTCAATATGTTGAGATTTTTCAATGATGTTTATTGGACCATGATGGTGTCATGGAGAAATTCAAAGCAGTTAATCTGGTAGGAAATGAGGAAAGAACTGTCTTTAGCTCTCTCCTTAAATGGAAGTTTTGATGTTCATGACTCTAGCTTCAGAAAGTGACAAACCTTTTTCAGCACTGAGATATCAAGGGTTCAGAACAGCCAAGAAATTCATCTCCACAGTCCCTAAATCCTAAGCAAATCAGAACCAGGAAGTACAACTTTGAGCACATTTCATAGGATGGCACTAGTTATGTCATTGTTATCATCATCAATAACATTTATTCAGATCTTTAAGATTTCCAAAGTGATTTTCAAAAATAATTCTCATTTGATAGCAAATTAAATATATAATTCCTTGGAAGAAGTGACTGACAACTGGGGAAATCAGGAAATGGCATGCCTTTAACCTTAAAGGAAATTAGGGATTTAAGAGCAGGAAAAAGAAAAAAAGAAAAAAACCGCCAGTGTACTTATGGGAATAGAGTGTTCAAAGATACAGAATATAGAATACTATATATAGGGAACTGCAAGTAAATATGGGGTGCGATTATTCAACCTAGAATGATAGGCTGGAGTTGAATTGTAAAAAAAATGTCAAGTGGCAAAGGAGGTTGTATTTTATCTTTGAGGCATGGGAATGGGGAGTCATCAAAGGTTCTTTAGTAATAGTTACATGGTCATATCTGAACTCTAGGAATATCATTTGGGCTGATGGAGATGTGTACTGGCACACTGAGAAAAGTGTATTTTCAGGTATAATCACAATTCAACTCAAGAAATATTTGTTAAGATTCTATATTATGATAGCCTGAATTAGGCACTGTGGGGCACATTAAAAAGCCTAAGAATAGAGTCAATTGCTGAGTTGTTTTAAAAAATAGAGAGAGAATTATAGGGAGATGGCAGAATAGGTCAAAAAATTCCAAGCCCTCTAGATTTCTTCACTAACAAAACAAAATTGTGCCTCAGAGTGAACATGGTCCTGTGAAAAACAAATAAAATTTGGGACAGAACAGGAGTTCTCTTAGGACAACTAGAAAAGACCAGAACAAAGGCCCCAGAATAGAGGATTAATCAGTGTGAAGTATTAACATTTCCAGGCCAGTTCTGCTGAAACCCCAAGCAGGGGAGCTCCAGGCTAGCTGGGTTCAGAGACAGCTTCAACCTCAACCACAGTAACTTGCACCTCCTGAAAAGGATAAGGAAGGGATCTGTGGCAGAGGAGCCAAATGAAGCATAGAGGTTACAGAGAAGAAGAAAACCTTGAATTTTACCCATTTGGAAGATATTGCTAATTCTTAAGAGAATAATTCAAGTAAAGTGACAGGAATGGAGAGAATATTGCAGTGAATTGACGAGTAAACAGATCAAGAATACACATTTTTTAAACATTTAGCCATGGGTGGTCTTTGAGATATAAATGAGATAGTAGGGAGGTTAAGTAATAGCAAGGCAAGTTAAAGGGTAAAAATGAAGTAGAGTTAACAGGGATAGGAAATAAGAGATATGCACAAACTTAATAATAATGATCAGAAGTAGAATTTATTAGGGAAAAAAAGTAGGTGTAGTAAACATTGATCTTAGACAAAGTCAAACTTTAAAAAATCAAGAGAGAAATCTATGTCAGCCATATTAATATTATTTTAGATGTATGTGTATGTATATATGTGTGTATATGCATGTATGTATGTAGGTATATGGATATGTAGATATTTGTGTACATGTGTATGTGTATTTTGTATATATGCATAAACGTATCCATGCTTAACTATAGCCTGCTTGGAGGAGTTGAGAAGGGAAGAAAGGAGAGAAAAAAGAATAAAATAAAAAATACATAGTAAAGAACAAAAGAAAACCTACAAGGAAGCAAAGATGTAGTCATAAATACAAAGTCTATTGTTATATATGCTTTCTTGAAATGGAAATTTATTGTTACATATTTTGAATCCTCCCTGATGTTCTGCTGGACACATGACAATTTTTTAAATTTGTATTTTGTTTTGTTTTTCTATCTTCCTTTTTCTATGTTTTTTTCTTATTTTGCATTTGTTTTAAATAAATAGGTGCATAAAAAAGGGGGAAGAGGAGAAAATCCACATTCAAACCAAAAAAAAAAAAAGATTTGGAGAATGTAAGATAGAAAAATATAACCTTGCTTAATACCAACACTTTGGGAGTGAGTGGGAGGAAAAAGAGCCAGCAAGAGAAAAGGAAAATGAAAGCTTGGAACAAAAAAAAAAGTTTTTGCAAAGGTCAATGTAGAAAAATCACTCGTTTTATAAGTAAAAAGCTTTTAATAAAAATTTTTTTTTAATTAAAAAAAAAGAGAGAGAAGGAAAATGATGGGAAAGGCAGGTAGGAGAACATAAATGTTGTGTCATATCAGGGAAACCAAGAAAATTTTTTCAAGGTTAAAAATGCCAAATGAATCATAGAAGTTAAAGAGAAGAAGGGAAAAGCATTGAATTCTACCATTTGAAAGATATTGCTGATTTTTGAGAGAATAATTCTAGTAGAGTGATAGGAATAAAGACAATATTGCAATGAATTGAAGAATAAACAGGTAGAGAATATACATTTTTTGAAACATTTAGTCATGGGTGGACTCTGAAATCTAAATCCATAATTCTATGAAAAGACTGAAGAGAAACATGTATATGAGTATGTTTAAGAATAAGAAGGAAGACCTAAACATATTTTTAGGTGTAAAGGAAGACACCCTTTCAAAGATAGAGGTAATCACTGATGGAGCAAGTGAACTAGAGATGGGACCAACACCCTAGTCCTTAATGGTGTCAAAAGTTGGATATATACCCCAGAAAGACAAGTTAGTTTATCCCAGTATCTTTCAAAAGAGCTTCCAATCCCCAATCTCAACTCATCTTTGAGAATTAATTTTCAAATCATCAAGTCATCTATAAGAGAAAATATAATTCACTGTCTAGTCTAATATAAATCCATATTGTTTAATTTAATTCCACAAAATATATTTAAATACTATATGAAGCATACTATGATAAATAGTATGGATTTAGAGGTGAAAAAAGATATAAGTCCTCCTCTCAAGGAGATTACAATCTAATAGAGGGTGAGACTTATACCTACATAAACATAATGCAAATAAAAACAAGTACATACTTTTAATACATCACAGATCTATGATTTTATTAGTGTTGATAAGATTTAAACCCTGGTATAACTTAACAGATGATATTTAAGAGTTACTATTAGTTTAAAAAAAAATGAATCGCCTTCTAACCAACCTGGTGATGAGCCACTGAACTTTATCTAGTCTAGTTATCAGGTAAAAATTATACAATCTGTTACTGGGCTCTAAGCTATTCAGAGGTAAAGTACATAGAAGAGGATAAAGAGAAAAATCAAGAAGAATGAGGCACAACATAGGAAAGACACAAGGAGGAAAATTTGAGTGTTACATTTTTTGAAAGAGGAGATGGATTTTAACAGTCAAGGAGAGATCTGGAGAAAGTTGGTATGAGAAATACACAAATATACAGAGGTTAGGAGAACACAAGATGAAATCTTAGATGCAGAGAACTATCTAATTGGAATGTGCTGTTTTATAATAGGGCAAAGAAATAAACAAATTCACAAAGCAATTTCTGGGATGGAATGTGGAAATTGAGAATTAGTTGTGATTTCTGTTCTGGTACATATACATACTTTTTATGGAGTTGTTAAAATAATACATATTTTAAGATGCATGCAGCTTTCAAGAACATATCGGTAGAAGAAAATATATTAATAGTTTGTTCAAAAACAATTTGAGTAAATATAAAACATAAAATGAAATAAGTATAAAACAAGTTGTAAAAAGACTATATCAAAGCAAGAATTGCCTTTAATATAGTGTTTTTATTATGTATTTGTTGCATGAATTAAACTAAATATTCATAAATTGAAATTTGGAAAGGAATATGTAGTTGTTATTTAGCTCATATAGCCTAAAAATGTCCACATGAGTCTGTGTAGATAGGGAGGCTTATAGGAAGGCAAGAATAGCCTCTCTTCTTGCTACCCTTCTCTAATGGATGTTTTGATTACTGCTAAGAAGGGAAGAAGGAAGTTGGGCCACAAGTTAGCTACTCTGCTTTCCTCAGAGAGTGAGGACACTGGACTAGAATTGAATCTGTTCCCTTAAATATTGTTAATCTAGGGGAAGTAATTTTTAGGTTCAATCTATACTTCTGATCACTCGTTCTTCATGGGAAAAGAAGGGCCCAAACTATGTATTCAAGAATTTACTTTCTTCTCACCAAATACCAGTTCTACAATGAACACATACATAGCAAATAAATCTGTTTATTCAAGTCATTAGCAAAACAAATCAGAAGAAGTATATATATGAGATTATAGATAATACACAGAGTCAATGAAGCTTTCCTTTTGGACCGAGATAACTCAGCTCAACCAAAAGTTTCAGAGATGGTTTCACTCTTTCCCAAAAAGGGGAAATTCTGTAAGTCTCCTAGTGCAGTAAATTGGGAATAGGGTCATGATAGAGATTGTGCATTACTCTACATTTCACCTCCTTTCCTAGTTTTTCTCCTCATTAGTGACCCCAAAACAGGTTCAAACTGTGCATGTACTCCCTTCAAGCTGAAAGACCAAAGACCTGGATCTGTTTTCTTTTCTGTTCTTATCAATTCTACTGCCCCTTATGCAGGTACAGGACATTCAGTAACCAGTCTCTATCAATGAGAAGAGAATCTTTGAGCCAAAGGTTACAAATAGTAATCATCTTTGTAAAGAGTTTGGCAATTAAATAGACAAAAGTTTCCACTCTAACAACCAACCAAATAGAGGCTGTCATATCTTTGGTTTCATGAATAAAACTATTCCACATCTCAAATCTCCACTCTGATTATTGTTTACAATTCTTTGACCTTTTCCATTGTCTTTCACTTTCTAAATGTATTCTTTGTCTTCACCACAACAGCAATCCCTCAATCACTCCTTATTCTCTGATTCTATAGCATCTTTTGTTGCCTTGATTTTTCTGGCATTCATAGTGTTGACCTAATAGTTAAATAGCTCAATAAAGCACTGCTCTCTAGTTTTGAATACTTTGCTCCTTTCTCTCCTCATACAGTCTTTTCATCTTTAACTCTGGATAACAGACACCCTCTATTCTGATCCCTAAATCACTAAGAACTGCTGGTTGGAAATTTTAAGATGTTAACTGAGTACACTATATATTCATGTTATCTAAACTCAACTGGAATTTAAAAATTGCATGATCATTCTTTTTTTATTTCCTTTTTTTTTAAAATCTGTCTTTTCATTATAATTCCCAAAGTGGCTCTTCTAAACCCCGTCTTTTCTCAAATTTTCAATATCATTGCTACCTCCTTAGTAGCATTTTTTATTTTATTTTTGTAAATATATGTATGTGTTTATATTTATTTATGTAACCATATATTTTTATTTTCATTTTAACTTTTTTTTTCAATGAACAAGCTTAATATCCCCTTTCCATAATAAAAAAGTAAAAAATCCAAGTAAAAAATATGCATGGTCAAATAAAAATAGTTCTCACATTGATCATATCAAAAATGTCTTAGTCTACATGATTAGTCTATCATTTCTCATTCAGAAGGTGGATATCATTCTTCATTATCAGCCTTCTAGAATCATGGTTGATCATTACATTGATCAGAATTCTTTAGGAACACAGCGGCTTTGATCCATTCCATTTCTGACATAGGCTGGTTTGCTCCATCTTCAGCCTGGTGAGTCCTCTTCCCAGGGAGGGGCTCACCAAACTAGTGTCAGTCTTAGTTCAGACATTCAACCAACTTAGTCCACTAACTTTCAGAATTCCCAAGCTAAAAACAACTGCAGGCTTCAGCCTCTTCAATAACATAAATTGAGCATGCACCACTATACCCAGTAGAAACTACATGAAACTTTGAAAAACAATCTTGCTTGTCCCTTGCCCTTGATGGTAATTTATGCAAGAAAATTTGGAGAAACTCAGATGCTAGGCACTTGAGTTTTAAATGAGACCAAAAAAAAAAATTAACTTTGATTTAACTTCAGCTGAGATCAAACTTATTCCATGTGAGTCCAGCATCTTTCAAGAGTATTCTAAGTCTTAAGTTATGTAATTGGGTTTTTTTTTCCTGGAATTTTGATGGATCCCTACCAAGATAAATTTAGGATGGTGACAATAAAACTGCTGGGGGGTTCAGAAAAGCCTCACATAAGATACAGCATTGGAGATGAGCTTTGAAGAAGCAAAGATAGAGTACATTTCAGGCACGGAGATGTAAAAGCACAAAGATGGGAGATAGAATGTCCTGTACAAAGAACAGCACATAGACCAATTTGGCTGGAACATAGAGGGCATTAAGGGGATAAAGGTAAACTGGAATCAGAATATGAAAGGCCAGGAATGTTTGTTTTTATCCTAGAAGCAGGATAAAAGCTTCTTAGGCAGGAGCATGGCATGGATTATTTAGAAGATGGATTGTAGGAGCTGAGGTAGAAAGACCACTTAGGAGATTATTATAATGGTGTAGATCCAGAAAATTATTTTATGGAGCTAGAAAAAATAATAACAAAATTCATTTAGTAGAACAAAATGTTAAGAATATCATAGGAACTAATTGGGGGGGAACATGTAAAGGTTTAGCGGTACCATTATAAGGCAGTGATTATCAAAACTGTCTGGTACTAAGAAATAGAAAGATCAGTGAAACAGGAAAGACAATCTACAGTACCAGGCAAATATAGTTATTCAGTGTTTGACAAGTATAAAGACTTAAGTTTTAGTGACGTGTGTGTGTGTAAATTAGCCTGGCAGAAATTGAACAATAGACTAAAATCTTACACCATTTACCAAGATAAGTCAAAATGTATACATGAGTTAGATATAAAAGGAGATATTATAAGAAAATTTGAAGAATGTGGAATGTCAGACATAGGTAAACAATTTAAGAACAAACAAGAGATAGTGTTGTGAGATATAAAATGGATAATTTTGATTACATTAAATTTAAAAAGTTTTGTACAAATAAAAAAAAACAGAAGGAAAGCAGAAAGCTAGGGGAAAATTTTTATAGACAGTTCTTCAGATAAAGGTCTCATATCTCAAACATGAACTTTGTCATATCTATAAGAATGTGAGTCATTCCCCAGTTGATAAATGGTCAAAGAGTATGAACAGGCAGTTTTCTGATGAAGAAATTAAAAGAATTTATACTTATATAAAAATGCTCTAAATCCTTATTGATTACAAATGCAAATTAAAATAACCTGGAGATATTATCTGACACGTAACAGATTGGCTAAAATGATAGAAAAGGAAAATGAAAAATGTTGGAGGGGAAATGGAAAAATTGGGACCCTAATTCATTGTTGATAGATCTGTGAGCTGATCTAGCCATTTTGGAGAGAGATTGGGAATTATGCCCAAAGAATTATTAAAAATTACTAATACCCTTTGATTTAGCAATATCACTATTAGGTCTGTTTTCCAGGATGACTAGGAAAAATGGAAAAGAACATTCATATTCTAAATATGTATAGCAGTTCTGTTTGTGGTAGCAAAGAACTGCAAATTTCAGGGATGCCCATCAATTGGGGGTTAGCTGAATAAATTGTGGTATATGTTCATGATGGAATATTGCTCTACTATAAGAAATAATGAGCTCAATGATTTTAGAAAAGCATGGAGAGGCCTCTACACAATAAGAAAGAACTAAATGAGCAGAAACAAGAGAACATTGTATACATTAGCAGCAGTATTGTTTTGAGAACAACTTTGAGCAACCATGTCTTTCTATTATAAATATCCAAATTAACTTCAAAGATCCTATGAAAGAAAATATTGTTTGAATCTAGAAAAAAATAATGCTATAATATAGGAAATGATGAACTGAATGATTTAGAAAAACATGGAAAGATTTGGACTTTTGAAGGAAAAATATCCACCTTCAGAAAAATAAGCATAGTATAGTTTTACATACATATTTATGTATATACATGTATATGTATATTTATAGGTATTTATGTATATGTGCATGTATCCATGCTTAATTGTAGACTTCTTTAAAGTAGAGGCAGTGGAGAAGAGAGCAGGGAAAATAAGGTAAAGAGTACATAATAGAAAAATAGAAGAAAACTAACAACCAAAGAAAAGCTGGGCAGCTTTGAGAATATGTATAGAATTTATTATATAGGTTTTCTTGAAATGGAAATTTTTTATTTCAAATTGAATCCTTTCTTATGGTCTGCTGTGTACATGGCGATGTTGGGTTTTCTTTTTTTCTATTTTGTATTTAAATTTATAATAAAAAAATTTACCCAAAAAATGGTCTAGTTAGAAGTTTTAAATTCAGTCCTAGAACTATGGTGATTCTAGTAAGAATTGGGAAAAGAATAGGGATGAAGTATATGTGGAGGTAAAAATGAAAATACACAAAATGACTATGGCTGGAAAAGTTTAGAAGTGAGCTTTAATAGGAAAGATAATTATTGGGAAAGGTAACCCTCACCATCATACAAGAGAAATAAGGAAGGTGACTTCTATTTGTTGCACTTGGGCCTCTTAACATGATCTCCCCTCTCTTCAGGGGTTACTCCCAGGTTTTTGGTACTGAAGAGGTAATTGTTTACTTTAAACCATAGCTGATGAGCCACCATTTCTAATGTCTTCCTCAACCAAGCCAAAACAAATCATGTGACATCATATAAAAGTGAGAGAAATTTTCTTAAAACAGAATAGAAGCTAAAATAATGAGCTAAATCAAGTACAAAAGAGAAAAATGCTAGATTTGGGATCAGAGGACTAGTTTTAGATCCCAACTCTGTTATTAAATTCCTATGTGATCCTGAATAACTCACTGAACCTCTCTGGCTTTTGGTTCTTCATCTGTTAAATGATGTGCTTTGAATTGCAATATGCAAAAGTTACTTTCAACTCTAAATCTAAACTCAACTCTAAATCTAAAATCATATATATATATATACATACACATATATATGCAAAGGTTATTTTCACCTCTAAATCTAAAATCCTATAATCTAGAATATTCAGTTCCCATTTCTCAAAATTTCCTCCATCAATGTCTCCTTAAGTATCCTGCTTTCATCATCTTCTTTTATTCTCTCCTTTGCAACTGCTATGTTGTCTGGTTTCAATTGCCAGGAACAAGATTCCCAGGTTAGGTTCATTACTTCTAAACTTGCCATCAGGCTTCTAACTCAAACTTTGATTCAATTTCCAACAATCTCCTCTTCCCTGTAGAGGGTTAGAAGGTGGAGAATCAGGCTCCTTCCCAAGTTTTCCTTTATAGGTACCAGAACCTGGACTATCAGATCACTACACCCAGACTCTACTACCCTGCTTGGTTTCAGCTCCATAGAACAAGATATCGCCCCCTTCCCATTGCTGTTCCATCCCTCCCTGCTCCTCTTTCTTACCTTTTTTTGTAGGTTGTCTTCCCCTTTGGATTGTAAGGTCCTTCAATATAAAGAGTATTTTTATTTTATGTATGTATCCCCAGTGCTTCACACCGGTGATTAGTAAGTACACTTTAGGTTCTTAAAAATGTTTATTGGTTTGGATTGGATTCACACTTGGCTTATCCTTCTGACTTCAGGAGTAGCACAAACCAAGTCACTCACAGTGTCCACAGGAGCATTTTAGGGTTTATTGAATTTTTCAGCATGGCACTGCAGATTAAGGGCATAAATGGCAAGTTGTCAAAGACAGTGTTAGAGAATATTGCTGTTTACCTATAGCATGGGAATTGGTCAAACATTAAAACCATAAATCTCTGAGAGAGCACTGTACTTTGGCACGGCATCCACACAAACTGAACATCAGGACCAGGTCCTGGTCCTCATTTTATCCTGCATCACCAGCCATCTCAGACTTTTCTCCAACCTGTGTTTTTCTAACATCAGATTCTTACTCTTAATTCTAGCTAGACCTTTTGAGTTTTGTGCAGATTTCTGAGAGATATAGTTCCCAAAGAAAATGTGAGACAGGCATATATACACTTAACTTGTGATTGCTGCTATTGCCTTTTATAACCAAAATAAAAAAAGAAAGAAAGAAAGAAAAAATGCCATATGCTCTCTTTCTATAATCACTTTAATAAGATCTGAGAAGATGACAAAGAAACATGATGGCATCTCTGCCATCAAAGAGCTTATAAACTAATTTCAATAATAGCAATTCATATTTTAGGCTTTAGGAGTGAGGCGTTAGAAATAGCTAGTGTATATTATTCTTTCAAGAAGCTTGGTGGTGAAGAGAAAAAAAAATACCTGTTCTTCCTCCTCACTTTTGCCTTTTAAGAATCCCTTCTTTTGGTTGTTAAGTTATTCAGTCTTGTCTGATTCTTCATAACCCTATGAACCACTGCACACCAATATTGTCCCTGGAGTTTTCTTGGTAAAGATACTGGCGTGGATTAAGGCAAATAGTTAAATGACTTTCCCAAGATCAAACAATAGTGTCTGAGACTGCATTTGAATTCAAGTCTTCTTGACTTCAGACCCAGCTTTGCACTAGTTGTTTCCCTTAGAACCCCTCCCTTGACTCAGAGACTAGCTGAAGTGCCACATGCCTCAAGAGACCATTTCTGATCCCCCAGTTGTTAGTGCTCGTCTTACCTACCTCCCATATCATTGTCTATTTATTTCATATATATCCTAGATACGGCCATGAGAGGGAGCATGGTAGTTTAGAAGCAGGCTTCATTCAGAGTTAGGAAGATCTGAGTTGAAGTCCTGCCATTAAAATATACTACCTATGTGACCCTAAATAGGTTGCTCAACTTCTCAGTGCTCAAAGAAATTTTAATTATAGAGAAGGTACCTATCTGCCTTGATAGGAAAAAATGGTCACCTCCATGAGCTCCTTATACCAATGAAATCACGTTTGCTTTCCAAAAAAAAAAAAAATCTATTTGTATGTATATATGCATGTGCCATGCATATTTGCTTATCTGTGAACATGTTATATTCCTAAAGTATAACTAAACTCCTTGATGTCAAAGACTGTCTCACTTTTGCATCTTTTCCAGTGCTCAATGCAGTGACCGACAGAGTAGATTCTTCAGTCAATGAACACTTATTAAGCATCTATGGCCTATGTGCAGGCACTGTGCTGCTAACTTCTGGAGTTACAAAAAGAGACAAAACAAGAATAGAGGTGCCTCAATATCTAGTCCAGTGCTCATCACATTAATATGGATGTAATATAATAATATTAGCATTTTAATACATTTTCTGCATTAATTACTGATATACTAAGGAAACTTTCCCTAGGGGAATAAGCAAATTTAAACTGCTTAATTTGTATTATTTATTTATTTTTTACTTTATAATAAATAATTGATGGGGGGGAAAAACAAAAAGAGACAAAAGATAATCCCTGCCCTCAAGAAATTTACAATCTAATGGAAGAGAAAATACGCAGACATATACAAATAAGTAGAAAGGTCAGTTATCCTTAGAAAGGAGGAAGAGGACCATATGAGAGAACTGAGTATCTGAAGGAGAGGAAGCAGAGAAAGTGGGCAGAAAAACATAGAAAAGGAAGCTAAGGATAAGAATGACAAAGTCTATATAACAATTTATCCTTTCCCCTCTGGTAATCACTGACATGATTATGAGACAGCTTCCATTCTGTTCACATATACAATGTGTGCATAGCTAAATGGTTCAGACAGGGAAAAATTATCCATTGATAGTTGGAGGCCAAATTAGGCTTTTTAATGGTGAGTTGCTGGTACTTTACGGGGTTCCTCAGGTCATAGAATCAATTCATTCACAACATTTCTCCTAAGGCAAGGCCAGCCTTGCCTTTAACTTTATAGTCATCCATTTACCCAAATTCTCATTACTTGCTGTTTATGGCTGCTGAAAATTAAAATCCACAGGGAGTAGACATGCATTGTAGTTTTATTTGCTAATGCAAGTCCTATGTGACTCACAGCTTCCTTTCAAGGCATCTTAAAGTTAGGTAAGACTTTTCCACTGTTCAACTTTCCCCCCCTATAACTTTGTCATTAATATAGAGGCATTGAATCAAAACCTAATTGAATCAAAACTGTGGATAATTTAATTGTGAAATTCTAGGTCTATTTAGTGTATGAATAATTGGTGTCAAGTAGTTTCCCCCATGGATGCCAAATGCTTTAACATCTCTATGCAATCATTTCTAGTTTTAACTATAGTACTTGAAGTGATTTCATGCTATTGTTAATACATCCAGTCATTCAAAGAAGTTTTTATTGTAGTATCATCCTAAATAAATATTAATTATTATGATTTCAAAATAATTTAAAGGCTCATCACTCAATATTAAGGGCTACCTTTCCAAAAACATTTAAAATATTTTATGTTTATGTTTTTTCATGGAAACATTTCTAACCTATAAAAGTTCATAATGTGAGACCCCTCTTTGCACTATGCTCTATATGATCTTAAAAGGCTTTTTTCCCCCTTGCTCTTAAATGTTAAATCTTTTCTGTCTGAGTTGATGAAGACCCTCAGACTTTATGCTTCAATGTCCTTCCCCACTATGTAGCACCTGTCATAGAAATTGTCAAGTATTCCTGGTCTTCCCAAACCTTTTCTCTACCCATTATCCTTAATCAAAACATACCCACTTTGGGGCTTATTCTCTCAAGGCCCATTAGGTGACAGGCACCCTGATAAATCAATCCAACTAATACCATTATTAGGCAACATGTGACATCTAGACACAGCAAATTATTTAATGCAATAATAACTTTGATAGCAGAAATTACAGGGACTCGTTTCAGGCACCAAAAGATATGGGGGGGGGGTGCTTTTCTAGATAATTTCGAATCTTATCATGTAGGCAGCCTTTGATGTCACATCTTGTCTTTAGCCAATTGAGCATAAGACTCTCCAAATTTAAAATGGCAATAAATTGTAAAGCCAAATCCATGTCTGTATTATTAAGACTTATTCATTGACTAAGAACATATACTCAAGTTTCAAATCAACTTAAGAATAATTAGGCAAATTAAGAGAGGCAGTGGTTAAAAGCAAAATAGACTTTTGAAGAGGGACAGAATAAAAAAAAAGAAAGAAGGAAACAGAAAAAAATGAAATGGAGGCAAATACATAGTAATCATAACTGTGGATGTTAATGGGATGAGCTAACCAAAAAAATGGAAGCAGATAGCAGAATGGATTTGAAAACAGAATTTAATATGTTGTTTATTAGAGACATACTTGAAAAAGAAGAAACACATAGAGTTAAAATAAAGTTCTGGAATGGAATTTAATATGCTTCAGCTGAAGTTAAAAAAGGCAAAGACTGCAATTCTTATCTTTGACAAAGCAAAAATTTATTTCAAAGAGAAAATCAGGAAATGTATTATAATAAGTATAGCAATGAAGGAATATTTTTCTAAACTTAAAAGCTTCTCTGATAAAGATTTCATTTTTCAAATGTATAGAGAGTATGGAACTGTCATATTTTTTAAAAATGAGTCATTCTTCAATTGATAAATGGTCAAAAGATATAAACAGGTCTTTTTCAGAGGAAGCGATTAAAGCTATCTATAGTCATATATGTGAAAAAATGCCTAAATCACTATTATTTTAGAAAGATACAAATAAAAACAGCTCTAAAATACCATGTCATACCTATTAAAATTTTCTGCTATTGGAGGAGAAGAGAGAAAAACAAGTACACTAATGACCTACCAATGGAGCTTGAACTGATCCAACCATTCTGGAGAACAGTTTGGAATTATCCTCAAAGGGCTATAAAACTGTGCATACCATTTGACCCAGCAATACTATTACTAGGTCTATATCCCAAAGAGATCAAAGGAAAAGGAAAAGGACCTACATGAGCAAAAATGTTTATATCAGCTCTTTTTATGATTTCCAAAAAATTGGAAATCAAGGGAATGCTTATCAATTGGGAAGTAGCTAAACATGTTGTAATATATGACTATGATAGAGTACTATTGTGTTCCAAAAAATGACAGAAAAAAAACATGGCAAGATTCACATGAACTGATACAGAGTGAAGTGAGTAAAAGAGGGAGATTATTATGCCCAGTGATTTTAATGATTTATGATTATCAGCTGTAAAAGACTTGGCTACTCTAATACATGCAATGATCCAAGAAAATACAAATGAACTCATGATGAAAAAATGCTCTTTTCAAAGAATGAACTGATAAATTTTGAGTTCAAGTTGAAGTATAATTTCCCTCACAATCTTTTTTTTGTTTTTAAAAAATATGGATAATATGGAAATGTGTTTTGTATAATTGCACATATATGATTGATATATGCTTGCTTTCTCAATGGGGGAAGTGGGGAAGAAGGAAAAGAATTGAACTCAAAATTTTAAAAGAATGTTAAAAGTAATTGTTTATTGTTCAATCATGTTCAGCTCTATAATCCTATTTGGAGTTTTCTTGACAAAGATATTGGCGTGGTTTGTCTTTTCCTTCTCTAGTTCATTTTACAGGTAAGGAAACTGAGATGAACAGAGTTAAGTGACTTGCCCATGGTTACACAGCTATTAAATGTCTGAGGCCAGATTTGAATTCAGGAGAATAATGTCTTCCTGACCACAGACCCAGAACCCTATCCACTATACCACCTAGCTGCCTCAGAAAATAAATAATGAAAAAGTTTCTTCTAAAAATAATTAATTGAAATATTTTAAACAAGAATAATTAGACAAAAGAAGAACTAAAGCTATATAAAAGAAACAGAATTTCAAGTGCAGTAGTATACTTACAGTGAAAATATATTTGAATACAGTTCCTGAGAAGGAATCTCTATTTTATCCAGTCTGTTAGAAGAGAAGCCCCATAACCTAACAAGCAACACTCTGCCAAACAGAGACTTAAGGGGAGAGGGGAAAGCCTACAAGAGAACTCTTGAGAAATTGTTATTTTTTCCCACTTAATCAACCCAGAAAGTCACCAAAAACCATGGATAAAATATAAGGAAATCTATACTACTAATTCCACTAAGTGACATCTCTTTGACAACTTATTAGTAAACATCAGCTCTTCATGTTCAGGGAATCCCTCAGAAGAAAGAATGCTCACTTTTCCACAGGTAATATATAAAATACCTTAGAATTTTTAAAATTAAGAATTCCCAATATCTGATTGATAATATTCAGATCTCACAGTCCTTTGTAAAGTGTAATAGGTACCATCTTTACCCCACCAGATCCCTTTCTTAAATAGGAACAAGAGGCTATTGTAATGATTTTGGATTCCTTTTATCTAATCTGATTTTTTTTAAAGCCAGTTTTCCATATGGGTAAGGGAATTTGGAGGTTGGTTACAGCTATAGGGAGAGATTTGAAAATCCAGGAGAGATCCATTTGAAATATTCTCTCTCTGTCTCTGTCTCTGTCTCTGTCTCTTTCTCCCTCCTTCCCTCCCTCTCTCCTCTCCCTCTCCCTCTCTTTCCTTTCCTCTCTCCCTCCTCCTCCTTTTTCCTCTTCCTTTCCCTCTGCCCCTCTCCCCTTTCCCTTTCTTCTCTCCCTCTCTCTCTTTCTCTCCCTCCCTTCCTCCCTCTCTCTTTTTCTCTGTCTCTGTGTGTGTCTCTCTGTCTGTCTCTGTGTGTGTGTGTCTCTCTCTCTTTCTCCATCTCTGTCTCTCTGTCTCTGTCTCTTATCTTTCTCTGTCTCTGTCTCTTTCTGTCTCTCTCTTGTTCTGTCATTTTCTGTCTTTTTCTCTCCATCATCACTTTCTCATTTCTGTCTTTCTGATTTTTTTCTCAGTGTAATGCTTTGGCAGAAAGCTGTTCTGGAACTCAGACTTATATTTCAATCTCTTTTCTAGCTTGGCATTTTGAACACATCCATCCACTTCTTCAGACCTCGGTTTCTTTAAAAGAAGGGATTGAGTTAAACATTTTCCAAGTATCCTTCTAGCTCAAAAGCTCTTTAGGTTGATTATTGTAAACTTCACATGTGAGTGATAGTATGACTAGAAATATAGCAGAGTAAAGGGGACAGCCATGTTTTTCTCATTTTTTTTTGATTCCTCACTGGGGATTTGTTAAACATAACTTTTAAAGCACCAGATAAGAGTCTTGGTGGCAGCCACATAGATTGGATTAATAGTCACAGAAGTAAGGAGAGGCAGGAGGAAAAGGGAGGAAACCAAGTGCATGAAGAAGGGTTTCTCCTCCTGCATGCCTAGGAAAACCACAGGCCCTGGCCTCCTAAACATGAAAGGAAGGCTGGTATTCAATTTGTTTATTATTTTAGCCATGCAGTTAAATGTGATTAAGATTGTGTGTCCTGTGTTAGTTTACCAGATCAGATATTCATTAAGCCATTGTTCTATGTCATCTTCTGATTATGCAATTATCAAATAATTAAACTGGCAAATATTATCTACAAGAAATTATTTTAAATTAAATAATTACATGAGTGTAATAGCCTACTCAAATAAGTTCTGGCTCTGTTGTAGGCTCAGCCTCACTGGAGACAGCTGCAAGTAAAACATAGAGCTCTGTTGTTGCCTGGGTTCTTCAATTAAAATTCATGCTGAGGAAAACTGTTACTTACAAAGAACACTGGTTATTAAACTGGGATTTAATTAGAGCAACTTTAATCAATACTGCTGCAATGTAACCAGCTGAATACTAAAATCAATACTTTACTAATTATTAAATTATTATATTTAATAAAGTGAGAGGATTTGATGAGATTATTTTTAAAACGAGGGATCCATAAATCCTAAAGCTCCCACTCAGCACACTAAAATGGATTGTTCACTGAATTTAAGAACTGACATTTTGAGTCTTTTATAATTGATCATTTAAGCAACTATGTCTCATTCTTCAGTGGTCAAAGGATAACATCCAACAGCCTGAAAAAAATTCATGCTGATCTTTTTAATGGGAAGTCAACAATTCTAGAATGATCCTAACAAAGCTTTTATTGGATATTGGGATTCATGAGGGTCACAATTTCATAAGAGGTTTTATCCCACCTCTGACCCATTTGCCTCCAACTTATTTAGCCTTCAGAAGCCTTCAGCTTTTTCCATCTTCAATCAAGCTTGAAACAATTGCAGAAGATGAAGATAAAATAGCTTCTGAGCAACAATCAGAAGAGAGAAGTTTGATTTCTTTGAGATGTTCTTATAGATAATGATAATATGCAAATACTGTTTGAACCAGCATGTTAGCAGGAATCTGTTAGTGACAGATCTTAAGGAGTTTCATTAAGCTGCATCCAGGAAAAGATGAGAAGAAAAGACAAACATTTTTTCCATAAAATAAGGGGCTCTTACCTAGGAGCTGCTGGTGCTGTGGCAAATTTACTGCAAAAATTAGCTTCATGACGGATCCAACCATTCTGGAGAGCAATTTGAAGCTATGCTCAAAAAGTTATCAAACCGTGCATACCGTTTGACCCAGCAGTGTTTCTATTGGGCCTATATACCAAAGAGATCTTAGAGGAGGGAAAGGGACCCACATGTGCAAGAATGTTTGTAGTGGCTAGAAACTGGAAACTGAGTGGATGCCCATCAATTGGAGAGTGGATGAATAAATTATGGTATATGAATGTTATGGAATATTATTGTTCTGTAAGAAATGACCAGCAGGATGATTTCAGAGAGGCCTGGAGAGACTTGCATGGACTGATGCTGAGTGAAACGAGCAGAACCAGGAGATCATCATACAGAGCAACAACAATATCACATGATGATCAACTCTGATGGACATAGCTCTCTGCAACAAAGAATTGTCTCAAACCAGTTCCAATTGTACAGTGAAGAAAGCCATATACACCCAGAGAGAGGTATATGAAATGTGGACCACAACGTAACATTCTCATGATCTCTATTGATGTTTGCTTGCATTGTGTTTCCCTTCTCTGATTTTTTTTTCTTGTAGATAGGATTTTTCTTGCACAACAACTTGTCAAGTATTTTAACATTATTAACATGTAGTGGACTTCCTGCCATCTAGGGGAGGGGAAGGGACTGGGGGTAAAATTTGTAATGGAAAGCTTTGTAAAGATCAATGCTGAGGAACTACCCATACATATGTTATGCAAATAAAAAGCTTTAATAAAAAAAATAAATAAATTAAAATTTAAAAAAAATTATCTTCATGAGTTAGAAGCAAGAGCTTCAGAGAACCTAAGCTTCCAGTTTAATCAAACTTGGGAGAGCCAGAGAAATGTTTCAAACACCTGAAAATGTTGTATTATTGTCTTTCTTCCAGAGCCCATTTTAAACTATGTGTGTATAAATCAGATATTATTTTCCTTTCTAAATTAAGAGTTCTAAACCTAAGGTCTATGAGTTTGTGGAATTATTTCAGGGGGCCCATGAACTTGGGTGGGAAAGAATTGCAACTTTATTTTCATTATAATTGATTCCTTTATAATCTTATATACTTCATTCATGTAAAAGGATTATTCTGAGTTTCACCAGACTGCCAAAAAGTACCATGACCCCAAAATATTAATCACATCTGTTCTAAAGGGAAAAGTTGAGCGACTGCCTCTTGATTTTATTAGAGAGAATGGGTATTTATTGAAAGAATGGATGAAGTCCTTTGAGAAAAGAAGAATCTGGAGAAGAAAAGGAAAGTTCAAACTTAAGTTGAGAGAATGGAAGAATGCAGCATAGAAAACAAAGGGGAGAAAAGGAACTTTGAACCTTTAGAATTAGATTTGAAATTTTTATAGAGGATAGTAGTGGATGCTATAAGGAAAAAATGTATCTACTTGTTCTCCAAGACATGATAAGCATCACTATTGCTGGCCACTGAAAGAGGAGCCAAATCCTGGTGGTTAATGATTCCATACTAGAGTATGTCTGTGTCTCTGCTATAATAAATGGCCTCTCAAGAACTTGTCAAGTCACTTCTGCTGATTTTTGTGAGGATAAATGATACCACCAGAAAGAACACAGAAATTATTTTTAGGGATTATGAATTCTCAGGCAGGAAAATAAAGACTTTAGGGGAATCAAAACTATTTTTGTCACTGTCAATTGAAAACTTTAGAAGAAAAAGGAGGTTGTAAACAGTGAACAATTATTTAATAAGATAGTGTCAGATAACAGGATTTGGATTTTCAAACCAGGGATTAAGATACAGGAAATTTAGATGCTGGGTCCTGTTCAAGATGAAATATATCTAATGAAAGTTAAGAAAAAGACATTTGCCTGGAGACACACTGATTGGATCCAGAGGGTTTTAAACTGAAAATGAGGGGAAAGGGAGAACACTGACAAATAATACTATAAAAATGGAAGAATTACAACAAACAGTGAGCTGAGGCAGGGTAAAGATTCCAAGAAAAATTAAAAGGTACTTTTAAAATGTTATTTGTGGCCCAAATGTCATGTACCATTTGCTATAAAAGGGATCCATCTTTGGAATGACGTGGGTTAAATTCTCAGAGATCCTAATCCCCAAAAAAGGGAATGAGAAGATACTTAACACAACATATATCCCCCCTTAAAAAATAAGCTATTTGAGAGCAGAGACTGTTTCTGAGTTTTTATTTTGTTTTCTCAGCTCATAGTATAGTACTTAGGAAGCATTTAGTACAAGCAGACTGATTAACTTGTTTGAAATGTGGTCTGGGACTTCTTGGAGCTCAAAATCTTTGTCCCTTGAAAGTATCAGACTATCACCAACATTTAAGAGGCCTTCAATAAATACTGAATTTAGAAAGATAATTTATTTTTTTTAATTTAGAGGTCAATGAAACTGGTCTAAACTTCAGAATTGAGATGTCTGCATCTCTAGTTGAAAATTAATACTTGATGGAATGTAATTGAAATAAGAATTTCTATATCTTTTACCCTTAAACATTCAAATCAATCTGTGACTACATCAGGTATGTATATTCCCTTCAGCTGATGTTGATCACAATTCATCACAACAGCTATTTCTCAATTTTAAAAACTTATTAAGCTATTCTTCATTTCCACTCATATATGGCTTTGTTATACCCTTCATTCTAGTTCTCTTAAGAACTTTTTTTTTTGGTTCTTCATCTACCATGGGCCTCTCAGCTGCTTTCTGGATGATGATCATTTTTTATTTTTTGAAGATTGTAATATTGATGACCAAAAACATACAACACCACAAAAAGAATATATGTGTTGAAACATGATTAGTAATAATAATAACTTGTTTTCATAGTGCTTTTAATCTTTCTTTTTTTTTTTTGCTTTTTGCTGAGGCAATTGAGGTTAAATGACTTGCCCAGGGTCACACAGCTAGGGAATGTTAAGTGTCTGAGACCAGATTTGAACCCAGGTCCTCCTGACTTCAGGGCTGGTGCTCTATCCACTGCGCCACCTAGCTGCCCCGAGCTTTTAATCTTTCAAAACACTTTCACGTTGATTATTTTTTTGGAAAAATCATCACAGTATGGGGAACTAGATTAGAATGAGGTGCTAAAATAAGAGGATGAGAATTTTAAGGACTAGCCTCACCTGCAAATTAGTGAGCAGAATTACTATATGAATTCAGTTATTGCTTCTTAGAATTTATAGTACAAGAATCCTACAAAAAAAATCATGAAGGCCACTGGAAACAGAAAACAGCTGGTAATGAGGACCCAGGATAAAAACCATCTCTTGGGAAATATTATAATTAAAACAAATCAATGTTTTATGATTTCTTTAATTACTTTTTCTGGTCTTGTTGATTATGGGCCACCTATTAAAACTCTAGCTGTTAGCCAGATCTCTGCCTTCATAGTTATAGTAGATAACTCTAGCTAAACTAATTTTAAATCATTCCTTTATAATTCAACATACTAAATTTATAAGGAATTTGGTTTAAAATATGGTTATAGGAATTAGGAAGATCTGAGTTCAAGTCCCTCAGACATGAACTGTATGACCCTAGGCAAGTCTCAACCCCGTTTGCCTCAGTTTCCTCATCTATAAAAATGAGTTGCAAAAGGAAATGGTAAGCCACTTCAGTATCTCTGCCAAGAAAACTTCAAATGAAGTCCCAAAAAGTTGAACATGACTGAAATTACTGAACCATAACAATAAAGCACAATTCAGTTCATTTTGAATATTACTATATCTTACTTGTCAACAGAGCTAGGAATTGGGGATTTTTTTGTTGTTTTTTGTGGGGGGGGGTTGTTTGTTTTAGAGAAGCAGGTGTGAGGGAAAGAAGAGGAAAATAAAAAAAAAATTAAAACATAATGCCAAGTCAGTAATCCCCCTACATCGAAGGAATTCGTTTTTCATCTTTCTCAGCTCCCCCCACAGAGCTGACTCAAGCATAAAAGTCTTGCTGACATCAAAAGCAATTCAGAACTCAGATAAAAACTACAGGGGTCAAAACAGAGCAAGAATTAATTCTTGGCTTGCAAAGTTGGACTTCAATAACAATCACAAATATTTCCTCTGCAAGCCCAGTTTTTAAAAGTTTTTGCCACTAGATGACACTATACAAACATTTATTTTCACTTTTCCCAAGTCTCCCTAAAGAAATTATCCTGGAAGAAAAGCTTTAGGTAAGGAGATCGAGTTGGTACTTTTTTGTTATTGTCACTTCTCCTTAGATCAAAGGACCCAGATTCTGTCATGAACTGTGTTTGCTAGGGAGTTTTCACTATATGGATAGATACAGTTGTTTCAACATGAACCAAAATTACATTGCATTGTTATCATTATATTGTATAGACACAAGATCCAAAAGGAATAATGCAAAAATTGTTAGCATTAGCTGTTTTGTTTTATATAATTGATTTTAAAATAACAGCGAAGGATTGATTCAAAAATAATAGTGAAGGGTATATTTGTAATATTTGAATGGCAAATAAAGGGAATAAATGAGTTTTTTTAATAGCTACCTTTTTATTTTCATTAAATCCTTTGGTGAATCAATAGATTACCATTTTAAGTGTTCTTTCAGCAATGCTATAATTTATTCTCTTGTGACATTGTGAGTGTAAAAAGAGTAAAGACCCATGCTGGGCAAGCACAGAAGGAGATTTCATATGTAAATAACCATGTAAGTCTTGTGCCTCAAGAGAAGGTTTTTATCTTAGGATGTTCTTGTTAAGTGACAGAAAAATATTCGTTTGATTTCTACACCAAAAAAAAAGTTTATGAGAAAAAGAAACAAAGAAAAAGGAAGGAAAAAACATAGGTTAAAAAAGGGATGAAAAATTTGAATGAAGAGACAAATAAATGATTATCACTACATATGGAATTATTCTTGTTTTTTTAAATTTTAAAGAAAATAATGGAAAAGATAATAGGGGTATGGAGCAGGGAATGCAAAAGTTTCAAGAACTGAAGTTAAGTGTATTTAAACCAAAGCAATTGAGAGCATCTGGTCCTATCCAGACCAAATGTAGTCTTTGTGACTGCTATCCACAGAAGTAACCAGAGTCCCCTGCCTCTTCCACCCAAGGAATCGTATTCTGATTTAAAGGGGATGCAGGTTCATAACTCCCCTTCCCTAGAGCAGTCAGATACCTTCTACGGAGCTCAGATGCCATATGTTCATTTCTTCTCCTGATTGACAAGTAGTCACTGAGAGAGAATTCTAAATAAGCCAGGCCTGGGTACAGAACAGCAGTCATCTCTAGATGACAGTTCCATTACTCTAGAAGGGGAAGAATACAGTTAGAGTAGGTGAAGAAGTTGCTTTGAATAAATTCTTTTTCTTTCCTTAAAGAATGTTTAATAATAGCTAGAATTGAAAAGTTTGCAGAGAACTTTATATGTATTAACTCAGTGGTTCCCAACAAAATCCTTTGAGTTAGGTGCAATTATTATAACCATTTTGGAGGTACTGAAACTAAGACTGAGATGTATTTATTTATAATATAAATTACATAATACATATCTGAAGCATGATTTGAACTCAGATCTATCTACTGCACCATTTTGCTGCCTGATAATAATAATGATAATAATAATAATATTAATTAATTTAAGGTTCAAGAAACTGGAAACTGTACCCTCTCCCTCTCCCTAAAGACTAACTGCTGTATACATATGGATCAAATCGATTCAATCCTGATCTTTAATGAGAGGTGCACTACCTAACCTTCAAATTTTATGTCTTCTAGCAACTGGATCAAGAGAATGATCTTTTTGTTGTTGTTTTTGATGGTCTTCTTCTTATAAGCAGAAACTCTCCCTGCCACAAATCATCTTCACATATTGGACCCAGAACCTTCTTCACTTCTTGAGCTTCCAAATCCGGACCTTCAGAATGATTTCAGAAAGACTTGCTCATCCAAGGAAACACCAAGTGGGAAAGATAATCAAGGACCCAGGCTAAAGTTTAACTGAATCCACTTTTCACAAGGGAACAGCCAAAGGGTGGAAGGAAAGAGTATTACTCATTCCATCCCCTGGGGAGGAATTTAGTAACAAGAAAGGCCCATTTGTCACATGGGAGAACCAAAGTAAGAGCAAGATAAAAGTTTTATCTTCTTTATAACTGATGCAGCTCCCTATCCCTTCTTCCTGTCACTACAATAGGCTATAGGGGAGATTATTCAGTATTCTCAATTTTTGTTAGCTTATACTAAAAGGTTTAGGTGCTGATTTACCACATGACTAGAAGTAGCTGAGAAGTTCATTTTTTTTTTCATGTGCCCTAATGCAGTCACATGTGGTTGGTCAACTTGCACATTTTCCTTTATTTTATGTCATATTTATGTAAGTTATTTCTGTATATATCCATTCTACTACTACCACTATAATCAGCACCATGAACCTCCCAGAATTGAATCTTTCCCTGCTTTTTTTTTTTTTTTTTTTTTTTTTTTTGCTTTTTGCTGAGGCAATTGAGGTTAAGTGACTTGCCCAGGGTCATACAGCTAGGGAATGTTAAGTGTCTGAGACCAAATTTGAACTCAGGTCCTCCTGACATCAGGGCTGGTGCTCGCCACCTAGCTGCCCCCCTGCTTTTCTTTTTAATAGGATTAGTTATGTTGATTATCTTCCTAATGTTGAGCCAACCACACATCTCTAGTATAAATACAACTTGGTTCTACTGTTTTGAATGAATTATTATCTCTATGACAGGATTTTAGTAATTTTTTAATCAATAGTTATGAATGATATCAGTTCCCCTTCTATGCTTTATCCTTCTCTGTGTTAAATATTAGGACTATATTTTTCTCATAAAAAGAATTTTTCAGGATGCCTTCTCAATTTTTGAAAATAATTTTTGTGGTATTATTAATACTTGTTCTTTAGAAATTTTGCAATTATGCTCTTATAATACCTGTGTGAATCTTGGTAGGTATAATTCCAGGTATTTTTAATTGTCTTTAGTTGTTTTAAATAGAATTTCTTTTTTTTTATTTCTTCCTGTTGGGTTTTGTCATACACAAAAATTCTTATGGATCTATTTTATATCCTGAAATTTTTCTGAATTTGTCAATTATTAAGATCAGTTTTTTTTCACTTGAATTCCTAGAGTTTTCTAAGGAATCCATTATAACATCCACTAAACTTATAGTTTTCTTTCCATATTGACTATGCTTATTACTTCAATTAATTATTTTATTACTATTTTTAGTGTTTCAGATGTAATATTTAATAGTAAGGTATAGTTTAGTATTTATAGTAATAAAGAATATTCTTGTTTTGCCTTGAATCTTATTATAAAGGCTTCTAGCTTTCCTCCTTATAAATATTATAATACTTATTCTTATCTTTGGATAGTTTCTACTTATTATTTTTTAAAAAGTTCCATTTATTTCTCTGCTTTCATGTGTGTGTGTGTGTGTATGTATGCTTAAACAGGAATGAGTATTGTATTTGTCAAAAGATATTTAGATATTTGTTGAAAAAGACATTTTTTGTTGTTAATATGGTCATTTTTGCTTATAGTTTTCCTAATATTGAATGAGCTCTGTATTCTTGGCAGAAATCCAACTAGTTACTAGTATGAGATCTTTGTGACATGTTTCTTTAATCTTTTTTTCTTAGCATTTTATTTAACATTTTTGCATCAAAATTCTTATGGGAAATTGGTCTATGATTTTCTTTTCCTGTTTTGATTCTCTGAATTATATATCAAGATCACATTTATGTTACAGAAGGAATTTGTTAGGGAGCCTTCTTTATAGGAATGTATTGTTCTTTAAATGTTTAGTCAGATTCACAGGTAAATCCATCATGTCCTAGGTATTTTTTCCCTTAGGGAGTACAGTTATGGTTCATTCGTTTTTTTTTGTTTTTTTTTTTCTAAAATAGCATCATTTAAATTATCTATTTCCTGGGTGATTTATATTTTTGCAAATACTCAACCATTTTATTTAAATTTTCAGTTTTATTGGCATTTAGTTTGGCAAAATGGCCTCCAATAATTTTTTATTGATTATGGATTCACCTTTTTTCATTTTGATAGTTTTCATATTTGATATTTGGTTTTTGTAAAAATGCCAAGCATAACTGAGAAATAGATTTTAGTGTTTTCTGTTGCTGTTCAGTAATCTACAAAGGTCTATCTAACTTTTGTAAAATTCTATTCATCTCCTTAACTTCTTTCCTATTTACTTTATGTTAAGATTTATCTATCCCAGAGAGGAATAATTTGAGGTCTTTCACTAATATAGCTGTACTATTTGCCTTTATAATTAATTTAACTTTTATTTTAATAAAATATGGGGTATGTAGGCATATATGTGTAAATATGTGGTTATATATAATATATATGTATATATAGACATATATACATGTGTATGTAGACATATACACACGTATTTAGTATTCATAATACTTCTTTGACTATATCTTTTTTAGCAAAATGTTGTTTTCCTGATTATCTCTTTTAAGAAGCTCTGTTTTTGCCTTTGTTTTGTCTGAGATCATGATTGTCACCTCTTCCTTTTAAAAATTTCAACTGAAACATAATAGATTCTGTTCTAGCACCTTTTTGAAAACTCTGTATGTATCTTTCTGCTTTATGTATGTCTCATAAAAATGAATTGTTGGATTCTCCTTTCTAATCCATTTTGCTATGCTCTTTTATTTTATGAGTGAGTTCATTCCATTTACATTCACAATTTGACTTCATTTTAATAATCTCTGAACTTTAATTTTATGTATATTATTCCTTTGATTCTACCTATTTTGCTCTACATCACTTCACACAAATCACACATTTCTCTGAATTCTTCATATTCATTATTTCTTGATATACATTTATATATTACAACTTAGTCAACCATTCCCCAGTGGATTGACATTCTTTCCCTTCCACTTCATTACTATCACAAAAATACTATTGTATCTTTAACCACCTGAAATTACTTGTCCATGGGTCATGATAGACTTGGCCATTTAGCTACTCAGCTAATTTTATTCTTTGTTTTTATTTTAGCCTATCAATATTGACACCCATCTGAAAAAAATCACCCTGCTACTGAACCAGAATACGTGTCTCTCAGCAGGAATCCCTTGGGCCAAAGAAAGCCTATTAATTAAGAAAAAGCAGAGTCATTGAAAAGCATGTGAAAAGAAAAAAAAAAGTAAAATTTGTTTTTAAAAAAGTCCACTAATTTTTACAAATGACAATACACAACATATTTCTTTATAATTTATAATTTTAAAAATTGTGGATATCATTTGCAATACTTCTTATTCATAACAGAGGTGGCTAAGTGTTCCAGTGAATAAAGTATTGGGGCTGTACTCAGGAAGATCTGAATTTAAATCTGTTCTCAAATCCTTACCAGCGATATGACCATGAACAAAGTCACTTAACCCTATTTACCTGAGTTTCCTCACATATAAAATGAACTAGAAAAGGAAATGGCAAATCATTCTAGTGTCTTTACCAAGAAAATCCCAAACGGGTTATGAACAGTTGGACACAATTAAAATGATTGAACAACAATAATACCAGAGGCACTTTTATTTTACAAGAGTGGACTATTAGTCTAACATTATGAATGAAAAGTCTTGCTAAAAAGGACAACCTATTCTTGTGCCAAAAGTTAGTGAGAATGTTCTCTTAAAGTTAATTCTTAAAAGAATCAACTGAAGAATGCTGAATTTTACAATTAGTAGGGTGTATTATTTCCATAATAAAATGAATGAGTATTGCATTAGAAAGTATCCCTGCTTCATTTATTTTGATAAAAGTAGTTGTAATAAGTTAGTATTCTTGGTAAATGAGCTGTAGTCTATTTAAAATATAACCATTCAAAACATTATTAATGTGAATTCTCCCCACACATCTCATAATTTTGCTGAGAAATAAGATGTGAACACTGAATACACATTGGGCATAAAGGCAGGAAGCAAGGACAAGAGACCAGATTGAGTTATGGAATTCGTGAATAATAAAACATAGAAGCAAAGAAGTTCATATGTAAATAATAAGAAGAAATGTTGAAATTTGGAGCTTATTAGCAATGATTCTTGATAGTAAATGTGTAGAGGCAGCTGGGTGGGGCAGTGGACAGAGCACCAGCCCTGAAGTCAGGAGGACCTGAGTTCAAATCTGGTCTCAGATACTTAACACTTCCTAGCTGTGTGACCCTGGGCAAGCCACTTAACCTCAATTGTCTTAGCAAAAAAAAAAAAAAAAAGATGGTAGTAAATGTGTTTCATGGTAATTAAGCTTAAAAGTAAACTCAGGTCAACATACAATTTGGATAGTCTAAAGGCTATACTACTAAAATATTAATTCATTGTCAAATGTTTTCTATTTAGTATATTATACAAATTAAACTTTTTTTTCTGGAGACTTAATTGAATTTTTTGACTCTTTAATGAGAGGAGGGACTCTTATGGTAGAGTGGATAGTGGGTTGATCTTAGCTCAGTAGGATAGAGATGCAATACATTTGGTACCCCTGTGGCCCTGGACAAATCATCTAATTTCTAAATGTCCTGGGTAGCTAGCATGATAATTACGGAGGAATTGCTAAAACTCTATCAATGGAGGGAATTTCCACTTCTAAACGATTATGATAGATTGGGGGGGAAATAGTACCCAGGGCCAAACTGCCTTTACCTGGATACATTTTTGCAGTATTATAGAATCAGAAATGAGGTGATTAGCAATCTCAAAGACTATTGATATTTACACAGTGCCTGGCATTTAATAGGCACTTAATACATTCTTATGAAATTCAATTTAGTCCAACTCTCCCATTTTAGACATGAACCTCAGACCTAGAGGGGAAAAAGTTGTCCAAGGTCATACCACTAATAAGTAGCATAAGTGGTATTCAAACCATGGTACTTTCATGATACCATGCAAATTTTTTGAGCATTGTATGATAAAAGAAGGAAAAGTATAGGGGTGTGATAGTATAAAAATGGTCCTTTTTACTATAGAACACCAATGGTTGCCTTGTTTCCCCCTGCTCAATTACAACCCAAGACACTCAGATAAATAATTGATGTTCAGGGTTAGTAATGGGAAAAATTCTTCTATTGTTGCCTAATTAAAATTATCATAATTGTTGTAAACTGAACTAAGAAAGAACTTTGAAATAATATGTATATTTATACTTTAAAGTTTACAAAGAAAGTAGAACATATTTATTATTGTAAGCCATATCTAAATATAGTTTTAAAACATTTTGGATTATCTATTTTCTTTCATTAATTTGGATTCAGGAGTTTGCTGTATTTGTATAAACTCTATAAGGTCCTTGGTTCAAGAACAAAAATTAATCCAGCTTGCTCCAAGTTTTTCATTTTACACTAAACATGTCCATAATATAGATATGTTCTAAGTTTTGCAGATAGGAGGGCTTAATAATACTAGAAATACATGCATCTTTTTTTTTGTTTAGATTGAATCTGCCTGCATGAACTAGGAATGAAAAATAATTAGCAGTCTTATTACATCAATCTGGTAAAAACAATACAATTTTCCCTCTGCCTGCTATATTGATGACTGTGTGTTTATGTATTTGTCCCTCATGTACATATATTTATCTTTATGGATAATGTAGGCAATGTATGAGTAATGTAGTTCAATTATCAATTAGTTATGAAACAATGTCTGAAAATCTTACAATGTAATCTAAACTTTGGAATAGAAAATTTAGATTTGAATAGGGATTTAAGATTTGAAGTTGAAAGAATTGGCTCCCACAACCAAGTAGTGTATATATAAAAGGCAGTCAAAGAAGAAACTATCTTTGGAATAACAGAATGTTCTTAACCAAAACTAAGTTTGGGAAGAACAATAAAAAGTCATTTGGATGAAATGGGCCTAAAAAACTGGCAAGAATTAAAATTGCTGACTGATTGAGAAGAGGGAGAGAGGAAAATAAATTGGAATTTCCCACAGAAAAATATAAAAGGCCTGTGAACTGAAATAGATAAAATGTTAGATGTTCATTTGGGAGAACATAACCTGACTTTATTTTACAAATATAGAAACAGAGGCAGTCTATCAATTTCATTTCAATGTCAGGGAAGCAAAAACTCAAGGTTTTTTATTTTGCTTGAATATTACTCAAAGATATATTAAATACTATTTTTCCTTCCCTGAAATTTTATGTTTCTGTTATTGGATTGACTTTTTTTTTGAAAGGCTCCATATTACAAGCTTTTCATGCTTTGAAAGACAAATCTTTCCTCCAGCAGCAATTTAAGCTGCAATATAGCTTGGGTTATTGGCATTTAAGGTATGTGAGTGTGGATGTCTTCAGGCCAATCATTTCAGATGAGTTTCATTAGTATCAATGTCAGGGTAAGTGTGAGGCTGAAATCTGCAGCTTTAAAATACTAACTTGGGAAAATGCAAAAACCTTTCAAAAGAGGAGGACACAGCAAAAGGATAGAATGAGGAGAGGGCAAGGAATAGCAGGACTAATGAAAAGAAAGACAGGTATAGTCAGAAAAACACTCATCTGCAAAAAGTTTGAGGAACACTGAAATTATGACACGTAACCAATTACACTTACAGGATCACAGAGCAAGAGCTGAAAGAAGCCATCTAGTCCAGTCTTATTATTTTATATAGCTTGGATTTTAATTTAGGTCATCTGGCTTCAGATACAATTTTCTTCTCATTGTGCTTTCAGAGTTTCACTTTACTTCCGTTTCCTCCTGGCCCTAATCACATTAGTAGACCCATTAATCTTAGTTGTTCTGGAAATCTTTGAATCTTCTAGTAGTAGTTTCAAGATCACAAGATTTTGGTGTGGGGGGAAGAATGAGGATTCAGACATTATGGGTTGAATTTATAAAATTTCCTTGAGTTCTTATATTTTCTTATGGTTTTTCTTGTTTT
The DNA here is from genome assembly GCA_023553655.1 of Myrmecobius fasciatus. Lineage (NCBI taxonomy): Eukaryota > Metazoa > Chordata > Mammalia > Dasyuromorphia > Myrmecobiidae > Myrmecobius > Myrmecobius fasciatus. The sequence continues at coordinate 628,434 of JAJPUD010000247.1, forward strand.
AAATTATTGAGTTGTATGCATATTATAGATTTCCCTGACACCCCCTCCCAATAAAATGTAAACTCCTTAAGAATTGGAATTGTTTCAGTTTTGTTTTAATAAATTTACTTTCTATTTTACATGACCAAATTTGTTTCTGGAAGTTAGACAAGTTTTCTGAAAACTAGGTAATAGTTTGGGGTTTATTTTTCTGGATAAAATGATCATTTATGAATTGAATTCTACCTAGAGAAACTTGGTTTTTTTTGGTTTCTCTATACCCCCTCCACTTTATATTATATTGTTATGTTATCTTATAATACATTATATTATGTCATATCATATCATATAATACTCTATCATTTTATAAAGAACACAAAATATTATATCACAGCGTATTATGTTATATCATTCCATGTTATGATATATTAATTAGTATACTTATTATACATATATCAATATACATGTCTATGTCAGTGAGCTATTGAAGCTGAAAGAAATGTTCTTACTTTTTTCAAAACAAGTTTTGGGCTCATCACCCAATATATAGTGGACAATTCACTTTAAAAAATTGTTAAAGCCCTTTCTTTATGTTTTAAATTTTTCCAAGTATTGATCACTGTTTTTTTTTAATATTAGGCACAACTTAGGAACAGGACGAGGAAAAGAAATAGTTATGTGATGTTGATAGCATATGACCAAAAAATATTCTAATTACTGGGGAGATCTTAGAGAATCCATGGGAGGCATGAATACAGTTGAGGGTTCAGAGCTATAAAAGTAAGTTTAAAACATCTTAAAATACTTTGAATCAAATATAGAATCTAATATCTAGCAGAGTATATAGTATAGCCTTTGATAAAAGAATGGTATGGCTGGAATAAAAACTGTGAAGAAAGGATGTATTTTTAGTACTTCTTCATCTCCTCCAAGTCCCAGGGTCCTTATGCTGCCCTCTTGGCTATCTAGAGTATTCACCTCACTACCTTACCTGTCCTAGACAGAACTTAATGCTCTCAAATACCTCTCCCTCAGCAGTTCATACCTCTCCTAGTCCCTGCTCCTTAGAGTCCTGTTCTCATTTCAGAATAAACTAATCCTTGCTAATGTGTGAGCTAGACTCATATATTATCCTCCTCCAATATTTTAAAGCCTTAAACCAATTAAGATGCATAGCATTAAGAATATGTTCATGAAGGAAATAGGCAACTAGAAAAAATGAGTTACTCTGATAAAGGTCTCATATTCAAAATATATTAGGAATTGATTCAAATTTATAGTAAGAGCCATTCCCCAGTAGACAGATGGTCAAAAGATATGAAGACAGTTTTCAAAGGAAGAAAGTAATAATCACTAGTAGAAAAATGCAAATCAAAGCAGATTTTATCAGACTGGCAAAGATGACAAAAGAGAAAGATGACAAATGGAAGAATTTTGTGTAAGATACATACACTCAGCACTATTGGTAGAGCTATCTGTGAGTTGGTTTGGTTATTGTGGAAAACAATTTAGAACAGATCAGAATGCCTTTTGACCCAGAAAAATCATTATGGCCTATGCCCCAAAGACATCAAAGAAAGAGGAAAAGAACCCATATGTATAAAATACTTTATAGCAGCTGTTTTCATTTCACTAGAAATGAAAGATTGGAAGATAAGGGATTCTCTTTCTATTGGGTGGCATCTAAACAAAATATGGTATGTGAAGGTAATGGAACATTATTGGGTATTAAGAAATGGTGAAATGGACAATTTCAAAGAAAACTGTTAAGACATTATGAAATGACATGGAGCAAAGTGAAAAGAACAAGGAGAATTATATATACAGTGACAGCAATATTAATGGAGAAAAATAACTTTGAAAAATTTTGGAACTCCAATCAGTGAAATGAAAAACCTTAAGTCCAAAACCATGAAGATGAAACATACCACTCACTCCCTGCCAGAGATGATGAATTTAAAATGCTGAAAGGTATACACATTTTTCAACCTGGTTAATATGGAATTTTTTTTTTTGCTAGACTGCACAACTGTATAGTGACGATTTTGGGTATTGTTTTTAAATTTGCTCAATGGGGAAAATGGATTAATAAAAATATTTTAGTTGAAAAATAAATAAAATAAATTATTTTTTAAAAAAGCTTTCATAGTTAGAAGCTAAAATTAAACATTTCAGACACTGCAGTTAGAGGGAGGATAAAATTTTTATCAAGTGTTTTTCCCACTAATCCTCATATTATATTATATACATAGCTCAGGGATTATTTCATTTTTACCTTTATATCCCCAGTGACTGTCCCAGTACTTGATACCTAGTAGAGCTTAATAAATGTTTGTTGATTGATTGAAAGGTAGCTGCCTTGATTGCATTCCATTTTGTTTAATTCAACAAACATCTATTAGATGCAAAACACTGCTAGGTGCTAGGGACACAGACAAGAAAAAAAAAATCCTTGCCTTCAAGGGGCTTACGTTTTATTGGAGAGATACAACATGTATACAAGTAAATAAATACAAAGCATAGATTGTATGCCCTTCCTGCAAAATAAAGCATACAGCTCTGGACATAGCTAGTGTAGGAATTCATTGTATTTGTGGTGCTTACCATATATACTTGCTACAAACCTTTAGTTTTATTTTGAGAGGTAGCAAGATTAAAAGAGGTGGTAGAGAAAAAAAAGTAAATATTAATGGAAATAAAATAATCAAAGTAATTTCAAGTGAGGAAATAGTACTGCTTATAACCAGAGGGTGGATCAAGAAAGGTTTTATGTAAGGGGTAGTTCCTGAGCTGAAGGAAATTAGGGATTTTGTGAAGGAAAGGTAGTGATGGAGAGCAAATGAAACATGGAGAAAATGTTGTATAAGAGCAGTAAATAAAATGTTACATATGGAGAACATCTAATAGGTCAGTCTCACTAGAAGGTAGAGTGCATAAAGGGGAGTCCTGTGGAAAAAGACTGGAAAGTTAGGAAGGAACCAGACTATGAAGAGCTTTAAAATTCTAGAATGAGGATTTTGTATTTTTTTCTAGAGAAAACATTTCAGGAAAGAGGTGACATAATCAGATTTGTGTTTTAATGATATTAATTTGGTAGCTGATTAAAGGATTGATGGAAGTAGACATGATGTAATACGGTTAGGAAACTGGACTTGGAATTACAAAGACTTGGGTTCTGATTCTGCCTTAATCACTACTACATGTAACTCAACAATTCACTTAATTTCTCTATTCCTTATTCAGTTAATAAACATGCATTAAGCACCTATTGTATGTACCAAGCACAAATCATCTGTAAAATGAGGACTTAATGTTTTCTAAGGACTCTTGCCAGCATTAAATCTTTGATCTTATGATGCTGTTCATCTTTCTTTTTGAAGATCAACAATATCATGGAATGCCTTGACTTGTTTATGCATTGGATTTAGGTGATTCAGAGGTGCACAAAGTTGCAATCTCATTTTCTCTTCCAGAGTTTAGTGGCAAGGCAAAAGTCAAGAGGACTGGCAATGGCCTGGGATGTCCCCAAGCTCTAAGCACTCTACACTTGCCTTCATGAATAATGGAAAAGATTGTTCTCACCTGATCATTCTGCCAGGAGAAATCTCCATGTGCTTCATGCAGATATCCCCCTTATTCACTGACAGGTTTGAGGCTCATCAATTCAGCCTTAAACTCATGAATTAATCCATCTACAGAATAGTTTACTGAGAAATGGCCACTGTTCATGCTACAATTTCTTATAACCACAGGTCAGAACTGGGTGACAGGTGGACACCAAAGGTGGGTGAGCAGCCCTAAAAAAGCTTCAGAAAATCCTCACATCAGAGGAATTAGTCCTCCCTGAATAACTCATAGACCCCAGTCGTATGAAACTATAAGAAAGAAGAGAATGGGTGTAGGGATATCATGTAGGAGATAATTGTAATTGTTCAAATAAGAGGTGCTGAAAATCTGAACTGTGGTAGAGGTTATTTAAATGGGGAGGAGATGTGAAAAGTAGAATTGACAAGATTTAGCTACTGTTGAACATACGGATTGAGATAAAAAATAATCAATGCTTCTGAAGCTTAGACACGAAACAAATAACAAGCATTTATTTTCTAATTTTCAAAAAGAGATTTATATTAATATTCTTGCTTCCAAATCCCTGAAATTTTCCTTTGTTTCTCTCCCCCTTCCAGAAAATCATTGCTTGTTTGTCTGTTTTAACAAAGAAGAAAACAGTAAAAGAAAAAGACAAGAGAAAAAGGGAAAAAAATTCAGGAATACTGGTCAACAGAACACTACTCCCTTGCACAAGTCCCCTTCTCTAAGACCTGAAACTGACTATGGGAGAAGAGTTGCCAGTTTGTCCCCTGTTCCCATACAATGCCCCACAATGCATCTGGTGCCCTGCTGTGGATCTGACATCTCACCTGTCCTAGTGCCCAGTCTCTCTCAGGGCACTGTAGCGCTTCTTAAGCACGGTGCTTCTCTCCCTGCCCTCCCTGTCTGTCAAACAAGGTTGGACCAATAACTGTGTGACTTTTTCTGGAGGACTCCAACAGGATTTGGTCTAGTACGTTTTCTAGGTCTGTTGAAGGAGTTTAGGGAGGGGAGCTCATCAAGCTGCTTTCTATCAGTCTACCATCTTGACTTTAGAATTAGCTAAATTCAAACTCAGCTGGAAAGGGGCTTTTGGCCATTACTCAGGGTGTTTGGTCTTATTCTTCCTTTTGTGAAATATTAATGAAATCATGTCTAAAAGACTTCAGCTCTCCTTTGGAAGAAAGATGTGATATCAATGCCCATTATCAGGCTGCCTAAAAAAAATGTAAATACACATGTGTGTGTCTACATGCATGGTATCTATAACATGCTACACATACATGTGCAATGTGCATATACATGTATACATGTGCACACATAAGTGTATTGTATACATATAAATATGCACATCTATATTTGTCTGTTTCTAAGACTCTCAATTTCTTCAGTACAACTATATCTGCCCTCAGGAGAGCTATTTTTCAAAAGCATTCTATCTCCTGATCAGTGGAGTTACTTATGTTTTCTTGTGCCTTTGTCTCTTGATCGCTCCCAGTGCTCACAGAATCACAATGTCAGATTTGGAAGGGACCTCAGAGGCCATCAAATCCAGCTGTGCCCGGATAGAACTGCCACTACACTTGCCAAACTGTCACCCAGTCTTTATTTGAAAAGCCCCACTGAGGAAGAACTCCCTGACTGCTCCTGAGGTAGTCTATACTACTTTTTGAATAGATTTTATTTGTTAGGACATTTTTCCTTACATTTAATCTGAAACAGAATTTCTGAAACTGCAGTTTATTGCTTCTGATTCTGTCATCTGGGACCAAACAAAAGACATCTAATTCTTTCTTTCAAAAGCATTTCAAATGCTTCAAGACTACTATCATGTCCTCCCTCTATTTTCTTTTCTCTAAACTAAGCTTCCATGTTTCTCTTAGGTGATTCTCATATGGTGTGTTATCTAATGGTATCTAAGTCAGTCAATAAGTATTTGTTGAGCACCTGCTTTGAGGAAGGTAATGAATGGTTCAGTGGATTGAGCACTGGACCTGGATTTGGAAAGACCTGCATTCAAATCCAGCCTCAGACACTTACTGTGTGATCCTGGGCAAGTCATTTAACCTGTTTACTCTAATCCACTGGAGCCACTCAGTATCTTTGTCAAAGAAAACCCCATAGACAGTAATAGTGTGCTTTGTATGGTCTATGAGGAAGAGCTGGACATGACTGACAAATATGGTAGCCATTGTGCTAAGCTCTCTTTTCTTTTCCCTCGAAGATCTCATCAGTTCCTAGGGATTTAATTCCCATCTCAATACTTAAATGATTCTGAAGTATGTTTATCTTGCCCTCACCTCTCTGCTGACTTCCACCCTCATTACTGGCCTCATTAAGGTTGAGCTCCATGTTTCAGCTCTACGTATTTTCTCTAGTTTTTCCTCTTACCTGGAATGTTCCCCATCCTTGTTTCTACCTCCTAGTATCCCTGGCTTCCTTCAAGTATCCTACTAAAATCCCATATGAAGACCTTTCCTAGTGACTCGATTTTAGAGTCTTCCTATCTTTTAATTATTTCCTGTTTATCCTGAATAAATTTGTTTGTGCTTGTTTGTTTGTTACCTCCTCCATTAAATACTTATTATCTTATTAGCTAACTCAGTTTTTTCATCTATAACATGGCTATATTGATTATTTCAAAACCCATGATTCCATAACAGTGGAATCTTAACCCTATTTGTCTCAGTTTCTTCACCTGTAAAATAAGCTAAAGAAGAAAATGGCAAACCACTTTAGTTTATTTTTTTTTCCCTCAAGAAAACACCAAATGAAGAGTTGGACATGAATGAAAATGACTGACAACAATGAAGGGTAAGGTAGAAAATGGTACTTTTCTGTTTTCAAACATCACCAGCAGTCCAAATCTGTGCCTTTATCATGTGATTTTGGGTGTTTTAAGGTATGGGTTTGCATATGAAAAAAAAATCAAAATTTAATTGCTAATTTTTAGAGGAAATAATCCCTGCAAGTCTATAATAATAACAAAAACACAAGTCTACTTTGGGAAGGTAGAGGTGACAATTTTGACATAATGAATTCAATAATTCAACAAGAAATCGTTAAATACATACAATGGAAAGGCAGAGCTTGTTAGACCTTGTAGAAGCAATGATGAATGAATGAATGAATGAATGAGTGAATGAAAAAGCATTTATTAGTCACTCACTATGTAACAAGTACTGTGTTAAATACTGAGTGAATGTAAGTGAAAGATCAGGTTAGGGTAGGAATCCAGGCTTCTCTGGAGTACTAAAATGCAAAGTTCAAGATGTGTATGAAACCAGGTGAAGAAACTGAAATAAAAGACACACCTGTTCCTATTAGGTCAGGAGGTATGACATAGGGAATATCAATTTACCACCCTCCCCAAAATTTTGATCTTTTATGTTGATGTCATTCACTTCCCTACCCCATACTTACATATTATTATAGTCATGAGTCAAATTTGCTGAACCTCAATTTAGCCATACTGGTAAGATGGGCATTCACTTAGCCCCTGTGAAGTAAATGACCTGGGAAAGGACAACTCTTTTTTCTTGTCTTGTGAAGGTCAAACAGGACTGCTTCCCCTATTATACAAGTGGGGGTTCTTATTGTGTTTGGTATTAAGTCTAATTTTTAATTCTTTATGGTTCACACAGAAATGATAAAGGTAGTTATCCATAACTTTTTAAAATCAGGAAAAATTGATTTCAAATCCTGCTTCAGACTACTTACTAGTTGTGTGACCATTGCCAATTCATTTAACTTCTTGACCTCAAACTTCTCATCAGTAAAATGGGTATATAATAGCATCTACCCTTCATTATTGTGGTGAAGCTCAACAAATGAATAACATATAAAGTGGTCTGAAAGTCTTAAAGTCCTACATAAATACTCGCAATAGTTTTTGTTATTGGCATTTTTTTCTGTTAAAACTCATATCAGGAGCAGCTAGATAGTGCAGTGGATAGAGTGCTGGCCCTGAAATCAGGAGGACCTGAGTTCAAATCTGGCTTCAAACACTTAACACTTCCTAGCTGTGTGACCCTGGGAAAATCATTTAACCCAAATTGCCTCAGCAAAAAAACCCTTCAAATTATAGGGGATGGAGCCAAGATGGCACAGAGTAGACACATCTCTATGTGACCTCCTCTGACCTTCCCTAAAATCAATAGCAGATTAAGCCTCTAAACTGGCTTTGGAGTGATAGAACCCACAAATACTTGGAGTTCAACAAATTTCCAGAAGAAGATACTTTGGAAAAACTTCAGAAAAAGTCTGTTTCAATTGGGCAGGGAGAGGCTGCCAAGCCTAGAGTGCACTGTGGGGAGCCCCAGGACAAGGAGCCAGGATGGTGCAGCATCCACTCATCAGGGAATCTACCATGAGGCTCTTCAGCTACTCTGTCCTGGTTGCAAGCAGGTGGTTCAGCAGATTTTCTGTGAGATACCTAAAAGTAAATACAAAAGGCAAATTGTAAGCCACTGAGCTTTGGAAAAACAGGGGACCTGGCTGGGCCTAGCCAGCACTGGAGGTCAGTCAACAGCACCAGCCCAGGGCAAGCTAAAATGGTTATCACCCCTGTGCCTCAAAAGCAGACCTCAACCTTTTAAAAATGAGAAGAAAAGCAAAAAGAACTCTGGTCATAGACAGCTTTTGTGGAGAAAGAGAAGACCAGACCTCAAACCCTGAGCATCCTAGAGGCAAATCAGCTCCAGATGAAGTCCCAAAAGGAGATATGAGTTGGTCCCCATTTCACAAGGCTCTCTTGGAAGAATTCAAAAAGGATCTTAAAAGAGAGTTAGAAGAAAAATGGGAAAAGGAAATGAAATCTTTGCAAGAGGTTATGGAAAAGGAAAACCAGAAATTATCTGAAGAAAACTCCTTAAAAATAGACTTGATGAAATAGAAAAAGCATATAACTCCTTACAAAATAGATACAAAAAGATACCAATTCATTGAAAAACAGACTCTGTGAAATGGAAAAAAAAAATACAATGGACAAAACACCTTAATTGGCCAAAATGAAAAAGAAAATAGAAGAAAATGTAAAATTGGAAAAACATTTGACCTAGAAAATAGATCTAGAAGAGACAATCTAAGAATTATTGGACTTCCTGAAAACCATAATGAAAAAAAGAGCCTTGACATCATCTTTCAGGAAATCATCAAGGAAAACTGCCTGAATGTTCTAGAACTAGAGGGTGAAATAGCCACTGAAAGAATTCACAGATCACCTCCTAAAAAAGACCCCAAAATGAAAACTCCAAGGAATGTCATAGCTAAATTTAAGTAGCCAGAAGGAAACAATTCAAATATTGAGGAGCCACAATCAGAATTACCCAGGACCTAGCAGCTTCTACTTTAAAAGATCAAAGGGTATGGATTCTAATATTCCAAAAGGCAAAGGAACTTGGATTGCAGCCAAGAATCAATTGTCCAGCAAAATTGAGCATGATCTTTCAGGGGAAAAGATAGTCATTAAATGAAACAGGTGAATTTGATCTATTTCTTATGAAAAGATCAGAGCTGAATAGAAAATTTGATCTTCAAAAACAGAACTCAAAAGAAGCATAAAAAGGTAAAAAAGAAAGAAAAAATAACTTTTTTTAAAAAAAGTTTAAAAGCTTATATCCTAATATGGAAAGATAATATGTTTAATTCTTGATATCTGTATCTCTGTTATGGGTATATTTAGAGGTACAGGTATAATCTGATTTTATTGTGATGATTTAAAAAAGAAACTAGAGGAGGAAAGATTCTTTGGGAAGAAGAGGAAAATGGAGTTAAAATAGGATAAATTACATCTCATGAAAAGGCAAAAAAGACTCATTGCAATTAAGGGGGAAAGGGGAAGAGGATGAGCATTGTATGAATCTTACTCTCATCAGATTGACTCAAAGAGAGAATATCAGACACATTTAACTTCACAGAGAAGCTTGTTTCACCTATAGGGAAGTAGGAGGGGAAAGGGGAAAGGAAGGAGAGAGGATAATAGAAGGGATAACAGAAGTAGAAGGGGAAAGATATAAGAAAGGGGGAGGACTGTTTGAGGGAGGGGGTGTCAGAAACAAAATATTGGGGAGGAGGGAAAGGGAGAAAGGGAAGAGAAAAGTATAAATGGGGGAAAACAAGATGGCAGGAAATACAGAATTAGTAATTTTATCTGTGTATGTGAATGGAATGAACTCTCCCATAAAATGAAAGTGGATACCAGACCAGATTAAAAGCCAGAATCCTACAATTTGTTGTTTACAATAGATTCATTTAAAGCAGAGTTACACATTTAGATTAATGGTAAAATGCTGGAGCAGAAACTATTATGCTTCAGCTGAAGTAAAAAAAAAAAAAGCAGGGGAAGTAATCCTGATCTCAGACCAAGCAAAAGCAAAAATAGGTCTAATTAAAGAGATAAGTGAGAAAACTGCATCTTATTTAAAGATACCATAGATAATGAAGTAATATCAATATTAAACGTAAATGGTATGTCATCCAACTTCCCAGAGGAGAAGTTAAAAGAGCTGCAAGAAGAATTAGACAGCAAAATTATACTAGTGAGGGATATCAACCTTGCTCTCTCAGAAGTAGGTAAATCAAACTACAAAATAAATAAGAAATAAGTTAGAGGTAAATAGAATCCTAGAAAAAATTAGGGATGGAAGACCTTTGGAGAAAATTAAATGGAGACAGAAAGGAATATATTTTTTCTCAGCAGTACATGGAACCTATACAAAAATTGACCATGTATTAGGGTATCAAACTCACAAAATCAAATGCAGAAAGGTAGAAATAGTAAGTGCATTTTCCTTCACTTATGATGCAGTAAAATTACATGCAATAAAAGGCCAGGAGAAAATAGACCAAAAGTTAATTGGAAATTAAATAATCTAAGTTTAAAGAATGAGTGGGTATAACAACAAATTATACACACAATTGATAATTTCATCCAAGAGAATGACAATAATGAGACAACATACCAAAATTTGTAGGATGTAGCCAAAGCAGTTATGAGAGGAAATTTTATATCTTTAGATGCTTACTTGCATAAAATAGAGACAGAGAAGATGAATGAATTGGACTTGCAACTAAAAAGTTAGAAAAAGAACAAATTAAAACTCCCCAATTAAATACCAAATTTGAAATTCTGAAAATAAAAAGGGAAATTAATAAAATTGAAAGTAAGAAAACTATTGAATTAATAAATAAAACTGAGTTCTTTCAGTGAAAAAAACCCAACAAAATAGATAAACATTTAGTTAATCTTGTTAGAAAAAGGAAAGAAGAAAATCAAATTGTTAGTCTCAAAAATGAATAGGGAGAACTTTCCACTAATGAAGAGGAAATTAGAGCAATAAGTAGGGATTATTTTGCTCAACTATATGTCAATAAATTTGATAATCTAAGTGAAATGGAGGAATACCTACAAAAATATAGATTGCCCAGATTAACAGAAGAGAAAATAAATTACTTAAATAATCCCATTTTAGAAAAAGAAATAAAACAAGTTATTAATCAACTCCCTAAGAAAAAAATCTCCAGGATCAGATGGATTTACATGTGAATTCTACCAAAAATTTAAAGAACAATTAATTCCAATACTATGCAAACTATTTGAAAAAATAGGGAAAGAAGGAATCCTATCAAATTCCTTTTAAAACACAGATATGATGCTGATATCTAAACCAGGTAGGGTAAAAACAGAGAAAGAAAATTATAGACCAACTTCCCTAATGAACATTGATTCAAAAATCTTAAATAAAATATTAGCAAAAAGATTACAGAAAATCATCCCAGGGTAATACATTATGACCAAGTAGGATTTGTACCAGGAATACAGGAGTGGTTCACTATTAGGAAAACTATTAGTATAATTGACTATATCAATAACCAAACTAACAAAAATCATATGATTATCTCAATAGATGCAGAATAAGTATTTGGTAAAAATCCAACACCCATTCCTATTAAAAACACTAGAGAGTATAGGAATAAATGGAGTTTTCCTTAAAATGATCAGTAGCATCTATTTAAAACCATCAGCAAGCATCATATGTAATGGGGACAAACTAGAACATTCCCAATAAGATCAGGGGTGAAGCAAAATTGCCCACTATCATCATTACTATTCAATATTATATTAGAAATGTTATCTTTGGCAATGAGAAGAAAAAGAGATTAAAGGAATTAGAGTAGATAATGAGGAAACCAAACTTACTCTTTGCAGATAATATGATGGTATAAAGAACCCTAGGGAATCAACTAAAAAACTACTAGAAACAATTCACAACTTTAGCAAAGTTTCAGGATACAAAATAAATCCACATAAATCATCAGCATTTTTTATATTACCAACAATGTCCAACAGTAAGGGAAATAAAGAGAAATTCCACTTTAAATGACTGTCAATAATATAAAATATTTGGGAAAACTGCCAAATCAGGAACTATATGAACACTATGACAAAAACAATTTCCACACAAATAAAGTCAGATCTAATCAATTGGAAAGCTGTCAAGTGCTCATGGGTAGTCTGAGTAAATATAATAAAAATGATAAAACTACATAAATTAATCTATGTATTCAGTGCCATACCAATCAAACTCCCAAGAAATTATTTTACAAATATAGAAAAAATAATAACAAAGGTGGCCTAGCTGTACCAGACCTAAAACTATATTATAAAGCAGTGGCCATGCAAACCATTTGGTACTGGCTAAGAAACAGAGTGATCGATCAGTGGAATAGATTAGGCTCACAGGACAAAATAGTCAATGACTATAATAACCTAGTGTTTGATAAACCTAAAGACCTCAGATTTTTGGATAAGAACTCACTATTTGACAAAAACTGCTGAGAAAATTGGAAATTAGTATGGCAGAAACTAGACATTGACCCACACCTAACTTTGTATACTAAGATAAGGTCAAAATGAATTCATGATTTAGACATAAACAGTTATAAGCAAATTACAAGAACAAAGGATAGTTTACCTCTTAGATCTGTGGAGAAGGAAGGAATTTGTAGTCAAATAAGAACTGGAGTTCATTATTGACAAAAATATAGGTAATTTTGATTATGTTAATTTAAAAAGTTTTTGTAGAAACAAAACTAATGCAGACAAGATTAAAAGGGAAGCAAAGAACTGGGAAAACATTTTTACATTCAAAGGTTCTGATAAAGGCCTCATTTCTAAAATACATAGAGAATTGACTCGAATTTATAACAATAAAAATCATTCTCCAACTGATAAATGGTCAAAGGACATGAACAGACAATGTTTAGATGAAGAAATTAAAACCATTTCTAGTCATATGAAAAAATGCTCTAAATTACTATTGGTCACAAGCAGAACCAGGAGATCATTATACACAGCAACAACCAGACTATATGATGATCAATTCTGATGGACATGGCTCTCCTCAACAATGAAATGTTTCAAACCAGTTCCAATTGTTCAGTGATTAAGAAAGACATATACACCCAGAGAGAGGATTATCAATGTGGACCACATCATAACATTTCCATGCTCTCTATTGATGATGACTTGCATTATGTTTCCCTTCTCAAATTTTTTTTTCTTGTAGATCCAACTTGTCTTGCATAGCAGGATAACTGTAAAAATATGTATACACATATTTGATTTGTCAAGTATTTTAACATAATTAATATGTAGTGGATTTCCTGCCATCTAGGAGAGGAGTGGGGGCTAGGGGAAAAAATTTGTAACAGAAAGCTTTACAAAGATTGATGTTGAAAAATTACCCGTACATATGTTTTGCAAATAAAAAGCTTTAATAAAAATAAATAAATTACTATTGATCAAAGAAATGCAAATTAAGATGACTCTGAGGTAGCACTATACTCCTTTCAGATTGGCTAAGATGGCAGGAAAAGATAATGATGAATGTTGGAATGGATGTGGGAAAACTGGATTACTAATACATTGTTGATAAAGTTGTGAACTGATCCAACCATTCTAGAGAACAATTTGGAAATATCCCCAAAGGGTTATCAAAATGTGTATACCTTTGACCCAGCAGTGTTTCTCCTAAGCTTATATCCCAAAGAGATCTTAAAGAAGGGAAAGGGACCCACATGTGCAAAAATGTTTGTGGCAGCCCTTTTTGTAGTGGCAAGAAACTGGAAACTGAATGGATATCCATCAATTGGAGAATGTCTGAACAAATTATGGTATATGAATGTTATGGAATATTATTGTTCTGTGAAAAACGACCAGCAGGATGATTTCAGAAAGACCTGTAAAGACTTACATGATCTGATGCTGAGCGAAATGAGCAGAATCAGGAGATCATTGTTCATGGCAACAAGATTATACAACAATCAATTCTGATGAACATGACTCTTTCCAACAATGAGATGATTGATGCCAGTTCCAATGATCTTGTGATGAAGAGAGCCATCTACACCCAGAAAGAAGACTGTGGGAACTGAGTGTGGATCACAACCTAACATTTTCACTCTTTTTGTTGCTTGCTTGCATTTTGTTTTCTTTCTCAGTTTTTCCTTTTTGATTTGATTTTTCTTGTGCAGCAAGATAATTGTTTAAATATGTAAGCATATTTTGAATTTAATATTTATGGATTTGGCATACATTTTTATCATGTTTAACATATATTGGATTACTTGCCATCTAGGGAAGGAGGTGGGGGAAAGGGAAAGAAAAAATTGGAGCACAAGATTTTGCAAGGGTTAATGTTGAAAAATTATCCATGCATATATTTTGAAAATAAAAACCTTTAATAAAAAAGAACTGAAATCACTAAGTTTCTTCCAACTTACTCCAAGAGTTCTATTTTAGCTTCCCTCGACCCTGTCTATATCTCATTTTCGTCTAGTTATTTGCATGTTGTCTCCTTATTAGACTGCAATTTTTTGAAGAGTAAGTCCTGGGTTTTTTTGCCCTCCACCCTCCCTTAAAAAAAAAAAAACACAGTGCCTTGGAGACTTAATAAATGCTTCTTAAACTGACTTGATTTGACATTTATTACTCAAGTTATAGACATGTTAATTCTTTATGAAACTAGTTTCATTTTAAACAGTCAGACTTGTACTCTAATTCTACAAACAGAAGTCTTGTAACTGCATTTCAGCCAAAAGAAGCATATCAGTGAGAAATCTCTTGCTTCATTCTTTATCTTACTCTCTTTGAATCTGCCCTTCATAGCTATGAAGGCGATCTTAAAACAAAGAACTCACAGCTTTAAAAAACCCAATAACTTCATTCTGCAATCAATCCATCATGTTGTTGCATTGTTGAAATGCATGCCGTAGTTTTTAACATCAGCTATAAAGCATGTCCTCTCTCTTTTGTTTCTGCTAACTTGGCATTCTAGCCAAAGTTTACTTACAGAAACTTAAGATGAGGTTCTTTCATTGTGAAATTGAAGTTGTGACAAGTATCTTTTGTTTACAATTCATACATTGGGCAGTCAATACCTACATCAATATTCCAATGGACTTGTGATGTCATAGATAAGTGTATTCCCACAAATGATGAAGTGGGAATCTATCCATGCCTTTTCATCCAATAGGACTCTTGTTCTTGTCTTTCTGTATATCCACTAGAGATGGTCCTCCCAGTATGCTAGGAGCTTTCCTCTAGTTAGATCAGGGAATCTTCACTGGATTTTGTAAACTTTTAAAAAATTATTTTGATAGCTGTTCTTTAATATCAGTGGTTTCCTTTGTAATTCCACATATTTTATTGTATACATTTAAAAACATTATTCTGAGAAGGGGCCTATAGACTTCATCAGATTGTCAAAGGAATCCATATGCAAACAAGGTTAAGAACCTTTGCTTTAAATCCATCAATATTTTAACGAATACCAATGAAGTGTACACTTTTGTTCTTTGCCTTTACCACATATATGATCCTTGTTAATTTCTGATTAAATATTATCCTAGTGAGATTCTTTTGATAGCTTCTCTCCTATATTTGTTTATAATTTGTTATAGCCTACTCATACCTTCCATAAATCTTTCTATTTTGTATGACGCAGATCTAGGCCACATGTTTGGAAGGGCATGAATATTTAAAAAGATGGCCCTTTCTTTCAGGGAGAAGTTAGAAAGTCACCCCTGCATTTGTTGTCTACTTTAGCCAAGATGAATCCTTCTCCATCTAATTTTCCCCCACTTATGTCCTATTTTGTTCTGTTTTGTTGTGTTTTACCACGTATCTGGAAATAGAAGCCAAGGTTACAAGGTAGTTGACCCCATTCAAAGCCCATATGAGTCCTTTTCAGTGTTTCTTTCTTCCTTTATTTATTTTTCTTTCTTCTTGTTTGCTTATTTTCTCCAAGGAAGATAATGTGTTTACAAGAATTTGTTTCTTCACATTCTTGGACATCTATTTTTATAGTATAGTGATATTAACAAAATGAATTTGGGACTTCTTTTTCAGCGAAGACTAATTAAGCAAATTTGTTTCTGTTCTTTTATTGAAAACAGGGCTGCATAAATTGTATTGGGAATCAGTGGTTGTAATTAGGCCAATAGTGGCATTTTGAAAAAAGTCTATAATTAGCCCATGGGATAATAGAATCATATACCCAGAACTATATAGTTTTGGACCACTGAGGCTATCTAATCCATCTCTCTCATTTTACAGATGAAGAAACCGAGGCTGGAAAAGATCATTCATTCATTCAATAAACATTTGTTAAGTGTCTAATGTATTCTAGGCACTGTGCTAAGATCTGCAGATACAAATAGAGGCAAAAGACAGCCCCTATCCCCAAGGAACTTACAATTTAATGGGTGAGAACAATATACAAACAAATATACACAAAGTAAGCACACAAGATAAATAAGAAATAACAAGTATATGACTTAGCTAAAGTCACGCAGGGAAGAAATGACAGTCAGGATTGCATTCTCACCTAATCACTGTTTTCCTCGTTCTATAGTTTTCTTCCTAGTGTGCTTTTCCTTCAATTCTCTGTTTCTTGCTTTCCTTATTCATGATAATTATTGCTCCTATATTTCCAAGAATCTATATTGTATACAATTTTGTATACTATTTATCTCTTTTTCTTAGAAAATGTTTTATTGATGCTTTTTAAAAATAATTTCCTAATAACCACTCTGTTATAGAAATCTCCCTTGCAATAAGTGCAGTAATTAAGACAAAGAACATATCAACCATATCAAACAATGGTCAGAACTTTTTGCATCCACAGTCAATCATTGCTCTATTGAGAGGAGAGAACCCCAAGAACTGATAATAGTCCCATCCTAAAAGGAGAGCTGATGATGTTGACACTTTTTTTTTTTTTTTTGCTGAGGCAATTGAGGTTAAGTGACTTGCCCAGGGTCACACAGCTAGGAAGTGTTAAGTGTCTGAGGCCAGATTTGAACTCAGGTCCTCCTGACTTCAGGGCTGGTGCTCTATGCACTGCGCCACCTAGCTGCCCCAGACACTTTGGGTTTTTTACCCATAGGTTTTACAGTGATTTCTTTCCCTTATTGACTCTTTGCTTCATTTGGTTCATTATTATTTTTGAGGCGATGATAAAGAGGACTGGCTTTGGATAGACGTTTTACTTTTTAAGTTACTATAAGCTTGATTTTTCTTTTTCTTTTTTTCCCCTTTTTAAATTTTTTTTAAAATTTATTTTATTTGAAAAAAAAAACAGAGTAAGAAAAAAAAGGAAAACAGAAAAGGAAAACAAAAGAGAACATTGTCATGTGCCCAGCAGAGTATCAGGGAGGATTAAAAATTTATAACAAAAAAGTACCAGATCAAGAAAACATATATATTAGTAGAAGAAATTATATTAATGATGTCCATTTTTTCTTTACTTTCTTGTAAATTGTTCTTTGGTTCTCTGCTGTGCACCTTATTTTCCTTATTCTTTTTTCCCCTTTTATCCTTCCCATCCCCAAGTAAGCTACAGTTAGTAGAAGATATAGTTATGCATACATATGTAGTTATATGCATACATATACACACACACACACCTCACATACACACGTCTTTCCCCTCCCTGCTGATTCTTTAATTAAACTTTGCTTCATAACTTGCCTTATTATTGCTTAACTTCTCCCCATCCAAGGATCCCTCCCTTGTTTTCTTCTCTCACCCTTTGATTTCTCATTCACCCATTCCTTCCACCTTAATACTTGATAGATTTGGGAGAATATTATAGTCTTCATGGTTTACATATAGTGTTGCCTATTGAACCTATTCCCACTGTAAGCAGGTTTTCAGAACTTCAAGCCCTCCTCCCTCCCTCTAATGTCTCTGTGTCTATTCTTCCTCTGCACCTCATTTATGTAACATGATTACTATTTTTAATTTAATTCTGCCAATCTTTCTATTAAGCCACCCTATTGTCAATGTGAATCTTAAACATATAGTATACACTTCCCTTGCAAAAACGCATAAAAATTTGTCCACATTTAAAAATTGTCTATATTGAATTCCTTAAAACTGATGCTGATATTGGCTCTTATATATTAAATTTTCTATTAAGTTTGCGTTTGATTGATAGAAAGTCCTGAAAATCTGCAAGTTTGTTGAATGTCCATTTTTTCCCTCATTCAAAATTATAGTTAATTTTGCTGGATATGATATTTTTTGGCAGCAGGCCTAGCTCTTTTGATTGTTGGTAGATATGATTCTAGAACCTGTGGTCTTTTATTGTAGTTACTGATATATCTTGTACAATTTTAATTATAGCTCCAACTTATTTGAATTTTTTTTCTTGTTTCTTACAAAATTTTCTCTTTGACCTGGCAGTTTCAAAATTTGGCAATAATATTCCTGTTTCTCATAAAGGATCTCTTTAAGGTGGTAATTGGTACATTTTTTTTCCATTTCTACTTTCACCTCATATTCTATTACTCCAGGACAATTTTCTTGGATTATTTCCTGCATTATTGTGTCAAGATTCTCTTTTTTGTCACAACCTTTTGGCAGTCCAATTATTCTTATATTTTCTCTTCTTGATCTGTTCTCTAGATCTTCTTATAAGATATTTCACAATCTGTTCTATTTTCTCGTTCCTTATAATCTATTTTGTTATTTCTTGGTCTCTCATACTTTCATTGGCTTCCTCTTGCTCAATTCTAATGTTCAAAGAATTATTTTCATCTTTGAGACTCTGTAACTCCTTTTCTAGTTGGTTAACTTTTTTTTCATAAACTTGTTGTTTTTCTTTGTTTTAGTTTTCCCCCAATGTCTCTCATTTGATTTTTAAAATTTTTTTTTGAGTTCTAGAAATTCTTTCTAGGCAGGGAGCCATTTCATGTTAATCTTTTTTTTTTTTTTTTTTACTAAAGTGTCCTCTGAAGATGAACCCTGGTCTTCCCCATTCCCATAATATATTTCAGTGGTGGAGTTTTTTCTTCTTTTCTGATTCATTTTTTAATAAGAGGTCTTAGTGTAAGCACTCCTAATTGTGGGGTGGGAGGATGGTGCTTCAAGATCCCCTTCAGCTCTCCCCTCTGATCAGGATCCCCAAACAAGAGCTCCATCCTTCTGCAAATGACCTCAGCTGGTAGCTCCCTGCCCGACTACTTCTGCACTTCTTGCCCAGGACCACATCTTTGCAGCACAGCTGGGTCTGACATTCCTAATCAGCGAAGGTTACCTTGATTTTCCCAAACTCATACCCTGACTCTACAAATAGTCCAGAAGGTGAAAGTTTCTGGGGTTCTTGCTGATGCTCCAGCCACACCCATCTAGCCCCAGGGGTCCCCACTTGATATTTCTGCAGAGGTAGCCCAGAGTGTTTGCACTTCACTGGGTTAATCCCAACCCCACATCTTTCTTCTGATCCTGGTCTTTCTTCAGTCCTTCTCAGATTTTATCAGAAGGATCTCTGCTCTACCCCAAGTCTTGATTTCTCACCAGTCTATGTGTGCCCTGAGGTGCAAATTTGCTCTATTTGTGGGGGAAATTAGGAGAGCTTGGAATTTACCAATCTACTCCACCATCTTCCCAGAATCCTCCCTAAGCTTGTTTTTTTCTTAAAGAGATTTATATACAGATATAGATAGTTCTTTTTTTGTATTGATGCATTTTATATCATCTTCATTTCAAGAAACATTTCTTCCCCTCTTCCTTTCTCTAAAGCTCATTTCTTGTAACAAATTAATCAAATGAACAAAGATCTTTTAAGTACGTATTATGCTCCATGTGTTTGAGGTGTTTGAAGAGAACTTGCTAAGCCCTTTTCAGAGATCTGTTAAAACAGATTCATTCACCTCTAGAGTCCACCTGTCACCCAACTCTCATCTGTGGTTCCAAGAAGCTAAAGCATACACAACAGCCACAACACAGTCCTAGCAAATGGGCTAAGTGATAAGCCTTAAGCCCACTGGTGAATTAGGGGGATGTCTATCTCAAGCATGTGAGGACTTCTGGAAAAATGATTCTGTTCCAATGGACATGAAGGCAGCTGGCGAGTGCTTAGAGCTTGGTCAGACATGAAAGGCACCAAGGTCATCTGCTGCATCCCAGGGCATTGCCAGTCCTCTTAACTTATGTTTTGCCACTGGACTTTGATGATTCTAGAAGAGAAAATGAGGCTGATGACTTTGTGCAATTCTGCCTCACTTACATCCAAATTACTTGAAAGTCAAGATATTACCCCATGATGCCATTGGTATTCTTAAAAAAAATAATGAACAACCCAGACACTAAACAATGTAAAACAGAAAGAAATAAGACAAAACAGAAGACTAGAAAGACAGAGACCGAGTGAACAGCTGAATTCTCCCCTCATGAGTTCAGGGAGAGATAGAATAAATGAATGATGCTCTTTGCCTGGCCTTCATCCCCCATTTTCTTTTTCTATTAGAACAGTGTCTTAATGGAAAGTAAAATGCCAAGATAATTATATCAGCACTTATACTGAACTTAGCTCAGACTTTTCCCAATGCAACCCAAACTATTGCAGTTATATGAAACCTGCCCTTGGGACTGACCCTGGCACTGGATGTACTGCTACCATTTTAGGTGAGGCATCTACATGATGAAAGAGGTAAGCAAATACTCCTAAATTATGAAATGGTTCTATAGCTCCATGCCCTCTGTACATGACTGAAAATTTTAGAACAGCACTGAAATAAGACTAATTAAATCCTTCAGGCATTTCAGAGATCCTTAAGATGTCATTGTTGATTTCTCAGGAAATGGTGTAGATTCCCTTCAGTTTGATGTCAAATTTCCCTGGAATCTAAGGCATGAAAGAATAAGATATTCATATCTGAATTATTTGTGCTGAAATGGAAACCTTGCTCCAAAACAACCCTCAATAAACAAAAACAAAAAATCCCAACCCAACCTGTTTCCTATTGTGATAGTTGCCATAGAAGCAGTGGATTTGAGGTAAAGTTCTGAAGACAAAGAACTTCCTTCTTCACGAATGCTAGTAAAGCTTACCCCTGATATTCAGGAATGACTTCCAGAACCAACAATGAAAACTTTGAATCAGGTTTCCAAGACAATTAGAGAATAAGTTCTCACTCTGCCTCAATCCACCCAAACCATCTTACATTTATAAAATCTCTGATTTTCCAAGAAAGCTTCTTATGTCACTCACAAAATTTAAAGACAGATTCCTTGTGTGGTAGATTATGTTTATGGTTTTATGTAACTATGACATGAAATACAGAGCCGAGGAACAAGCTATCAAATGATTCCCTTGGCTAGGCATATATCTCTTAGGAGAATACCTGTTTAATTTCTGTCTGTTGCCCTCAGTGGGTTCATGACTCAAATGGACTCAGTCTTTGGATAATCTACTAATCTTAATTAAATCAGTTCATTCAGGATTTTTCTGTCCAGCTATGATCCCTATCCCCCTGTGATTTCTCTTGGTATTTTAGGTCCCAGCTTTGACAACTGCCTTTTTAAAGAGGCCAGTGCCTTAGTCATTAGATCATTGGGAAAATTCTTCCTTTTTAGTAAAGGAGGGAGTATGGCCAACACAAACTAGAACGAAACACATAATAGCTTTCAGTTTGTAATTCTTCTTGAGGCCATTCAGTGTTTAAGGCTAGGTGGCAACTGAGGGAAAGAAGTCGATGAGATTGTAAAGATCTTGGCTTAAAAATGCCAAGTTCTACCATTGTATCCAGGGTAATTTCCAGTCATCTTAATCAATAAAATTAATTGATTTTTTTCTGAACCCAAATGGCTCTGGAGGAGAAAATGAGGCAGGTGACCTTGCACAACCTCCCTCGAATCTAATTCACTTGCATGTCATGGTATCACCTCCCTGACTTTATGGTTCTCTTCAAGAACAAAGGACGAACAACAACAACCACCTTCTCTTGAGGTCAGGTTTGTTTTGGTTTAGTAGGGTTTGATTTTTTTTTGGGGGGGTGGCTTTCCTGATCTTGTTGACTCATTCAGATAATTTTTTTATCCCAGATTCTGCTCTCATCTGTCTATTATGTATTTGATCCTACCTGCATTCCTTTTTTTGTTTTTAATATTTTATTAATTGTTTTATTTTTTTCTGGTTATATATGTATATTAACTTTTTAAATATTCATTTCTTTATGAATCATGTTGGGAGAGAAAAATCATAACATGAGATAAAAAACTACTTAAGAGAAAAAAACAGAAAAAAAGAAGTGATCATAGCATGTGTGGATTTACATTAAATTTATTAGGATTGGCTTGGCTCACTGAACTACTGAGAAGAACCAAGTATTTCATAGCTGAACATGGCATAATCTTGTTGTTACTGTGTACAATACATTCCTTGTTCTTCTTGTTTTGTTCAGCATCAGTTCATGTAAATCTTTCCAAGCCTTTCTAAAATCATCTTGTTCATCATTTTTTATAGAACAATAATATTCTATTACCTTTATCTACCACAATTTATTCAGCCATTCTCTAATTGGTGGGCATCTACTCATTTTCCAATTCTTTGCCACCACAAAAGGAGTTGCTACAAACATTTTTTTGAACATGTAGGTCCTTTCCCCTTCTTTATAATTTCCTTGGGAGTAGCACTGCTGAGTCAAAGGGTATGCATAGTTTGATAGTCCTTTGAACATAGTTCCAGATTGCTCTCCAGAATGGTTGGATCATTTCACAACTCCACCAATAATGTCCCAATTTTCCCACATCTTCTCCAACATTTATCATTATCTTTTTCCTGTCATCTTAGCCAATCTGAGAGATATGAGGTAGTACCTCAGAGTTGTTTTAATTTGCATTTCTCTAATCAATAGTGATTTAGAGCATTGTTTTATATAACTATAGATGGCTTTAATGTCATCATCTGAAAATTGTCTATTTATATCCTTTGACCATTTATCTCCTTAGGAGAACCACATATCTTATAGTGAAAAGAATGAAAAGATCTGGGCTTGAATCCTGGTTCTGATAAATACTAGTTGCCTTCTTGTTGTTGGTTTTAATGACGTCTGACTCTTCATGGTCCCATTAGAGGTTTTCTTAGCAAAAATACTGAGGTGATTTGCCATTTTCTTTTCTAGCTCATTTTATAGATGAGGAAATTGAGACAAATAGGGTTAAATGATTTGCTTGGGATTACGTGGTCAATTAAGTGTCCTGAGGCTAGATTTGAACTCAGGAAGTGACTCCAGACCAGACTCTATATAGAATCAGACAAGACTGAAAAATGAACAAATACCACTTATCCTTTTAAAACAGGAGTTTTCAATTTTGTATGTGTTGTGATCTCTTCTGACAATCCAGAGAAACCTGTGGACCTCTTTTCAGAATAAATTTTTAAACCCAAATGTAAGTGATTACTCTGACCCCACTGCCCCTGGTTCTCTAGTAATTTTAGGGAGACTTGTGAGTATTTAGTTTTTCTGCCATTGGCTCAAGCTCCACCTATGGGGTTCTCCCAATTATAGAGATTCCTTCCATTTCAGTTTGAGTTAGCCACATTGTTAGATGAGCTGACAGATACAAAAGAATATTTATTTCAAGTATAACAAAAGCAGATATACAAACATCCTCCCCAACACATGGTAACAGGGAAGGGGATATAATAATGCCCTAGACCATTTTAGTGTCCTCAGCAGGGAGGAGATTAGATCTATAATTTAGCTCAGTCTAGGGACTGTATAACACAGTCCCACCAAGTTCCAAGTTCACATCCTTGAGTTTAAGTCTCAGGTACCCTGGATTTTCAGGTCTTGCTTGCTAGATTGGGAGCAATATCCAGCCTGTAATAATTTCTCCAAGTCTCTTTGGTCCAGGGATTCCATTGCCTGCATCTGAAACTGAAAATGACAAATGAAACACACCAGAACAATACCCTCATAGGGCCACAATGCCTAAGGGGTGGAGGAGAAGGCTGAAAAAAGACATTACTCAGTTCAATTTATATTGTCCCTGATATGGGTGAACAGAGCTTTTACTGTCTCTGGACATCATTGGAAAAAGAGATAATCCCAGTCTAGTTGTTTAAAGACAAGCCCTGTTCAAGCAGCACAGTAGATCAAAAGAAACTATTTCCATCCACATAGTAGGAACATGTCTTCTCCCAGTAGCTGCAAGCAGGTTTCTCCTACTTGGGATCCTCCAATTTAACAGATCCGATCTGCACAAAACATATACCTGTTACGTATAAAACACATAGGATTGCACATAGGCTTCAATTATATTGAAAAATAGTATTAAAAAGCTTTTAAAAGTTTACCTTCAGGAAACTCTAAGCTAGTATGCTTTAAAGAGGCAAGGGATGGTATTCCTTTTTTAGTGTGAGCTGAAAAAGGTGATGGTTTGGGGAACAGGGGGAGATTGATCCTGTTTAGATTTCTTGTAAGCAAGTGAGACTTAGGATTATCATGATCTTAGGAAAATACAACCTTTCCCCTAACAAGAAGAGGTTTTGCCATAATTTATATAGCCTGAGAAATAACATAGAGAAACCTTTCATCCAGACAAGACCTGGGCAGGAAAAGTCTCATGGAGGGAACTTTTTGAACCAGTATCCACTTATATTGTCTCCTGTTGAATGTCATTAGAGAAGCAGAGGGCTGCTTCACTTGGGGATTATCTCCTTCTCATATAATATCCTCAGTCCTAGTTATTGGTTTTATGAGCTTGAGCTCCTCTCAACCCACAGGAACTCCAGACATCATCCAACATACATGGAAAGCACTTTGGAAACCCCAAATCTCTATGCAAATACAGGTTTCTTCTATTTCTCCCAGTTATAGATGGCACAAGAAATAGTCAACACTTGTCAGAGGTCATAGAAGGATGGCCTAATACAAATTGTAAGTCTCAAGAAACAAAATTATCTATTATTATTATCTCAAGCATTTGGGATAAGAAAGAATGTAATAAATAAACCTGGGTTTCTAGTAGTGTCTCCAGTGAGGAGATTCCTACATTGGATTCTCTGGTTTTAAAACCCATCTATGATTCATATAAAGTGAAATGAGCTTCAGAGTATCTATTGTTTTCTCAGTCATAGCTGCATTTCTGTTTAAAACAATTTGACAAAAGAACAAAAGGTTTCTTTCAAACAAGCAAAAAGTAAAATGGGAAACACAGCAGGTGGAGGATATAAGATCTGAAGATCTTATAAAAAGTTATCATGTTTCAAATATCATTAACTAAAATCTTCTTTGGTCTTTATGTGATTATAATATATTCACAACATATCAGATTTTTGTTTTTCCATTTTCTTTCTTGTTTTCTATATGGAGATATTTCTTCCACTCAGCATTTTAGAATCATGTCAGGAAGGTTGTTTAAGAGTTTTAAAAATGTATTTATTTTCATATACATTATAATCTGTCCCTCTCTCATCCCCCCTCCCATTGTTATTATTCAGTTATTTTGCGGGGGGGGTTTGTTTGATTCTTGATGTCTATTGATGATGTCTATCTTGATGAATGATTCATTGAGTCATTCATTTGTTAAATTATAATTTTTAGTGAATTATTTTCTTCAGTTAACTTTTTTTTAACCTCCTTTTACATTTGGCCAATTCAACTTTGAAATGAATTGTTTTGTTCATTGGATTTTTTTTCTACTTCACTAATTCTATTTTTTAGGGAATTGTTCTCTTTTTCCATTTTACCAATTCTGTTTTTCAAGGAGCTGTTTTCTTTTTCCATTTTATACAATCTATTTTTTAAGGAATGGTTTTCTTCAGACAATTTCTGTGTTTCCTTTTCCAAAGCTCTCATTTACCCATTTTCCTTCTAATTCTCTTTTAAGATACTTTTTTAATTCTTCCAAGAGAGCCTTTTGAGTTGGAGAGCAACACATATCACCCTTTGAGGCTTCATCTGGAGACGTTTTGTCTTTAGTGTCTTCAGACTTTGAGGTCTGTTTTTCCGACTCCATAATAGCTATCTATGGTCAGAACTCTTTTTGTTTTTTTCAACCACTTTTAAAGGTTGAGATCTGCTCTTAGGGCAAAGAAAAGATTGTCCCAAGCTTCCTCTACAGGATGACAGGGGATTTATGCTGCCCTGAGGCTAGTACTGCCAGATTCCTTTCCTGCTGGGTGGGAATGACCAAGTCCTACTTGTTCTGGGGTTTAGGAGCTCACTATTTGCCTTCAGTAGTTGCATTGGAGTTCTCATAGTTACTCTGCTGATCCACTGGCTTCTGATCCACGACAGAGTAGCTAATATTTTGGCACTAGATTCCCCTCTCTGCCTTGGGCCTTCCTGCTCAGTGTTTCGTTGGGCCATGTCCCCTCCTGCATGATTGAGATAGACCTTCCCTAAAGTTCTTCCAAAATATCTTCTATTGAAAATTGGTTACACTCCAATTATCTGGGGGTTCTGTCACTCCAAAATCTGGTCAAAAGCTTGATCTGGGGTTGATTCTGAGGGAAGCTGGGAAGAACTCAGACAAAGATCTATCTATTCACCAGCTTAGCTTTGCCTCTCAAGTTTCCTCTTAAACTTTCCATTTTGTCATTTCTTAGGACACAATAATATTCCATTACATTCTATATTATAATTTGTTTAGCTCCTTCTGAATACGAAATAACTTTAGTTTCCAAATTTTAGCTACTATGAAAATAGCTTTATAAATAGTTCTGTACTTATGAGTACTTTTCCTCTCTCTTTTATTTCATTGAAGTATTCACCTACTGGAAGTATGGCTGGGTCAAAGGATATGAGTGAGGAATAGTTCTAAATTGTTTTGCAGAATGATTGGACCAATTATTGTTGATTGGATCAATTAGAGTTGTTACTCTACCAACAGTACACTATTGTGATTATTTTTGGAAAGCCTTTCCAAAGCTTCTAGGACACAACTTTCATAATCTTTTTTTCCCTTAATTTCAATAGATTTTTTTGGCAAGTCTATTGCCAAAATCTATTTTACTAATGACCCCTTTTCACAATAACATTTTTAAGTACATGTAATAAAAACCATAGGCTTACAAAGTAAAGGACTTCTATTAAAATATGATCATCAAAAACATTTTTTGTTAAAGTTCACAAACTGAAGGCTAAGAACCCCTTATTGTAGGACTTTTCCTATTTGATTAATAAAACTAGCAAGGCTAAACTAGCAATTCTGAGTGAAAGAGGCAAAGTTAGTTCTTATTTCTTCAGTATTCTCCTTTCCTGCTCTCCTTTTCCACTATTCCTGGGATTTTATCTTGAAGTTACTTTGTTCCTTTGCAGTTTCTTAAAATTCTGGCTCCCAGAAAAGGGACTGATAAATTCATTCACACCAAAGGAGTAAATTACTGATAGGACTTAATGTGTTACTTGGTGACTGGGAGGAGCAGAGGGGTAATAGAAATGATTCATTCTTTAATAATAGACAAAAAGTGAGTCTATGGAATTTAGACACAAGCTATAATGCCTAAACTGGAATTAGGAAGACCCAAGTTCAAATTTAACTTCAAATACTTTTTTTTTATGAGGAAATATTGACTCAGAGGAATGAAATGACTTGATCAGAATCACAAAGCAAGTGATATTCACAAAAATCAGAATCAGATTTAGAACTTGTTTTCTGCAATAAAGTCAGGATTTTTACAACTACATTGAGTTGTCATTTCCAACAATACTTTCCATTTTCCAAGAATAATTTAAAATTCTGTTTACATTTCTCAAATGTCAAGCAAAAGCTAATTGTTTTGAATTTTTACTTTTGGCTTGCTATTGTAATTAATGCTATGAATCATCAACAGTTACTAGTGTGCTATCCCACATAAGTAGAAATTATCATGGATGCCTACATTTGTAACTATTGTGTCAACATTCAAAATGTGCATCCTTATTTTTTTTTTAGTGCTCAGCAGATAGATTTCATTTAAATTATTCTCAGTGACAAACTAACTTTCTTGCTATATTTTTTAAACTATAAATTCTTCCCTGTGGAATCATCCCATCCCAAACCTTCATTTTTAATAACGTGGAAACTAAAGTCCCTAGAAGTCAAATGGCTTAAACAATACCACACCACAAATAAATGGCACAACTAAGATTCAAGATAGGGCTATGCTAATAAATAGTTAATAATGGGTTCTGAGGAAGGGAAGCACTCATAACCCACTTTTAAATTTAATGAACATTATTCACATTTTCTCAATCACCTACTTAAGTCAAGACAGACAACAAAACGATAAATCAAACCCTGATTTGTGGTTTGTTGATTTCTGAGGTATAAATGTTCACACTGAAAATTTAACAGTCTACTCTCAACCCACCCGTGGTTAAAGCGCTGCCCCTCTAACTCCAAATGGAGTGCTCTTCTCATTATAAATAGCAGCCTCCCCTTGGGAATTAACTTTAGTGCAGATCATAGAGTTACAGATTTAGAAATGATCTACCTGTCTCAATAAGTGGAATTGAGTGTTTAATATCCAAACAATTTCTCCTTTAGCCAGTGCTAAAAGCTTGATCACCCATCTCATTCTCCAAATGGCCCCTATGCCTTTTTGCAAACTCAATTTTCATCCACTTTTTCTGGTTCTATTTTTCCACCTTATTGAATTTTTTTTTACATGTTTAGAGATTGAATCTTCTAAAGCAAAGCTTAGGTGGAAAGAACATTGGACTTGAAATCAGAAGGCTAGATTCAAATCTCAATTTTGACATTTT
This sequence comes from Myrmecobius fasciatus, assembly GCA_023553655.1. Taxonomy (NCBI): domain Eukaryota; kingdom Metazoa; phylum Chordata; class Mammalia; order Dasyuromorphia; family Myrmecobiidae; genus Myrmecobius; species Myrmecobius fasciatus. The sequence goes on from JAJPUD010000247.1 coordinate 657,048, forward strand.
TTAGCTTTGTGACACTGGGAATATTACTATAATAATATGAATTGTTGTTTATTTTACAATGAGCACACTTTTAGTAGGAAAACCTTTCTATTAAGAGGAAAATTCTTCCTTCTGGCTTTCATACTGATCAATGAGACAAAACTTAGGACAAAGGAAATTAAAAGGAGTTTATTTATAAATATGTCAAGGTAGCAATACATTGATGGATCAATCATCAAGGAATTCAAGATGGAGTCCCCTTTTATTGAAAACTTTCATAATGATGTAAAGACAATCCAGATAGGTCCAGGTCAATAAAAAGGGAATTTTACTTTTATTTTTTATCTTAGTTCCTCCTCAATTTGTATGTGATTTTAAGAGGAACAAACAGGTAAGAGGTGACTTGGTATGTGATGTAAAGTATTTTAAAAACTGCAGATTGGATGATGTCTCCTCTAACATTGACAAGCAGCTCTGGGAATAATGGATCACTGCATCAAAACTTTTAATATTACTCTTCCAGGAAGCTAATCTCTTCCATAGTCTATAATAGTTGCATTGAACTTATGATTTTATTGGTTCAGGGAAATCCATCTATTAATGGAGGTCAGCAGCTTCTCCAATCCAATCTGATAAATGTTTATTATAAATGTTGTGTTCCAGACACTATATTAAGCACTGGGGATACAATTAATAAAAAAAGAAACAATTCCTTCTCTCAAGGAGCTTACAATATGAAGGGGGACACAGCACTTAAAAAGAGGCAAGAAAAAGGGGGAATGGAAATGGGACAAGATGGGATAACCATATAAGGGTAAATTATTCTGAGAATTTAAAGCCAGCCAGGGCATCAAATGCAAAGTGGAGTGAGCTGAGTTCAGTTTCTGCCCTTTACAAAGGAGTTTGGCATGTCACTCTGTAGTCCTTCAATCAGAGGAGAGGAGAGACTTGAACATGAATAAACATGTGTAGTGATTTGCAAAGGGACACTCAGCCAGAATGTATCACTCAGCAGAACTCCTGACTTTCAGGACAGTTCTATCCACTATGGCACACTGTCCCACTCTGCCTTTCTTCCCTAGTATAATATCTAATTTCTTTTCTAGTTTGTGAAAACTTGTAAGTCTCATAGAATGAGTTTTTTCAAAAACAAAAGGTTATTTTTTTCATCTTTTACTTCAGTCCTGAAATAGGGTGTTTAATACAGATCTGTGGGTCATTGAAAATCATGGAATCTTAAAAATGCAAAATATCTTATAGTATATCTGGTCTAGCCTCTTCCTCTTCCACAAAAGAATAAACTCTACAATATTCCTGGCAGTGCTATTTCTTCCAGATTAGTTTCTCATTCAACTCTTCTATGATAAAGAGAACACATTGCCTCAAGAATGCCCCATTCCATTTTGGAATGGCCCTAATGATTAGAAAATTCTTTGTTATTGGAGAGGGTGAGATGGGTACTTCTGTTTCCACAGGTAAAAATTCTAATATTGCTTCAGTTTCTTCTGCCCTCCTAGCTGTTCCATATCAATATGTTCCAATAAAAATGGAGTACCATCAATTAAACAGTTTTCCAGATGTATACCTTTTTTATATGTCCTTATTTTTTTAAGAGGTGAGGAAACTGAGGCATTCAGAAGACAAATGATTTGCTCAGTCACATATATAGTAAGTGTCTGAGGCTGAATTTGTACTCAGGCCACCACCAACTAGTTATCTGTCTAGATGCCTGCATTTTGTGTTTTAATCCACACAAAGTGCTATGTGATCATTAATTCTTTTTTCTTAGGTATTATATTTATATTAGGGATATATCTTGGTACAGGGAAAATAGCACTGATTAGATATCAGAAAACACAATTTTAGTCTCCACTTGAATTTGTATGAGCTGTTTTTAATAGACACTTCACACTGGGGTGTAATGAGGATACAGTCAGCTGAAACCTGTAGTCTTTTTTGGATAAAACTTTTATGGATAAAACTGGAATTACCTCCCTTATATCTGATTTGTGAGGCAAAATATAAGACCTTATATTTTATCTTGTTAATTTTAGGATAGTTAGATTTTAGCTTATGGGCCTCTTTAGACCTTTTGAAATTTGGTCTTTGCTGTCCAACATATTAATTCTCTCTTCCATTAAGGGAGCATAGATTAGCTGAAAGCATTTTTTATATCTTTTAAAGTTCTGTCATTTAGATACAGTAATTGGCAGGTAGGGCAGTTAATTGTTATAATAAATAGAGCACCTGGCCTGTAGTCAGGAGGACCTGAGTTCAAATGTAGCCTCAGCTATGTACTAGGTATATGATCCTGAACAAGTTACTTAACCCCATTTTTCTCATTTTCTTCATCTATAAAATGGAAAACCACTCTGGTATCTTTGCCAAAAAAAAGTGGGACCATAAAGAGATGTGGATATTACTAAAACAACTGAACAACAACCAACAGGCAAGCAGACAGGTAGAATTTGTAAGGGGATGGAGGCATATTTGGCAATAGTACTGGGTACCAAGACACAAGAACCAGCCTTAGAGGGATAATAAGGATTCTTTCCTAATTCCTCCAGTTATTTCTTTCTGTACCATCTCTATCCCCAACTTACATTTATGGACTTACATTAACTTCCCATTAAGAGGCCTCATGATATAGTGGATTATAGAATTAGAAAAAACTGAGTTCAAAACCAGTCTCTGACACATGCTGGCTGTGTGATCTTAAGCAAGTGACAACTTTCAGTGCCCCCAGATTCATTTCTAAAGCCTATAATTTAGGGACAGCTACATGGTCCAGTGGATAGAGCACCAACCCTAGAGGCAAAAGAACCTGATCTGGCTTCAGACATTTAAGACTTAATAGCTGTGTGATCCTGGGAAAGTAAATTAACCCCAATCACCTGCGTCCTCATCTCACCCCCACCAAAAGACTATAATTTGAACATCAATTGTTGATCTGTTCTTATAGAGAGCACATTTTCTCTGTGCAACTTCCCTATGCCAGTGAAATCTCTGGTCCAGTTCAACTCTAAATACACATTTGTATTTCCATAAATGTGCACATATTGCTGACTCATAGAATAAATGTGCACATGTTGCTGACTGACTTATAGAATAAAGAGTATTTTGTTTTCATCCTCATATTCCTAGTACCTAGAGTGATACCTGGTGCATGTTAGGTTTGTTTGTTGTAAGACCAAGTTAGATTCCCAAACCCAGAACAACTGAGTTGGATATTTCAAGATAACAAGGACAGGGGAACACAAGAGATTCAACTACTATACCTGGTATAAAAGATGAAGACTTGGTTACTAGGATTAATGCAAGAATACAGTTACTAAAACCAAGGTAAAAGTTCAAAGAGGGACCAGAAGCAAGGCTGGAACTAATTGAGTACTTACATTACCCCTGCCTGTGGGTCAGATTGATCTTACGCCCTTTTGTAGGGGTACACGTTCCTAAGGGCCACCTTGACTACATTTAAGGACCAAATATAAACACAACAAACTAGCCCAATTATTAAATCTCCTGATTTGGACCTTCAGGGTCTTGCCCTTGGATAAGAAAACTTAGCTTTGATCTTCCTATTAAGTAACAAGAGAAGAGAAAGGAAGCTGAGAAGAGAGTGGATTTTGGGTTTCTCATAAAAGAACAGCTGATGCAGTTATTCTATTGTATAGACCACTAGCAGAGATCCTGGGTGTGATGTGTCTGAGTCAGACAGGATCACAGTGCACAAGAATAGATAGAGAAAACTCATAAAAATGCAGGCAAGCACTTTGTAGATTGAGCCTCTCTCAGGAACCACCAGGAAGTGCCTAAGTACAGAGCAAGAGAGCTCAGTGTATTAAACAGATACAAGAAACAGGCTGTTAAATTACAGGAGTTAGTGGTAAGCATGATCCAGTACTGAAGATCCTTTCACCAAGTATGGTGGACCAGTGATGTGCAAGCAAGGATTGTTCTTGTTGTGCTTCTGTTCTCTGAGTAGTGAGTGACTGATACTAGCAGAGACACCCAGTAACATAACACGATGCAAAGACAATGAAACACTCAGCAGAGAGCAATCATACAACACCAAATGATATAATATAACAGGCAGTTTGATGATTCAGTAATAGAGAAATGGGTCCAGAGTCAGGCATACCTGAGTTCAAACCCAGCCTTAGACACTTACTAGCTGTGAAACCCTAGGTAAGTTACTTTATCCTGTTTGCCTCAGTTTCCTCATCTGTAAAATGAGCTGGAGAAGGAAATGGCAAATGACTCCAGTCTCTTTGCCAAGAAAACCCCAAATGGGGTCACAAAGAGTCAGACATGCCTGAAAAATGATTGAACAACATATATGACATTATAAAACAATGTGTATTAGACATCAATAATAATAATAACAATAAATATATATTTAAAAGCATTATAGGATTTGCAAAATACTTTCCATGTTAACTCAATGGATATGCACAGCAACCCTGAGAAGCAGTAGTGTCAAGAACAGGCTCATATTACCTAGAGGAGTTTCCAGTATAAAGGTCTATGATCTAGGAAGCTAAGTTGCTTAAAATACTTTTTAAGTATTTTAAGCTCATCAGAAGAAACAATGCTTCTTTGGGTTTGTTTCCATTTCCCAAGTGAATAGGAAGGCCTTAATGCCCAAAACAATAATAGGAATGTTGGGAAAATGGGGAAGGTTTGGAGGGAGAGGGAAATCATGTAGTCTGTTTTTGACATGATAAGTTTAAGATGCCCTGAGGACATCCAGTTTGAGATGCCTGAAAGGCTGTTGTTGGTTTGGGAATAGAGTTTGGAAGAGATACTAAGGTTGTGTACATTGATTTAGGAATCATCTGCAAAGGAAGAAAGGAAGGAAGGAAGGAAGGAAGGAAGGAAGGAAGGAAGGAAGGAAG
>JAJPUD010000247.1:661934-677310 GCA_023553655.1 Myrmecobius fasciatus
AAGGAAGGAAGGAAGGAAGGAAGGAAGGAAGGAAGGAAGGAAGGAAGGAAGGAAGGAAGGAAGGAAGGAAGGAAAAAAGAAAGGAAGAAATGAAGGAAGGGAGAAAAGGAAGGAAAGGAGGGAGAAAAGGAAGAAGGAAAAGAAAAGAAAGAAAAAAAATCAAAACCTAAAACTAATAATACAATTACATCTTAGATGTCCTTTTTTCAAAACTAAACTGCCAAGCATTACAACTCTGTTGCACAGAGCACAACTCCATTGCCTGGCCACCTTGTTCAAACGCCAAATGTACACTACTAAAAAGATTACTTTATGAAGAATTCACACAGGGAAGGCATTCACAAGGTGGTCAGAAAAAGTGATACAAGGACACTCTTAAGGTTTCTCTTAAAGACTTTAGAATTGACTGAATGACATGGGAGACAGTGGCACAGGACCACCCATCATGGAGTGCCCTCATCAGAGAAGATGCTTTGCTCTATGAGCAAAGCAGAATTGAACTAGCTCGAAAGAAATGTGAGCTACATAAAGTTAGAGAAGCCATCCCAAAAAATAACAGAACATTATGAGGTTGTATTGATCTGATCAGGCACAATCAGACACATTGTAACTCAATTCTAACATGGTGATGTCAATCTGGACCTCTTTGAGAAGAGAGGACAACCATTGTTAAGAAAAAAAGAGGTAATATATCCAGAGAAAAAACTGATGAAGTCTGAATGCAGAAAGAATACAATAGTATGAGCTTAACTTTTTTTTGTTTTTGCTTTGTTTTGTCTTTTTGTTCTATTTCTTTTTTCACAACATAACTGATGTAGAAATATATCATACATGATTACATATGTTAAACCTGTATCATATTGCTTACCATCTTGAGGAAGAGCAAAAGGAGGAAGGAGGGAGAAAAAATTTGGAACTCAAAAATATTTCAAAAACTGAATGTTAACAATTGCTTTACATATGATTAGAAAAAAACACTTAAATTTTTTGAAAGAGAGAGAGGTTATAGTCAATTCTGTCATGGTCGTGGTTCTTTTAGAGTCTGATTTTCTGCTATGTTTTAGAAAAGACATCAAGAAAGATAGACTAGAGGTTGTTCAAAGATGGCCAGAGATGGCATTAGCTTAGTGAAGGGGATTGAGGTCATGCCATTTGAGGAATATATGAATTAGTAATGTTTAGACAAGTAGTGTCAAATTCAAATATAAATAAAGGTCACTAAGCCATACAAAAGGTCTCTATGGGCAGCATTTTGACTTAGAAACCACATGTTAACATTATCTTTATTCTACTGTATTTTTATTTATTTTTAGAAAAATTTCCCAATTACATTTTTAATATGATTCCAGATCACCCAAGTGTGTTGTGGGCCAAATGTGACCCACTCCGTGTTTGACACCTTTAATTTGGACTTTCCAAGGAGAAGATTTAGAGAGAATATGATAGATATCCTCAAATATTTAAAGGATTGTCACAAGAAACAGGGATTTGACTCATTTGCTTGGCAGAGCCAAGAGGAATGAGTGAAAGTTGGGTAGACAAATTTAGATTTGATTACAGGAAAAACCTCAACAATTACAGCTAAACTGGGCTGACCTGAAGTCTTAAGTAAAAGTTGATGATCATCTGTCAGATATATAAAAATAGTTGAGTGGTGTAATGGATAGAAAGTTGAACCTGGAGTTAGGAAGTTCTTGCTGTTCAGTCATTTTTCAGATGTTTCTGACTCTGTGACCGTTTGGGGTTTTCTTGGAAAAGATATTGGAATGGTTTGCTGTTTCCTTCTCCGGCTCATTTTGCAAATGAGGAATTGAGGGAAACAGGCTAATTACTTACCTCCAGTTATATAGCTAGTCTAGACCAGATTACTCAGGAAAATGAGTCTATCTGGTTCCAAGTCCAGTATTCTATCTACTATACCTTCTAGCTGCCCTAGATGAACTCAGGAAGACTTGACTTCAATTTGGGCCTCAGATACATACATATGCACATATTTATTTATTTATGGTTATATCAGCTTTGTGACTCTGAGGAAGTCACTTAATTTGTGATTGCTTCATTTCCTTTGTGGAAATAATAGTATCATCTGCTTCCCAGGGTTCTTATGAAGATCTTGTAAGGTAATATTTGTAAACTGTTTTGCAAGCCCTCAGTATTATATATAAATGTTAGCTATTGTTGTTGTTATTATATTGTAGAGAAAAAAGAGTTTATGGATATAATAGCCGTGCTGCTATTGGTGACCTTTGACACATCACTGGAAAGAGAAAAAGTGCCACAAGAATAGAAATGGGCAAATGTTTTGCCTTTCAAAGAGAAGGAAGGTGGTAGACAGTCTACAACTAACTAAAAGTTGATGAGCTTGATTTCAGTTCCCAGGAAAATAGATAATATTTTTGGTTGCAGACACTTAGAGCAAAAGTAATCATTTACAGTGATAAACTTGGGTTTATTCAAGACAGATCATAATAAGCCTTATCTCACTTCTATCAACAATAGCAATATTTGAGAGTCAAAGAAGAAAATTCTATAGACAAGATATATTCGGATTTCAGGAAGGCATTTGACAAGGTCTTTTAAATTATCCTAGTGTGAAAGATGAAAAAAAAAATGTGGACTACATTGTAGTACAGTTGGTGACTACAGGATTATTTGAATTATAGGACCCCTAAAATAATAGTTAATGTTGGTTAAAGGATTCAGAGGAGAAAAAAGCCTATTTTTAAAATGTTTCATTGTTGTCTTTAGTTTTTACATCACAGTCATTTCTGGAAATACCAGCCTAAACCCAACTCAAATCAAACCCACAGTTATAATAAATAATTAATTCAAATTAATCAAATTATTCCAAAATACCCAGTGTAATCATTACCTCCTATACTACATAAAATTCTTCCTTAGTAATTCTATACAAGGAAGAAGATATGTTTTATTTTCTTTTTTTGAGTTCTTTATATTATTATTTTTTCTTTTTTTATTTAAAGCTTTTTATTTTTAAAACATGCATGCATAATTTTTAAACATTGACCCTTGCAAAACCTTATCTTCCAAATTCCCCCCTTTTCTCCTACTCCCTCCCCTAGATGGCAAGTAATCCAATATATGTTAAACATGTTCAAAAATATGTTAAATCCAAATTTGTATATGTATACAAATTTGTACAATTATCATATTAAACAAGAAAAATCAGATTAAAAAGGGAAAAAACGAGAAAGAAATTGAAATGCAAGAAAAAAACAACAAAAAGAGTAGAAATATATGTTGTGATCCATGCTCAGTTTCCACAATTCTCTCTCTAGGTGTAGAGGGCTATCTTCATCACGAGATCATTGGAACTGGTCTCACTAATCTCATTGTTGAAAAAAGCCATATCCATCAGAATTGATCTTCATATAATCTTGTTGTCATATACAATGATCTCCTGGTTCAGCTCATTTCACTTAGCATCAGTTCATGTAAGTCTCTCCAGGCCTCTCTGAAATCATCCTGCTGATAGTTTCTTATATAACAATAATATTACATAATATTCATAACTTTTTCAGCCATTCTCCAGCTGATGGGCATCCACTCAGTTTCCAGTTTCTGGCCACTACAAAAAGGGCTGCCACAAACATTTTTGCACATGTGAATCCCTTTCCCTTCTTTAAGATCTCTTTGGGATATAAGCTCAGGAGAAACATTGCTGGATCAAAGGGTATGCACATTTTGATAGCCCTTTGGGCATAGTTCCAAATTGCTCTCCCGAATGGCTGGATCACTTCACAACTCCACCAACAATGTATCAGTGTTTCAATTTTCCTACATCCCCTTCAACATTCATCATTATCTTTTCCTGCCATCTTAGCCAGTCTGACAGGTGTTTAGTGATACCTCAGAGTTGTCTTAATTTGCATTTCTTTGATCAATAGTGATTTAGAGCACCTTTTCATATGACTAGAAATGTTTTTAATTTTTTCATCTGAAAATTGTTTGTTCATATCCTTTGACCATTTATCAATAGTAGAACAGCTTGAATTCTTATGAATTTGAGTCAGTTCTCTATATATTTTAAATGAGGCCTTTATCTAAACCCTTGAATGTAAAAAAAAATTCTACTTTATTGCTTCCTTTCTAATCTTGTCTGCATTGATTTTATTTATACATTTTAAACATAATATAAAGTCAAAATTATCTATTTTGTGTTCAATAATGTACTCTAGTTCTTTTTTTGGCCCCAAATTCCTTCCTTCTCCACAGATCTGAGAGGTAAACTATCCTTTGCTCTTTTAATTTGCTTATAATATCACTCATTATATCTAAATCACGAACCCATTTCAACCTTATCTTGGTATACAGTGTTAGTTATGGGTTAATGCCTAGTTTCTCCCATACTAATTTCCAATTTTTCCCAGCAGTTTTTGTCAAATAGTTAAGTTCTTGTCCCAAAAGCTGGGATCTTTGGATTTAGTTTATCAAACACTGGATTACTATAGTTGTTGACTATTTTGTCCTGTGAACTTATCCTATTCCACTGATTGACTACTCTGGTACTTAGCCAGTATCAAATAATTTTGATGACTGCTACTTTGTAATATAGTTTTAGGTCTGGTACAGCTAGGCCACCTTCATTTGCAATTTTTTCATTAATTCCCTTGAAATTCTTGATCTTTTGTTCTTCCAGATGAACTTAGTTATTATTTTTTCTAGATTTGTAAAATAATTTATTGGGAATTTGAATGGTATGGCCCTGAAGAAGTAGATAAATTTAGGTAGTATTGTCATTTTTATTATATTTGCTCAGTCTACATGAGCACTTGACATCTTTCCAATTGATTAGATCTGACTTTATTCGTGTGGAAATTGTTTTGTAATTGTGATCATATAGTTCCTGATTTTGCCTTGGCAGGTAGATTTCCAAATATTTTATATTATCGACAATCCTTTAAAATGGAATTTCTCTTGATTTCCCTTACTGTTGGACTTTGTTGGTAATATATAAAAATGCTGAGGATTTATGTGGATTTATTTTGTATCCTGAAACTTTGTTAAAGCTGTGAATTGTTTCTAGTAGTTTTTTAGCTGATTCTCTAGGATTCTCTAAATATACCATCATATCTGCAAAGAGTAACAATTTGGTTTCCTTATTATCTACTCTAATTCCTTTAATCTTTTTTTCTTCTCTGCCAAAACTAACATTTGGTTAGCAACCTTGCTTCACCCCTGATCTTATTGGGAAAGGTTCTAGTTTATCCCCATTACATATGATGCTTGCTGATGGCTTTAAATAAATGCTACTGATCCTTTTAAGGAAAACTCCATTTAGTCCTATACTCTCTAGTATAATAGTTTAATAGGAATCGATGTTGGATTTTATTAAATGCTTTTCCTGAATCTATTGACATAATCATGTGATTTTTGTTAGTTTGATTATTGATATAGTCAATTATGCTAATAATTTTCCTAATATTGAACCATCCCTGCATTCCTGGTATAAATCCTACTCAATCATAGCGTATTATCCTGGGAATGACTTTCTGTAATCTTTTTGCTAATATTTTATTTAAGATTTTTGCAACAATATTCACTAGGGAAGTTGGTCTATAATTTTCTTTCTCTGTTTTTACTCTACCTGATTTAGGTATCAGCACCATATCTGTGTCTGAAAAGGAATTTGTCAGGACTCTTTTCCTTATTTTTTGAAATACTTTGTATGGTATTAGAATTAATTTTTCTTTAAATATTTGGTAGAATTCACATGTAACTTCATCTGGCCCTGGAAATTTTTTTTTCTGAGGGAGTTGATTAATAGCTTGTTTTATTTCTTTTTCTAAAATGAAACTATTTTACTTATTGTATATTTTCTATATTAACTATTTATTTTCAGAATTTCAAATTTGGTATTTAATTGGGAGTTTGTAATTTGTTCTTTTTTCTAGCTTTTTTAGTTGAAAGTCTAATTAATTGATTGATTTTCTCTTTCTCTATTTTATACAAGTAACATCTAGAGATATAATATTTCCCTTAATAACTGCTTTGGTTGCATCCCATAAATTTTGGTATGTTGTATCATTATTGTCATTCTCTTGGATGAAATTATCTATCATGTCTATGATTTGTTGTTTAACCCACTCATTCTTTAGGATTAGATTACTGAGTTTCCAATTAATTTTTGATCTATTTTCCCCTGGTCCTTTAATTGCAGGTAATTTTTACTGAATCATAATCTGAGAAAAAATGCATTTACTATTTCTCCTTTCTGCATTTGATTTTGAGTATTTTTTATGCCCTAATACATAGTCAATTTTTTTTTCATAAGTTTCATGCACTGCTTAGGAAAAGGTATATTCCTTTCTGTCTCTATTCAATTTTCTCTAAAGGTCTATCATCCCTAACTTTTCTAGGATTCTATTTACCTTCTTAACTTCTTTCTCATTTATTTTGTGGTTTGATTTACCTAGTCCTGCGAGAGCAAGATTGAGATCCCCCACTAGTATAGTTTTGCAGTCTAATTCTTCTTGCAGGTCTCTTAACTTTCCTCTAGGAATTTTGATGCTATACCATTTGATTCATATATTTAGTATTGATTTTACTTCATTATCTATGGTATCTTTAAATAAGATGTAGTTTTCTTCCTTATCTCTTTTAATTAGATCTATTTTTGATTTTGCTTAGTTTGAGATCAGGATTGCTACCCCTGCTTTTTTTTCTTTTTCTATCTCAGCTGAAGCATAATAGAGTCTGCTCCAGCCTTTTAACTTTACTCTAAATGTATCACTCTTTTAAATAAGTCTCTTGTAAACAAATTGTAGAATTCTGGTTTTTAATCCAGTCTGGTATCCACATCTGTTTTATGGTGGAGTTCATCCCATTCACATTCACAGTTAAAATTACTAATTCTGTATTTCCTACCATCTTGTTTTCCCCCATTTATACTTTTCTTTTCCCTTTCCCCCTTTCCCTCTTCCCCAGTATTTTATTTCTGATCACCCCCTCCCTCAAGCAGTCCTCCCCTTTTCTTATACCTTTCCCCTTCTAATTCTGTTATCCCTTCTATTATCCTCCCCCCCCCTTACTTTCCCCTTTACCCTCCTACTTCCCTATAGGTGAAACAAGTTTCTCTGTGAAGCTAAATGTGTCTGATATTCTCTCTTTGAGCCATATCTGATGAGAGTAAGATCTGTACAATGCTCATCATTTCCCCCTTTTCCCCTTAATTGCAATGGGTCTTTTTTGCCTCCTCATGAGATGTAATTTACACCATTTTAACTCCATTTTCCTCTTCTTCCAAAAGAATCACCTTTCCTCCTCTAGTTTCTTTTTTAAATCATCACAATTAAAATCAAATTATACCTGAACCCTCTAAGTATACCCATAACAGATATAGATCTCAAGAGTTAAACATATCAGCTTTCCATATTGGGATATAAGCTTTTTAACTTAAAAAAAGTTATTTTTTCTTTCCTTTTTACCTTTTTAATGCTTTTCTTGAGTTCTGTTTTTGAAGATCAAATTTTCTATTCAGCTCTGATCTTTTCATCAGAAATAGATCAAATTCACCTGTTTCATTGAATATCCATCTTTTCCCTGAAAGATGATGCTCAACTTTGCTGGATAATTGATTCTTGGCTGCAATCCAATTTCCTTTGCCTTTTGGAATATCAGATTCCATGCTCTTTGATCTTTTAAAGTGGAAGGTGCTAGGTCCTGGGTAATCCTGATTGTGGCTCCTTGATATTTGAATTATTTCCTTTTGGCTTCTTGTAATAATTTCTCTTTGATTTGTTAATTCTGAAATTTAGCTACAATGTCCCTTGGAGTTTTCATTTTTGGGTCTTTTTCAAGAGGTGAGAGGTGAATTCTTTCAATAGTTATTTTACCCTCTAGTTCTAATACAACTGGGCAGTTTTCCTTGATGATTTCCTGAAAGATGATATTTAGGCTCTTTTTTCATCATGATTTTTCAGGAAATCTAATAATTCTTAGATTGTCTCTCCTAGATCTATTTTTCAGGTCAGTTGTTTTCCAAAGAGGTAGTTTACATTTGCTTGTATTTTTTTTTTTTTTTGGTTTGTTTCACTGATTCTTCAAGTCTCATTTAGTCATTCACTTCCATTAATTCAATTCTAATTTTTAGTGAATTATTTTATTCAGTTAGCTTTTTTATCTCCTTTTGCATTTGGTCAATTGAACTTTTAAATGAGGTTTTTTATTCATTTTTTTTCCAGTTCACAAATTCTGTTTTTTTTAATTTGTTTCTTTTTCATATCTATTTTTAAGGAGTTATATGCTTTTTCCATTTCATTAAATCTATTTTTAAGAAGTTTTCTTCAGATAATTTCTCTTTTTCTTTTTCTAAATTCTCTTGCAAAGTTCTCATTTTCTTCATTTTTCTTCTAACTCTCTTTTAAGATAATTTTTGAACTTTTCTAAGAAAGCCTTGTGAAATGGGGACCAACTCTTATCACCCTTTGGGGCTTCATCTGTATATAATTTGCCTTTAGGATCCTCAGGGTTTGAGGTCTGTTCTTCCCTTTTTCCACAAAAGCTATATATGGTCAGACTTCTTTTTGACTTTTTTCTCATTTTTAAAAATGTTGAGATCTGTTTCTTAAGGCAAAGGGGTGACAGATACTTTAGCTTACCCTGAGACTGGGGCTGCTGACTGGCTTTGGTGCTGGGTAGGTATGGACAGGTTTTCATTTTTCTGGGGTTCAGAGGCTCACTATTTGCCTTTTGCATTAGCTTTGGATGTCTCACTGCTAATCTGCTAATTCACTCACTTGTAACCAGCACAGAGTAATCTAAGAGCATTCCAATAGATTCCCAAGTGAATGGCAATGCCTTGGCTACCTGCCCTGGCTCCCTGGACTGCTTCTGCACTCATCTGCTTCTCCCTCTGCCTGATTGAAACATATCTTTTCTGAAGTTCTTCCAAAGTATCTTCTTCTGGAAATTTGTTACATTTCAAATATTTGTGGGTTCTGTCACTTCAAAACTAGTTCAGAGGCTTGATCTGGTGTTGATCTGAGGGACACTAGAAGGAGCTCCGATAAAGATTTGTCTCCTCCCTGCCATCTTGGCTCCACTCCCTATGTTTCATTTTCTACAGAAACCTTCTTAAACTATGAATTGCAACCCCCATAAGAGGTCATGGAGTTGAATGTGGGGGGTCATAAAATTATGATTTATTATCAGTAAATATTTGATTTGCAGTCATTGTATATACCTATATACCTGGAGCCATGTAAAACTTTCTCAGGTTAAAAGGGGTCAAAAGTGGAAAAAATTTAAGAAGCCCTGATTTATATAGTATTCTCTGGAACCATTTTTGCATTTTTATATTCTTAGGCTTTGATATACTTTAAGTGATCTTTTTGTTTACATATTTATTTTCAGTTATTATATATATTTGGGGAGGTTATTTCTGCATGTTTTACTCTTTAGGTTTATAAAAAATCCACCCACATATTCTGAATCCTTCATTTTCTTCGCTTCTTATGGAAGAATAATATTCCATTACATTGATATACTTCAAGGTTTTTATTTATTTTTAGCCACTTCCCAACTTATGGGTACTGATTTGTTTCCAGTTCTTTGCTACCACAGAGAATATTACCCTGAATGGTTTGGACATTTACTTCTGTCTTTGCTCTCCTTACTATTTATATGTCCAGTATTGGGATTTCTGGGTCAAAGAGCAGTCACTTTTCTTGCATAATTCCAAATTAATATTCACAATGGTTGAACTCAGTCACCTCACCAGTAATATGTTGGCTCCTCCAACATTAATTATTCCCATTTTTTTGCAGAGTATAAGGTAAAACTTTAGAGTTGTTTTAATTTCTGCTTTTCTCACTTCTAGTAATTTAGTGGACTTTTATAGTTTACAATTCTTTTGAAAGTTTTTCATGTTCTTTAATCACGTTATTTATTAGATAAATTACTTTGGGTTTATTTGTGCCATTTCCCTATAAGCCTTTTATATCAGACTTTCACACACACACACACACACACACACACACACACAGATTTTATGGAAATACCCCAGTTTTAGCCATTTCTCTTATTCTATTTTCATTGATTTTGCTTGTGCAAAAGCTTCTTAATTTTATTTAAAAGAAATTATCTATTTTATATTTTATGATCTCCATTTAAATATTCTCTCCTTAATCCTATTTTTATTGAAAAAATCTTTTATATAGTGTTTTAATATCATAAATCTGGAACTAGAAAGAGCCTTGGAGATCATCTAGTCCCACCCTTTCATTTTGCATTTCTGGGTAGAAACTGAAGGACAGAGAGGCTAAGTGATTATTCAAGGTGATACTAGTAGTAAATTCTAGAGCTCAAATTTGAACTTTGTTCCTGCAATCCCCTAGTCCTGTGTTTTTTTTCAGGTGAAATATACTGCCTCCCTTATTAACATCTTGTTTACATTTTAAATCTATGGTATATGAAATATGAATGCAGGAGAAGGAATTATGTACAATATATAAAATATTTGTTTTTAACATTTTTCTCATTGGCTTAGATGAAGGCACCACAAATTTATCAAACTGGATAAATATAAAAATGGGAGAGTTAGCTTACTTTTTTGTGTAATAGGACTGGAAAGCAAAACAACTTCAATAGATAAGGGCAAACATGAAATAAACCTAACAAAATAAAATTTAATAGGAATAATTATAAAAATCCTATGAATCTAAGAAAATGAGTCACAAGTATAACATGAAAAAATCATGTGTAAACTAAGGTTTTAGTGAACTACAAGCTCAGTATAAAACTATAGTCTATGCTATGGCAGCAAAAAAAAAAAAAAAAAAAAAACTAATCCAAATATAAGCTTCATTTATTTAATGTCCAAAATAAAAAGGAGATGTAAATTTGTGATAATCAGAACACAATCAGGAAAAATACTGGAAAACTATAGAGCATCTAGCAAGGACAACTAAAATGGTTAAAGAATGAAAATCATTCTATATAAGGAAGGGTTGAAGAAAATGGAAATGGTTACTTCCAAGAAGAGAACATTTAGGCAATGCCACATTAGAGTAATCTTTTAGAATTTGAAGGTTTTGATGGAAAAGAGGAATGAGACATATTTTTCTTGGCTCCAGGGGGCAGACTAAGAACAATTTCCACTAAAAGTGGAAATTGCATGGAGAAACTGTTTTTGAATTGATACCAGGAACTAAAGTATTAAAAAAAAATTGTTAGAATTAGCTACCCCATAGTGGCATGGGCTGCTTTATAAATTTGCCATCATTTGGAGATCTTTAAGCAAAGGCTAGATGGTAACTTATTAAGGATATTGTAGGGAGTATCTCTTTTCAAATATTAAAGCTGGAGTTCAGCTCTCAGATTTTATGATTCCTGATCCTGGTTTGATGAACAGATTCTTAGTTATTTTGCTCCTAATCTTTTTTTTTTTTTTTTCTATTTGATATGTCTTCTGCTAAAGTTCCTGATCATTGTGTTCCCAATTTTAAGCTAATAATCTAATTCTGAATCTTTGATTCTTCTTTTGCTTTACCATGAATGGTGACCAAACAGATTTGCCATGCCATGGCAGATTGATACCAACAACCTGCAAATTCAGATTTAGTGTTGGGATGAAATGTGGTCCTCACAGGTTATTGAGTAGTTAACTAAAGGAAGTTTATTTAGCTGAATATATTAAGCATACACTACAGAGATACAGTAGTATTAAATTTCAAAGTTATAGCTCCCCTTCTTCTTATCTCCATGTTGAAATGAATCTCTTCAGCAGAAGGTGTGGTGGTTCACATGGTATCAATATATTTACCAAGACTGAGGGATGCATATTTCCTGTGGAGAGGACTTTTGATATTCTTAGGAGATCAGGAAGTCATATGCATACTTACAGAGACTACTAAGAAACTGTGTCAAAGGAGGAACAAAGGAGGAACCTGACCCCTCCCCCAGGCCTGTCACCTTTTAGAATTTGTCACCTTTTAGAGAAAATCTGACCTGGATGGGGTTAGGGACAAGGAATCCTGATAATTATTAGTCCTACCACATGTTTCAACAAGAAAAGCCAGTGAACCTACTTCTGACATTTGAGAATCCTTGATATGAAGCTGAACTAGAAAAAAATGGAAGAGAATTGAGAATTGACATGGAATGGAAGACAGTTTTAAAACAAGAGCTGGTAGAAGAAGCTAGCAGATGCAGTAGTTTAAGCTTGACTATTCTCTTAGTTCCTTTGAATCAGGGCAGCCAAGAGAGTGCTGGTCTTTTGATTTTTAGTTCTTGTCAAATCCTGGATAGAGACAATGTTTGTCTGGATCTTGTTGAACATAAAAAAGGACAGGGTTTCATTTATTTAAGTCAAACAAATAACAGTTTAAATGAGACCCTCTATCTCAGTAACAGGTGACTTGGATAAAATATAAAGGGGAAGAAAGATGGGAAGGATGTGATTCTCATGTTGGTAATTGGAAAGAGACTTGAACAAATAAGGTAATAAATATAGAAAGTATCATTACAGTCCTTAATTGTGTTAGTGATTTACTATATATATGGTCCCATTTAGAGGATGAAAAGGAGAAATTCCACTGCTTATTTTCAATAATAAATTGTTTATAATCTTATACCAACTACTAAGAATGATTTTTTTGTTGTTATTGTTCAGATTTGTGATTTCATTGCTGCTGGGAACTTCTGGTGCAGAGATTTCTCTCTTCCAATTAGGTCAACAATTTTTCTGTAATTCACAATTTTAGAAAGTTGTCTGAGATATTATTGTTCTCTAAGAAATAATCAGCAAGATGATATCAGAGAAGCCTGGAGAGACTTACATGAACTGATGCTAAGTGAAGCAAGTAGAACCAAGAGAACACTGTACATAACAATAAAGAATTATGTGATGACAAATTCTGATGGATGTGACTCTTTTCAACAATAAGATGATTCAGACCACTTCCAATAGATTTGTGATGGAGAAAGCCATCTGCATCCAGAAAGAGGACTATGGGGATTGAATGTGGATTACAACATAGTATTTTCACCTTTTTTGTTGTTGTTTGCTTGCTTTTTCTTTCTCATTTTTTTCCTTTTTGATCTGAATTTTCTTGTGCAGCATAGTTATGTGGAAATATGCATAGAACTACATATGTTTAAAATATTGGATTGCTTGCTGTCCAGGAGAGGGAAGGGGAAGGGAGGGAGAAAAATTTGGAACATAAAATTTTGCAAGGGTGAATGTTGAAAATGATCTTTTTATGTACTTTGAAAGTGGAAAGTTATCATAAAAAATTGAAAAAAAGTTGCCTGAACTTACTGAGAGCTTAAATAATATGCCCATGGTCTCAATATGAATAACATGTCAGTGATAGAACTTGAACTCAAGTCTGTATGACCCCAAGATTCTTTCTTTAGTCATTATATCAGGTTGTCTCTCATATAAGAAAGACTGGCAATTTCAGAAGAAACAGAATGATAAAGGTATGTTTATACACATCAACAATTGAAGAATAACAACAACAATAATAGCATTTATATAGCTTTAAAGTTTGCAGAATACATTACAAATATTAGATTTTTCCCCCACATTTCAATCCAGAAAGATTGATGCTATTATTCATCATTTTACCAATAAAGGGGATTTATGCTGTGTTAAAAAGGACTAGTATTTTTTTTGAGACCTTGCTCAGCTCTTTTCAGGGCTGTTCAACCATTTTTGGTGACCACTAGCTAGTCACCTCTTATCTGTGACCCCAAGAAACTGAGACATGTACGGCTTGTCCAGTAAAATGGTCTCCACAAATGGGCTAAACCAGTTAAGGATAATTGACAAGCATCCAATGCTTGAGTGAGTTAGGGAAATGTCTATCTCAAACATCCCCCAATATAATGGATGGATGAGAACAATTTGTTCCAATGGCCATGAAGAAGGATGAAAGTAGGCACTTTGGAACACTCAGAGGTTGGTCAGACATCAAAGATGTCAGCATCATCGACTGCATCCCAGGTCATCACCAATTGTCTTGACTTGATTTGTCACCAGACTTTGCTGACTCTGGAAGACAGAGTGAGGCTGATGACTTTGTGCAACTCTGAGTCAGTTAAATCTGACTAACTCACAAGTCAAGATATTTCATGATGTCAATGGTCCTCTTCAAAAATGATGGATCAACAACAACAATGATGACAAGGAAACTGGGGCAGATAATGTTAATGATGGTTAAGTAATATGGTTAATGATTTGTCCAGGCTCAGACAGCTAGTAAGCATCTGAGGCCATATTGAAATTCAAGTTATCCTGATTGTACATCCAACTTTCTACTTACTGTACCACCTAGCTGCCTATTGAAAGTAGAGTTTATATTTGAATTAAAAATCACTTTCAATTTTATTTAATTTTCAAGAAGAGTCTACAATTAATGATAACATACATTTCTAGAAAGCTTTATTTATAGCTACAAAACTATAAATTACTTTTCTCCCAATAGCCCTGTGGTACAGTTGAGTACAGTACAGATATTATTATTTCCAATTTACAGATGAAAATGAAGAAACTAAGACATACAAGATAAGTTCAGGTTTATAGAGCTACTAGTATTGGGCTGAAATTTAAAAGATCACTTGGCCTCATATCTAGCCTTCAAGTTACCAGGGAATTTTTGTATGTACTCTTTATGTTGTACACATATTGTGCAATAAATACAAAAGGAATGTCTATGTACAACAGATGCCTTCCCTTTCCTTGACACAAACAATGCCACAAGATAGAGATACTTATTCTCCTATGTCAACATGACTTGAACCCTGAAGTCTCATCTGTAATAAATCATGCAATTTGAAGCTGGAAGGTCATTCAGTCATCCATTGTAACCTTTCTATTTTACCGATGAGGAAAATAAGGTTGTGACTTATAAAAGGTCACACAAGAAGTAAGTAGCAGAACAGGCATCTGAGTCTAAGTTGTCTGACTCCAAATCTAGTACTCTGGTTATTACACTACATGATATCTCTCTGATCAAATGAGATAATCATGATTGGCACATAATAGGTGCTTAGTATATATTTATTTCCTCCCTTTTCTCACTGCTTAATGCACACATGCATATTCAGTTGCTTTGCTGGACTTGTTCATCAGCTGTTTCAGCAATCTGCTTTACACAATTAAGACAGAGATCCAAAACAAAGAATTTGTACTATGTTAAAATATGATGTCTTTGTTTCAGTTCATATAGCATGATAATTTTGTGATTTGAGGACAGAAATAACTTATCAGAGGTGAAATTGATGTTTGTTCAATGGTGTAAGAAATCTTTTTATGTCAATTTATTTAACTTTGTAAGTGGAAAGGGAGGAGGAGGAGAAAGGAGAGAGAGAGAGAGAGAGAGAGAGAGAGAGAGAGAGAGAGAGAGAG
>JAJPUD010000247.1:677320-716669 GCA_023553655.1 Myrmecobius fasciatus
GAGAGAGAGAGAGAGAGAGAGAGAGAGAGAGAGAGAGAGAGAGAGAGAGAGAGAGAAAGAGAGAGAGGAAATAAATATTTATATAGCATCTACTATGTTCAAGGCAATATGCTAAGCATCTCACAAATATTTCATTTGAGCCTTAAAACAACCCTGTAAGATAGATGCTGCTATCCCTATTGAGGAAAATGAGGCAAACAAGTTTAAGTGATTTGCTTGGGGTCATAAAGGTAGTAAGAATTTGAGGCAGAGTTGGACTCAGATCTTCTTGATTTCAGAACCAGAACTCTATGTATTGTATCATGTAGCATCCACATAGAACTGAGGGACATTCTGTGTTTTTATTTATTTCATAGAAGAGGGATTCCCTGTAGATGTCAAAGTGGTCTAAATGTACTTGTTTACAGATGACATTCTCCTAACAGCTTCAAGTCTTAAAAAATTGTAGATCCTTCTCAGTGAGACCAGCAAAGACTTAAATTTTAAAAAAAATGCACACAGGAAAAATAAAATGAATGAATAATGAACTAACCTATAACATATCATTGGATGGACAGCACTAATATTGAGTCTTTTAATGAATATACCTTGGACAGGTATTGAACATGAGTGATGAAAGGGAAGTAGAAGCGAATAGGAGGAAGGTAGGTTAGATTGGATTTTGGAAATTGAAAAATGACATCAGCCTAAAGAATGCATTTGGTATCTATGAAACAATAAAGGTCCTAGAGAAAGATTGCAGTATCCCAGGTTTATCCTTTAGGGAGGGTTTAGGGCAACATAAATCTCATGAAAGAATCTTGTAAAATGAGATAGCATGTATGACTTGTGGTTTGTGCTAATGAAAGTACTTATGTAATGAAGATAATGGACCCATACAAGCACCAAAGTATCCAATTCACAAATTGTTTGAACTAATCATGAAGCGAGGGTTGGAATATTCCTTGATCCACTGGTATTTCCAGATCCTCCTTTTGTCACCATTAGACTGCAGCTTTTCCACCTTTAAAATCCACTTTGTTAACATTTTCATCCCATAAAGATTATGGTGATTGCTGCCTAATTAACCCAGGTCATTCTGTGTTCATTCTCAAGGAGTTCAGCTTTTGACTCCTTCCTAACTCTTATTCTTATACCAAAAGACTCAACACTCACATTGATTCTCTCCTAACCAACAGGAGAACCTAATTTTTTATTGTCCTCAGATACAATGATCTTCCACTCCATGCCAGCTACATACAGATAGACATGCCCTGGAGCTCATCATTAACCACAAGTATTTTACTTCCTACATAAAGAACTGACATGCCTTGATTTGACCAAAACTCCTTATAATTCTGTCTCTCCTTACGCCTCAATCTTCCTTTATCCTCATTCCCTCAACCTGGAGGGACCTCAAATCCTTCCACCTCTGAGTTATTTCCCCAAACTCTGCTTTTTCAGTCAGTCAGTAAATATTTATTAAGTACCTACCATCTGCCAGGTACAAATGTTCTGCTTCCTAATTAGAAACTAACATTACCCTCTCTGTCCATTTATTAATGTATATCACCTTATGCCTCTCATCTTGTAAATTTTTCCTTCAAAATTCATTTTGAGCATTCATTTCAGCACTCATTTTCAGCAACAGATAATATTTATAAAAATATTTATGAAAAAACTTAGTTATTGGCACATAGTAGATGCTATATAAACTCCACCACTACCACTTTTCCTAGCTCATCATTCTCTCTAATCCCTCCAATCCTTAAACCTCTCAATACTTTCTCAGGCCATAATTTCTGCTTTGACTCCACTTTCCTTCCTGTCTTAATATCAACCCACTAGTAAACCACTTCAACTCTAGACAATCCTCTGCTCTAGAATCTAATGCTTTATTTTTCCTATCACAGCACATCTCTTGCCAAATATCACCCCTGAATTATTTCCATTGTACAGTTTCTCCATTCCTACTCACATTGCTGAACATAGATGGAGGAAACTTACTACCATTTTTACTATGTATATTGCAACTTCATATTATCCAACTGTAACTGCTCCTTAATTTCATTAAGATAGCTATTTTATTGTTCTCTAGTTGATGCCCTAGAAACTCTATTCCACACTTTATATATCTTATTCAAGTCTCCCACACCTCATCTGCCCCTCTCTCTCAGTTGAAAAAATCTTGCTTCTTATGTTTCTGTGAAAACTGAGAGCATTCAACACAAATATGAAACCCCTTGACATCATCTGCCACTCCCTCCTCTTTCTCTCCAGATTCTGACAAAGAGGTGGCCTTTCTCTTTGTCAAGGTCAACCTTTCTATATGTGGACTCAATTCCATCTTTTATGTTTTCTCCAGTAGATATTTTCTCCAGTAGATAAATATTTTCTGTTTCTGCCTTCCTCAGTCTCTTTGTCTGTCTCTCTTTCTCCCTCATCCCCACCCAATCTACTGGATCCTTCCATATTACTTGCTCATATCTTGACATTCTAAAAACAAAGCAAAACAAAATACTTTGGTAGACCTTTCTATTCTATTCTCTAAAACTGCTTAAACTATAGTCCTATATCTCTTTTCTCTTTCTTAACCAAAATCCTTGAAAAATCTCTCTATACTAATTGATCTTACTTCCTCTCATCTCACAAACTCCTTAATCCTTTGAAATCTTGCTTCTGATCTCATCACTAAATTGAAACTGCTCTTTCCCAAGTTACTAATGATCTCTTAATTGTCAAATACGAGTATCTTCTCTGTCCTGATCCTTCTTAACCAATTAATTCATTTACACTAAGCATACCCTCTCTCTCCTGGATTCTCTTGCCTCTCTGCTGGTTCTCTTCCTACCTGTCTAATCACTTTTTTCCATTTCCTTGGTTGGCTCATAGTACCTATCAGCTCCCTAAGTGTGGGTGTTCTCTAAAGTTCTGTATTAAGTCTTCTCTTCTGACTACATATTCTTCTCCGAGTAACCTCATTAGTTTTTATACCTTCTCCAATCCTGGACACCTCATTTTCTTATTACACATATTCAGTAAGTTGTCATAGCTTGCTATTTCTACCTTCAGAGCATCTCTAGCACCCAACCTTTTATCCGTACTCTCACAGCCACAATGTTAATTCAGATTCTCTTTACCTCTCACCTAGATTATCACAACAGCATCCTGACTATTGCTTTACCTCAAATTTCTTATCATTCTGGTCCTCCTTATGTACTGTGGAGAAATTAATTTTCCTTGTTGCAGATGACCACATGATTCTTCTCTCTGTTTAGCTCTAGTTTCTTCCTTTTGTCTCCAAGGTCAATATAAACTCTTCTGTTTTGTTTTTAAACCCCTACACAACCTGACTCCAATCTCTATACCTCTTTCCTCACTCCATGATTTATCCCAATTGGCTTTTTTCCCCAGCTGTTCAGAGATAGTACTTCATCTCTCATCTCCCCTACTGAGTATATTTGACCCAACCATCACTGACCTGTGTAGGAAAAAGAATATCTTAAGGCTACACCTACACTGACTAGGATAGGTTTTTTTTTCCTTATAAGGTATTGAAGCTATATTTGAGAGGTTATTGACTCTCAACCCTGAAATCTTGGGCCTTTAATATAACTTCTTGGTGGTCAAGCTACAAAAAAGCCAGGATCTTAGTCATAAACTCTTTCTTCTGATTTCTGGCTGGCAAAACAGAATGGCCAACACGTTGAATCCTGCATCCTCACTGAACATCCTTTTTCTCCTCCATAAAAATGGCTAAGTAAAAATATTTTTGTTAACTTGTTAGTTGTTCTCTAAGTGTCTCATTTTATTCTCAATTATGTGATACCAGACTGGACTGAAGTAAATGTAGTCTGTAACAGCTACAATGGAGTTAAAAACTGTGACATCATTCTTGGAAATATTAAATTCATAACTTGAAATGCCACATGGTGCCTCCCCTGATATTTTTGGTTCAGGCTTAGGGTCTTTTGCATACCTTCCTAAAGAACTTTAGGAGTTCCATGCCTTTCCTAAAATTTAGCACCTATCATAGAGATTTTCAAATTGACTGGTTTTCTTGGAACTATTTTTGAATTAGGAATGAAAAGAAGGTAAGCCCAAGTGGAACTTTATTAGGCATCTATGGTTGTCCTAGTGACCTGGAGCTTTTCCTTGGATCTTATCTGTGTGTTTCTTCAGTTGTGCTATCCTGCGAGCAAGTCAGCAGAGAATATGTATTTTTTTTGGGGGGGGGGAGAAATAAGTATAATATGTTTGTGTTCTCCCCTTATTTAGCTATTTCATGTAGTAGGGCTATGCAGAGTATTTGGTATCAGAATATTCTAAGTGTCCAAAATGATGCTATTTAAGATTTACCTTCAAACCGTGTAATAAAATAAGTGCTATGAAACTGCTGCCCGTGCCCTAGAGCAATATCTATAGGAAACTCAGATTAAAATATATATCTTTCTAAGCTTGTGATTTCTAAGATTGTGCAGCCTTATAGAATGGCCTACATGATGATAAAGTGTGTGGCTACAGCAGTGGTGATGGGAAACAGCTGTCTCCTGGAGGTAGGAGGATCTGAGTTCAAATTTGACCTCAGGCACTCAACACTTCCTAGCTGTATGACCTTGGGCAAGTCACTTAACCCCAATTGCCTTAGCAAAAAAAAACAAAAAATACAAAAACAAGTTTGGGATGAGTTTGGGAATGAGTGAAAGCTGAACACCTTACCAAATCTGAATCAGTCCTATTTCCTTATATTCAATCTGGTTTGGGCTCATTATCTACTTTGAATATCCAATATTATGTGTGTGTGTGTGTGTGTGTGTGTGTGTGTGTGTGTGTGTGTGTGTGTGTGTAGTGTAGTATGTATATAACATATACATACATAGAGGAATGTCCATATAGCTGCCTGTCACAATCTGGGCAATAAACATTGTTCACCCATTTTATTTATTTGGTGTGGCTGGTCTGGTGATATAATGAAATATGATGTGGTATGGTAAAAAGACTAGATCCATGATTTAAAAAAAACAAGATTCCTATCAATACAGGTTGGGATTTCTGTAAAAATTACAGTCCTAGTTGCACAGAGTAGTGCATACTTTTATCTTACCCAAGAGTTAGTATGTGTCATAAATAGTATTTGATTCCTAACTTCAAGTTTAGTTCTCCATCTTCTATATCATAGTACTGTGCAGTAGGATTCAGTACAAAGCAAAAAGTGAAATTACTCATAGACTTCAAAGTATCTTGATGTTTTTCTTTAAATTACTGTGGATTTTCTTGAGGAGTCGTTGTAGCATTTCAGAGCTCAGGGTAACACTTTGTAATACAATCACTGGTCCATGTGGAGAGGAATGATGTTGATAATGTTAATTGACATTTTTATAGCATTTTAAGATTTGCAAACCATTGAATCCATTCAAGATTTTTAAACTAGGGTACATGAGGTTGTTTTTATATTTAACTTAAATTAACTTAATTTTTTGTTGTATTTTAAATTCCAACTGTCTTCCTCTCTCCCATTCTGCATTAGGAGGCCACCATTTCACACATATACACATATGTGCATGTGTATGTATATGTCTGTGTAAACATATAAATATATGTAAAACCATCCTATGTATCCTTGAATTTATCATTTCTTTTTCTGGAGATAGATAGTACCTTCCTATATAGGTCCTTTGCAGTTTATATGAATATTTATATTACTCAGAATAGTTTAGTTATTCACAGTTATTCTTCAAACAATATTGCTATTATCATATGCAATATTTTCTTGGTTCTGCTCATTCACTCTTTGTTATTTCATTCAAATCTTTCCAAATTTTTCTTGGAAAACTCATCATTTCTTATTGCATAGCATAAACTTTTTTTTTTAAATATTTTATGTTTGTAGTAGCCCTTTTTGTAGTGGCCAGAAACTGGAAACTGAGTGGATGCCCATCAGTTAGGGAATGGCTGATTAAAATAATATTTTGGAATATTATTGTTCTATAAGAAACAATCAGCAAGATGATTTCAGAAAGGCCTATAAAGACTAAGTGAGAAGAACCAAGAGGACATTGTACACAGCAACAAAATTATGTGATGATCAACACTTATGGATGTAGCTCTTTTCAAGAATAAGGTGATTCCAACGTAACATTTTCATGCTCTCTATTGATATTTGCTTGCATTGTGTTGCCTTTCTCTGATTTTCTTTTTTTTTCTTGTAGATAGGATTTTTCTTGCATAACTTGTTAAGTATTTCAACATTATTAACATGTAGTGGACTTCCTGCCATCTAGGGGAAGGGAGGGGACTGGGGGTAAAATTTGTAATGGAAAGCTTTGTAAAGATCAATGCTGGGGAACTACCCATACATATGTTATACAAATAAAAAGCTTTAATAAAAAAATAAGGTGATTCAAGCCAATTCCAAAAGACTTGTTCTGGAGAGACCATCTGCATCCAAAAGGAGGACCATGGAGATTGAATGTGGATGGCAACATAATATTTTCACTGTTTTGTTGTCATTTGCTTGTGGTTTTTTCTCTTTTTTTCCTCTTTTTGATTTGATTTTTCTTATGCAGCATGATAAATATGGAAATATGTATAAAAGAATTCAAGTTTAGCATATATTGGATTACTTGCTATCAAGGGGAGAGGGGAATGGGAAGAGAGGGAGAAAAATTTGGAACAAAAGGTTTTCAAGGGTTAAGATAGTTGAAAACTATTTTTTGTATATATTTTTAAAACAAAAAGCTATCATTTTTTAAAAAGAAAAATATTTTATTAGCTATATTTCAATATAATTATTTTCTTATAATCCTACATATTTTATTTTTGGTATTCAAATACATTATTTTGAGGTCAGGTTTTACCAGATTGCTAAGGGGGGGCAGGCCATGACAATTTTTTTTAAATGTTAAGAACCTCTTGTTTACATTATCTCATTTAATGTTCAAAACAACCCTGTAAGGTAAGTACTCTATATCTATTTTTATCTACTGTCTACAGATGAGGAAAGTGGGACTCAGTGGTGCAAGATGTCTTACCCAGGATCACATGACCAGTCAATCAATGAGCCAGGTTTAGAGCCCAAATCCAGTGTTTTATTCACTACTACATAAAGAAAACTTTACCATTTATATGAAATTCTACTTTAGTTTGGACCTTACACAGCATATCTTCAATGACACTGGTGAACACCTTTGGCAAACAGCTACTTCCCTTTTTAAGGCCTTGATTGATGTTAGTACTCTGTGGATTGTTAACACAGCAATCTCTGTAATTGCATCTGTCATGAAGTCTTGTATAATTCTGACATATCTAAGAGACACCTTGTCTAAGGACAGATTTCCAGACAGTATTTTGCCCTGTTGCACTGATTTCTTGTCATCAGTAAACAATAAACACTGAGGGCTCTTATATTCTCTATACCTCTCATTAAACTTGGTGGCTGTGAAGATGTGTCTTGTTATAGAAAATCACTTGAGATAAAAATCACCTGATAAGGATGCCCTTGATATGTGAAAGACCACTCTCATAAAGATTTTATAGAGATGGATAAGCAGGCATATGGCTAATTAAATGCTTCTGTCTTTTCAGTTGCCTTCCCCCACCCTTTCCAGTACAAATATTATTTGTGATCTTTTCTATCCATTTGGAATGTTCGCATGAAATATCCTGAGATATTTAAGTATTTTTAAAATCCTTCCACCTTTCACTCATATTTTTGAGAATGGACTTGGTCGGATCCAGTTAATATCTCTGACTTCATCATCCTATTCTTTTTACATGATGCAGCAGTATGGTATAGATTTAAAAGACCTAAAAAAAGATTTAGAGGACCTGGTTTTAAGACCTAGCTCTGGCACTTAGTTGTGTGACTCTGGGCAAATCATTTAACTCCAGTGAATCTCAGTTCATCTATAAAATTGGAATTATAATACTTATACTATCTATCCCTCTAGGTTTTTATATGAGGAATAAATAGCACATAATATATGTGAGTCATTATTCATGTTTTTTTTCTTTCTACTACTAATGTCCCACTATTATTACCACTGAAAATAGATTGTCATAAACAAAAATAGGCATGTTATAGGAGAAAGTAATAAGCATTTAGATAGCATCTACTATGTGCTAGATTATGCTACGTGTTTTTACAAATGTTAAATTATTTGAAATTCATTACAATTATGTGCTATTATTACCTCCCATTTTAAGGTTGAGGATATAGTTGAGAAAACTAAAGCAAATAATGGTTAAGTGATTTGCCCAGAGTCAAAGAGCTAGTAATTGAGACTGGATTTGAATTTAGGTCTTATTGGTTCTAGACTCAATGTCCTATATGGTGTCAAGCCCAAAGATTTAAGATATATTAGTGGTCATCATGCCCAGCTCACTCAATTTATAGATGAGGTTGAATGAGTTGTTTAAAGGGGCTAAATGGAAGAACAAAGATTTAAACCTAGGTTTTCTGTCTCCAGTTCCAATGCTCTCCCCACTAGGTCATGTTGCTTTTCTATCCTCTTGCATATCTTTTCTATGTTGTAGCTGTTAATTACCTCCTTGTTTTATTTTCAAATACTTATGGAATAAAATATTTATCCTGATCTTATGACAAATTCTTTTCAGACTTGATGTCTATTTAACTGCTTTATACTATCTAAAAAGGCAAAATTCCTTATAAAGAGTGAACAAATGAGCTTTCATTATGAAACAGTGTCATTCTTGGCTGTTATATCTTTACACTTAGTAATGAGATTAAGTCTTTAAGTCTGAGGCAGTTTCTCCATTCTTTCATTTTGGTGACAGTTTTGCATCAGTTAAACTTCTTTAAGAAATGTTGATAGAACCAATGCCTTTATGTTGGTTCATTTCCAGAATCACAGTCCCAGCAGCATAAAATGATCTTCAGAGATTATCCAATGAAAAGTATATCTAATCAAGAATCTTTCTTTTACATCTTGAACACATGACCATTCATCCCAAAACATCCAATCCATTTACTTTTAGACAGCTTTGATACTGAGAAAGTTTTCCCTTGATTAGGCTTATATCTTCTTTTTCCATTTAGGGAAGTTGGCAACTTGTTTAAATATATCAGGCAGGAGCTGCTGTCATCACACACACTGTTCCCTTCTCATCTTCCTTCTTTCTTCTAACTTGGTATTTACTCTGACATTTGCTTTGACTAGTTGATAATCTGACTACATAAAAGGATTGAACTAAATGATCTTTAAGGTTCCTTCAGGCTTTAAATCTATGGCATTATAATACCCCACATAGAGCTTCCATATCTGGAAGCAGTTGCTTTCTGACTGTCAAGATTTCTTCTTATGTCATTTAGCACTTCCCTTATTTCTCAAAGAAAGTGTTCATCCTCTACTAGTAGGATGCTTATAATCTTTTCATTACTTGTAATCAAATCATATTTCACATTGAAGTCACCAAGTATCAAAGTAAATCCTGATTTAGTTTGTAGAATTTCATCAAGTTTTTAAATATAATTTCTATACTTCTTAATCAGGACTTAATTCAGGAAATGCTCCTGGATGCCGTGGGAGATCTGAGGTCTTTAATAGATCTCTGTTTGACTGAAGCAATGCCCAATCAGTGATTAAGTCTAGGTAAAAAAATTTACGTAGGTAAAATCTTTTACATAGTCAAAAAACAATCTAGGAGAGGAAGGCACTCAGAATTTTTGGCCAAAACAGAAACTTCTGAGTCAATCAAGATCCAAATTATGACCATTTGGGGCTTGGCCTGGAACCTATTATTGGTCATTCAATAAGAAACAGAGTGATTTGGGTTTAAGGCATGGTCCTAGCCCATGAATTCCAAGATCTCTTGCCAGGTTTCAGTGATCAAAATTTACATTCTTTTGGACAGAGAACCAGTAGGTAAGAGTACCCTGTGATGACAGGGGAAAGGGAAGGAAAAGAAGAAAGAAAAGTTAAAAAAAAAAGCTTTGTTGCCCAAATGGCCAGTTCCAGTTGGGTCCCCAGTAGGGCAGCTCCTATTCCTACTCATAAAAGTTATTGTTTATCCTTCATTCTTGAAGAGGACCATGACAATAGGGAACTATTACCATGACATGCAAATGAATTGCATTTAAATGAGGGAAGGCCATGCAAGATAGTTGTATCTTATATGGTTGAGTTAGATCAAGAAGTTATTGTTGTTTTTCTTTTGTTCTCAAAGCCATATCATATATGGCTTCATATGGAGTTATGTCAAACTGAGACCTTTAAAAGACATTAGAGTAAAAAGATCAAGGTCTCCCACTGCATCCAGGACCATCTAGTCATCCTGATTTATATCTGGCCATTGGAACCAGATGGCTTTAGAGGAGAAAGTGAGATTAACATCTTTGCATACCCCTCCTTTACTTAAATGCAATTTACTTGCATTTCATGACTTCATCTTCCTGATATTATGGTCTTCTTTGAGAACAAAGGAAAAACAACAACTTCTTCCTCTACCTCAAAAGTATAAGGTACAATTATCTTCAGAATGGCCTTTCTCCTATACTAATTATGAGTATTTCAAGGCAAGAAGATCAAATGTTCCATGAAATATTTTTTGTTATCTTTAGGTAACAATAAGAACTTTCTTTACCTCAATAGAGAATAAACTCAATATTCTCTGTAAAGCAAGAGGAAAAATTCTCACCTGATAAAAAAGGGCAATGTGGGGATCTTGAGGAAAGAAGAAAAGATTTCAAATCACCTCTGTGAGGAATGAATTGGGGAATTAATTAAAAAAGAATCAAAGGCTTTACCTTGCTACAGAGATGGTCTAAAGAAGGCTATATAACACAAATTTGTAGTGTAGGCAGTATAGTTTTGTGACTTCTTTCAATTTATCTAGCAACACATGAATAGGTCTCTAGGAGGCAAGTGATGGAAGTAATGCAGGGCTGGTATTTGGGAAAGAATTTGTAGAAATAAGCTAAGGAGATGAGAAATATGAGATTTGAATGTTACAGAGTTGGATCAGTTAACTAAAATCT
This sequence comes from Myrmecobius fasciatus, assembly GCA_023553655.1. Classification (NCBI taxonomy): domain Eukaryota; kingdom Metazoa; phylum Chordata; class Mammalia; order Dasyuromorphia; family Myrmecobiidae; genus Myrmecobius; species Myrmecobius fasciatus. The sequence continues at coordinate 688,296 of JAJPUD010000247.1, forward strand.
CAAGATTGGGGAATGGTGTGTTCTACTATCTAGTATGTGACCATAATTATATGTAGTTGATGTGGAATAATGAAATAATTTATAAAATTTAGGGGACTGAGGGAAAATATTATGGATTTGAGAGAGCATCTATGTGGATATTAAAAGTTCCCTAGTATAAGGACAGGAATTAAAGAGAGGAAGATAGGAGAAGAAATGACCCGAAGGCCAGTATACTACAGTAAGAACAATTTGGATTGCATATAAAATTTTGATGGCATTAACTTAAAAGAAGGAAAGATTGTTGAGGGAAAGAAACAAAAGGAGCATTTCATGTGATAGCAAGGAATATTACAAACCAGTGAGTTAAATGTATATCCAGTGCTAGAAAAACTAACCCAAGGTGCAGTGTTGTTAGAGGGGAGCCAAGTTCTCATGAAGGCTAATAGATTAAAAAATGTGAGAGAAGGATGTCCAGATATTTGTTTACTATGAAACAGAAATTCTGGAGGAGACAGTGTATGTCATTTCTATGGAGAGAGACAAGGGTGGGATAAGATTGAGGACAATGAAGATGAGAGAATAAGGAAAACTGTGAAAACAGATAGTTTCTCCTAGATGGGCAGTGATTTATTAGTACAAGGCTAGAGAAATAAACAGTTAAAGCTATGAGGATAACAATGAGTGGAAGATGACTAGTGAAACTTCTCTCTAAGGGGATATTATAATGATATTATGTAGAGTCAGATCTGAGTCTATTCTACTTTCCAGGTGGCTAGTAAAGAAGAGTAGGGTGCTCCCTAATTGACAGAGAGCCTAGGTTGATTAAAGAATTGGAAAAGTTTAGGACACACTGTCCCAAAAGTGCCTAAAAGTCCATGGGAGAATAGACTAACTGTAGAAGATGTATATGGCATTTTAAATTTGGGTATATTTTAAATTTTTGGAATAAAATAAGCATTTCCTTAGCATAGTAAAATAAAAAGAGAATTACATATGAAACTGCAAATCTATCATGTACAACTTATTTCTTTTAAATATATAATAAAGTTATCATGTAAATTTCTTTTTCCCCTTTATTTCTTCTCTCTTCCCTTAACCCTAAAAAAGAAAAAAAATTGGGCATATAAATGTAAAACTATTCATATATACTTCAATTTATTAGTTCTTTTTCTGGGTCCAAATAGTGTCTTTCTTCATATATTCTTTGTAGTTAATTTGGGTATTTATAATAGTCAAAATTATTTATTTCCTCAAAATCATTCTTAAAACAATATTGCTTTAACTGTCTGCAATATTCTTTCTTCTGCTCATTTCATTCATGTTTTTCTAAGGTTATTGAGCTCATCATTTCTTATAGCACAGTAGTATTCCATCACAATCATATACTTTAACTTCTTCAGCGATTTAACCACCTGATGGATATCCCTGGAATTTCCAGTTCTTTGCTACTACAAATAGAGCTTCAACAAACATTTTAGAACATATAGGTTCTTTTCCCCCCTTAATCTTCTTTGAAAATAGTGGTGTTGCTGAGTCAAAAGATATAAGCACAGTTTAATAACTCTTTGGGCATAATTCCAGGGGACTTTTTCTGGATCTATTTATATTTATGTTTGTCCTTAGTCCCTATTTTTCTGCTCCTCAATGGATATGTTTTGTGTTACTAGTTCTGTCTATCCAGTATTATGATAAATATAAGATGTGCCCTTTGGGCAGCCCCTTAAGTAATCTGTGTAAGAATATACCTCAAGTGTACATGAGTACTTGGTGGTAGGTGTGGAGAGGTTTATCTTAGCACTTCATTTTCCATGTTGTTTTATTAAATGTCTTATGTGTTGAATTATTTTATTCTCTGGTTGACTCGTAAAAATAAACATATTATCAGGGGCTCAGGAGCTATGATGTGAAATGGTTATTAACTCACCAAGTTCCTTGACCCTGAGGTAACTTTTGGAGTGATAAGGGTGCTATGGTTATCACAACTGCACTAGTCTATCAAATAGCATATTTGCCTCCAGGTTTTCCCTCCTTTCAAATAAACTACATGTCATTTTTATACCCCAAATGCCATATTTGATACATTACATGCCTTATTTAGAAAACTTTGATGACTTTGTCTAGGCAGACAATCATGGACCCCAGTGCTACCACAAATTGTCTTGATCTAAGCTGGGGGTTTTAATGTGTTCTGATATTTCTAAGATACTCATGATTGGTTTGTTATATAGAATTTATTGAAGATAATAGAGAGGTAACAGAAAGGACAAAGAAAGGTTGACTGTCTATAGATGGCACTAAGCAGCAGAAGCTGCTTGGCATAATTCCCTGGTCCCAGAAATGTCCTGAATCCTGGGAATGTATGTGTCTATGTTGTGAGTTTTCTCCAAATAGATGGGAACTTCAGTTAGAACTGAGCAAATTATTTTTTCTGAGTGCGGGGTTGAGTTATATTCCTAAATAACTACTTTAAACCAAAGAGGTCTACGCTTAAACTCAGTCTCATTCAAAAAAGGTTTAACCTGCCAAGTGTTTAAACTTAGTGTTAATTCCCAGGACGTATTCCCAGGCATGATTGATGCATGAAGTCTCAACTAGCTGAAATAATTCTCTTTCTATATCTTACATAAAAGATTCTCCATTACCTTTATGATAAAGCATAAATTCTTTGGTTTGGAATCCTTATTTGGATTTGGGCTTTCCTTAAAGACATCTAAGGCTAATCCCCTGCATTCTGCAGCTACATTTATATATTGTATGCCAAACACATCAGACACATTTGTCACTTCCATATCTTTACTCAAACTATTCTCTCTGCCTAAGTGCCCTTCCCTTTCTTTTCTGAGTTTTCATAACCTATTGATCCATCAAAGCTAAGATAAAGTTCAACCTTCTCCATTAAACTTTTCCTTGTTGTTATTTATCCTTTGTTCTCTAAGAGAATAGCATCAGGAGGGTGGTATCTTGACCTGCAAATGAATTGGATGCAAGTGAAGCAAGACAGTGCAAAATCATCAGTCTCACTCTCTCCTCCAGGATCATTTGAGTTCAGTGGCAAGACATAAATCAGGATGACTGGAGATGACCCCTGAAACTTTCCTTATGATCAAAACAATTTACCCCTTCTCAAAACTAATGGGGGTTTGTACTTTTCTTACTTTTTTATTCTACACCTCTATTTTATTTATATATGTACTCAGATAGAAATAAGTTCAATTGCAAAATGATAAACAATGTGGGAATTATCTATTCTTTATAGTGCTTATATGTAGTATTAATTTGCCCTCATGTTTCCTTGTGATATTTTTTATTTTGATGTTTAACCCTTTTATCATCATTTAAGTCATAATGTATTTATGCTTTTTCTATCCAAGTTAAAGATAATGTCTTCCATTCAATTAAACCCAACAAGCATTTATTAAGCACTTACTGTGTGGCAAGAAAATTATTAGATGCTGGAAGTAAAAAAAAAAGCTAACATTTACATAGAACTTTAATATTTGCAAAGTGCTTCACAAATATTATTTCATTTGATCTTCACAGCAATCACGTAAGGCAGATGCTATTATTATCACCCAAATTGTGACTTACCCAAGGCCATATAACTAGTTCCTGAAACAGAATTTGAACTCTGATCTTCTTAACTCCAGGTCCAAAGTTTAATCCACTATGGATACAAATACAAAAATGAAAAGCCCCTGCTCTCAAATAAATTACATTGTGGGATGAGGGAAAGAGAAAAGGAAAAAAAGAATATAGTACTTTTCAAATATTATCCACAACAGTAAGCACTCACGTATGTACCTACCATGTGTGGGTGCCTCTGTTCATGACATTTGTAATTTAATCCTGTTCTTATCCAGTGAAACTAGGCAATAATAGAGAATCAACCTAAAACATAGAGCTACTCCATCCATAGCTTTGTTATCCATAACTGGTGTCCCTAAGAACCAGAACTGATGTTTGTGGTATGGAATTTTTGTCTTCAGATATCTTTATCTTTGGCATCTCCCAGAACACATTTTAATTTCACTAATCATTGCCACAGACCATGATAACTTTTCTTGATTTCTAAAACATTTTTGGTCATTTATCTGTTTGAGTATTTGAAAGTATTGCCCACACTTAATACTCAAAGAATTGAAATTAAATACAAAGTGTTCAGATCTACATAGGTAGAGCTCTACTTTAATTCATTCATTTAATAAACATTCACTAAGTGACTACTATGTGCCAGACTGTGCTAAGTAATTGAATCAGTCTTAATTATTTCCATCCAGCTTTTGTTAAGGGTTCAAAATTTATTCAGTCTCAGGGCTACAACAGACCTCATTAAGTTCAGACCATCCTAGTACTCCAGGTGAGCTTCATTCAGTCAACCTGGCTGCTAAAGGCTAAGATTTTACATTGGCCTCCAGAGTGAGAATCTGGATGACTTTATATATACCTGCGTTGCACTTAGATAAAGATCAAAAAGCTAAAACAAAGATCAAAAGCTAAAAGCTATAAAGCCTAGAATGTTAATAGAAGTATAGTGGATGAAGAAGGACAACTCAAGATGACAATATGATGATGTTTGTTTTTATGGAGCATTCAGTATTGTTTTTTAGGAAAGAGAAAGGATTTGTAAGTAGTTATAAAATAAAATGTCATAACAGACCCGAGAAAGAAAATTATTTAATGCTACAAGAGTTCAAAAGGGAAAAAGATTGCTTCTGGCTGAAAATTTTCTTTCCCTGCCAATAGAATTGGACCAGTAAGGAAGAAGGTATTTCTAGGACAAAATTTTTAAGACAGAGGGGTCAAACACAGTGTTTAGGCTGCATTACACACAATAATACTCCAGAGTATGGCACGATCTAGATTAAAACGTAATGAGAAATATTTAACAAAATAAATAAATTCAATAGTCAATATGTGGCCAGCAGAGATCTTTACATATGTTTTAGTTGTCCCATTTCTTTTATCCCACTGGACTAAGGTATTATGGGCCCAACTTCAGAATCTACTATACTAAAAAATCAGACCCAAAGAAGAGAGTTAATAAGAGGACCCAGTAAGATACAATGGTATGGATTCAGTGCTATGTCCAAAAAAGGGCCTCTAATTCAACTAGATCACCAGTTCAGAATTATAGACAAAAAAAATTTAGCATACTCTTAAGATATAAAACTGACATTTACAGATGTCATGACATAAACCAACATTCTAAACTCTTTTTTTTAATATAACTTTCAGAAATGCAAATCAAAGCATTTGAAGAAAATACCCTTTTAAGTAATTTTATGGATACTATTAGATAGAAACAAATAATCTGAACTTGTAAAAGTTTTCTAGAGACAAAGCTTATCTCACAGACTAAGACCTTACATACATACTGAGCAAATAGGGTAAAGTGAATTGACAGGATCGCACAGCTTGTAAATGTCTAAGATCGGATTTGAACTCAGGAAAATGAGACATCCTGATTCCAGGCTCACCACTCTATCCACTATGCATGAACAATTTCCTCTTCTCCTTTCTTTCCCTTTTTTTTATCTCTTCATCTCCTTTTCTTCCCCACCTCACTCTTCTTCTCTCCCTTTTCATTTCCCTATTCTTTCATCTTTCATCTTTTTCTCTTTTTTCCTCCTCTTTTCTCTCCTCTCTCCACTTTTTATTTTTAGCTTATTTTAATCTTTACTTTGGATATTGAGTGAGAAGAGCCTCATTGATTTCTATGATAAGTAAAAATTCGAACTTTAAGTTTTTAGTTTTTTCTTTTGATGAGGTAAAAAAAAATAACTCTCATTTAAACCCTGTTAGCTAGAAAGATATCAGATGTAACTAATTCAATTATCCAATACTGCAGAAAGATAAGTAAATTAGTCAAAATCATGTAGAAAGTCAATACATTTTGGAATTAGGAATTCCTTCTAACTATAATTCATTTATCCATGTTCACAACACTTCCTTTAAAACATTCAATCTAAAACAAAACAAATATTAGATTTCAGCATACATATTCCAGAAAACCATCCCTGATTGCCTTTATATGATTGGATTCATCAACTCAGTCCATGTAAACTCATTTATCCTCTATAATTTTGAAACTGATAATGAATTTCTGGTGTACAATGTCTATCTAACTAAATGGTAAGCTCTTTGAATTTTAACAACTGAAAGAAATTATTATTTTCTCTTATGTTAATAATCAATTATTGAATTAGGACCAGGATTTTTTCAGAAGCTTATATTTGTTCAAACTCTGAAGGACATTATTGATGGATGAGATTGCTTAAATGTCCAGGATACACGTTGTTTGATCCTAGATGGGAGACCTAACTCAACTTGAGAACCTTACAAAGAATTTAATCTAATCTAGGTGAAATCTGGCCCATTGAGGTTTTTTTGTTTTGTTTTGTTTTGTTGTTGTTGAGGCAATTGGGGTTACGTGACTTGCCCAGGGTCACACAGCTAGGAAGTCTCTGAGATTAGATTTGAACTCAGGTCCTCCTGACTTCAGGGCTGGTGCTCTAACCACTGCGCCACCTAGCTGCCCCGGCCCATTGAGTTTTAATCAGCCAAGTCTAAGTAATAGAAGTCAAGTCCCCTAACCCATCATTAGAATACATTTATTATATTATAATATTAATATTATATCCTCTCTTTAACCAATTAGAGTTAATTGCTCATTGGGGAATACTCATTCTTCCAAAGACAGGTGTTAAGTGTGTTCCATGAGATGTCTTTGGCATTGAAGAGTGCCAGAACATCAGGGAGAATTCAAAATATGTAAGAATAAATTCCATTTCAAGAAAGCATATATAATAATAGGAGAGATTATATATGCAAACTGTCTATCTCTTCTTTGCTTCGTTGTAGGTTTTTCTTTTGCTATTTGCTATTGACTTCTTTTATTAATTGTAACTAGCATGATTAATAAAATTATTAATTACCCCCAAACTACTTTTCACAGGATTTTTATACGTCACACTACCCTGTTTGAATTTAAGACTTTCAAGTTGGAGGAATTGTGAAAAGCTGAAGCAATTATTGAAAAAAAAAGTTGCCATTCATTCTGAATAAAGCTACATCAAATCCAGTTATATACCTCCATGAGCTGCAGGGTATCTCTTATTAATTTGTTTACAAAATGTAGCATATTGATTCCTTTTTTTCTTTTGCATCATAGACTTTTCAACTTCTTCCTCAGAAGGAATCCTCCCTTGTGACAAAGAAAAACCATTAACTGAAAACATTCAATCCAGTGATAATATTTGGCAAGATATACAATATTCTCCCCTTGTAGCCCCTCACTTCTTTGCAGGGAGAAAGAAGATACATTTTATTATTTAAAGTTACTATACCAACACTCAGCAAAAGATTGCACATAATAGACACTAAATAATTTTGTCAAGCTGAGTTTATCATAAATTCTGATAACTTCTTTGGAAAGTTGTTTGCAAATATTTCTAGCCCTTTGTAACTTTGTAATCAAAATTAACAGAATTTTTTAACTTTGAAATACTTTGGGATTTTAAAAAGTTTTTTTCCATTAAATTTAAAAGAGTTTTCATTATACATCTGAAATAAGTTCAAGCTTTAGAGATTTTATTCAGAGTAGTGAGCTGTGCAGTTTACACACTCATCTTAGGTGATAGGCTTTTTTTACCTGTCAAAAATGACTAATTGGCTTTATGTTGTCTTTATTCTTTTGAAAGCTATGCTAGCTGAGATCTTTCCTGATTTAATTAAATTTTTCATGGACCTATTATTTCCTCAATATGGATATTCCCATCACCACTGAAGTGGTCACAATTTTTCTATGACTTAAGTTATAAAAGCTGTTGCAGTCAAAAATTCAATCAACCTATGCTCAAATTGACAATAAACCTCTCCATACTTAGGTATATTGGTCCTTGAACAGAGTATTACAGACTCAGTTTGGTTGGACCTGTCACAACTGGTGCTACACTAGCACCACTTTAAGAATCCAGAGTCACTGCTGCACAACAATGAGGTTTCTGAATAAAATAGCACTGGTTTGGGTACTCAAACAGAAAGAGTAATAATAATGATTAAAACCTATGTTAGGTAAGAGTACCCTTCATGTCAGTGGTTCTAAAAGTACTTGGGTCCCCAAGACATTTTCAGGAAATTTGCAAAGTCAAAACTAGTCTTGTAATAACACAAAGATGTTTAATTTTTTTTTTACAATTTAAAATATTTATTTAAATATTTAATATTTACTACAAAATAAGAGAAAACAAAATAGAAAAAGAAAAACAAAATGAAAATAAAACAAAACAAAACATTGTCACATCAGCAGAACATCAGAGAGAATTCAAAATATGTAAGAATAAATTCCATTTCAAGAAAGCATATATAATAATAGAAAAGATTATATATGCAAACTGTCCATCTCTTCTTTGCTTCGTTGTAGGTTTTTCTTTTGCTATTTGCTATACATTTTTATCTTATTCTTTTTCTCCATTTCATCCCTTCTACATCCCCCAAGCAGATTACAGTTAAGCATAGGTATATTTATATATACATATATATTCATACCTACACCCACACACATACATATATCTATATATACAAATACATACACCTATATGTACATATACACACATATAACATGCATCTAAAATAATGTTAATATGGCTGACATATAATGTAGATTATTCTGTTGATTAATCTTTAGGTTTGACTTTGAGATCAGTGATTAATAGCCCTCCTTTTTTTTTTCTAATAAATTCTGCTTCTGATCCTTGTTATAATACTTGTGTACATCTTTTATTTTCTATCCCTGCTAACTCTATTTTAATTCTCCTCCTTAATTTTATCTTGTCTTATTATTTACTTTGTCTTATTATTACTCAGCATCCCCCCACCTCTGTATCCCTCTCTTATCTTATCCCCCAACTTTTCTCTCCCTCTTTATCCCTTCCCCATTAATCTACAGACCTTATCCCACTACAGTTAATCTAAACACCTTTCTGTACCCCACTTTATTCTATACCATCCTTTTCCTCCCTCTTCATCCCTTTTCCATTAATCTACACACTTTCTCCTACTGATATAAATCTGCATATCCCTTCTATAACTGGCCTTATCTTATTCCTTTCTCCCTTCTTTATAGATTTTGGAGGACGCCATACTATATATATGTTGTACAATTACTTATTTAATCCATTACAGATGTGAGTTTTTCAGAACTACCAGTCCTTCTCCACCCTCTAATGTCTCTGTGTTGATTCTTCCCCAGCACCTCATTCGTATAGCATAATTACTATTTTTAACCTTTTCCTAGAAAGTTTTGCTCTCCAGGTTAGCTCATACTCAGGTCTACTCCAATCTTTTTTTTGAGATACCCAATTACTCATATAAATCTTGATCATATGGTTTACATTTCCATGCTAAAAAACATAAACAAATTGTCCTTGTTGAATCCTTTGAAATTAATCTTTGATGTTAATTCTTATATGTTAAATTTTCTATTGAACTCAGGTGTGATTGAGATAAAGTCCTGAAAAATCTTCAAGTACATTGAATGCCTTTTTTTTTTCATTCATAATTATGGTTAGTTTTGTTGGATATGATATTTTTGTCCATAGGCCTAGTTCTTTTGATTGTTGATATATGTTATCCCTGGATGTATGATCTTTTATTGTAGTGCTAATAAATCCTGTAAAATCCTATTTAAAGCTCTGGCATATTTGAATTTTGTTTGTTTGTTTGTTTCTTGTAAAATTTTCTCTTTGACCTGGGGAGATGTTTTAATTTTTAATAAGAAAAGTATCAATCACAGAATCACAGAACGACATTTCTTTTGGTAGTCCTCAATAATTTTTAAAAATGTAAAAGGGATTCTGAAACCAGAAACTTTGAGAATATTGCCTTATGTTAACAATATGCTGCTAAATTTCTGTAGACTTTTTTGAATACTTCTCATTATTATGGAAATCTTAAAAAATAATGGATTTCATGTTTTAAATCATCATTTTTATAATATGGAAAAATTAATTTTTAATAGATGCTTTACAGGAGCAATGATAGTCATTTACCATATAGAAGGGTTTGTGATTATAAAGGTGACAGTCTAAGTAACGAAACAGTCTTTTCTTCTTCTTTTCCTTTTTCTCCTTCCACCTGTCTGCCTCTGCCTCTGCCTTTCTCATCCTTTCCCCCTTACATTACTCATTAATTCTCGTTCCATCCCAATTATATCTTCTTTTTCTTTCTTTCTTCTCTCCCTTTCATTTAATCTCTATTACTTTTTTCTTTCTCTCTTCTTTCATCTCTTCTTCTCTTTTTCTCTTTTGCTCTCCTTTTTAGACTCAAACTGAAATGTTTAGCTTTTTTGTTTTTAATGTCCTTTCTCTAAAATAGGTGATTTTTAATAGTGTAAACCTCTTATATTTAAAATAGAATGTTCTAAGCAAAGTGGACAGGTTGGATTCAGAGAACCTGAGTTCAAATACTTCTACTTTCTGATTGTGTGACCCAGGTTAATCATTTAACTTTTGACTCAGGTTTTTCATTTGAAGAACAAGAAGATTGAAATAGATGGTCTCTAAGATCCCTTGTAGCTCTAAAATTAGTATCATAAAATCTATATCTTTCCTTCTCCTTGAACTCCCCCCATACTATGCATACTTTCATTTATCACTTCTTTTTTTGGAGATAGATAGCAACTTCCTTTATAGGTCCTTTGTAGTTGATTTATTTAATTTATTTCTTTAATTTCTTTATTTAAGTGAATGTCAAAGCCAAGAGTATATGTTCAAATGTATCCAAAATTTTTCAGTTTTGGATAGTCAAAGTGCTTCCTGTTCCTGGAATCTGCTACTTCCTCATTGCTGTCTGCCAAAATGCTATTCTTCCTTCAAGGTTAAGTTTAAAATACCACCTTTCAGCTTTAAAATACCACTTAAAATCAAGCCTTCCTTGATATTCTTATTTATTAATGTCCTCTCCTTCCTCAAATTACCTTGTATTTATTTGTCTTGGTACATATTATATTCACTCAATAGAGTGTAAGCTTTTTGAGATCAGGAACAATGTTGTTTTTTGTTTTATATGCTCACTGCCTAATACTGTCTTCAACATTCTAAACACTTAAATGCTTTTTGAAATGGAAAGGGAGAAAAAAAGATGAAAACTTCAGTTTGAACTGACTGTGCACATCATAGTGAAAGGATAATAGTGACATTTACTGCAGATATTCAGCATTTCTCATATGGACATTTACCTGTAAATACTTCTTGGATCAAAGCATATCTTGATTTGCCAAGAAATATTTTCGTTCTTTACCAGGTGATAGGGTAAGCACCTCTTGATCTGAGATCCCCTCCCCCATACATATAGTGCTCTCTTATTTCAGAACTCCATAAAATTGGTTCCCCTGATAATATCATTGTCTCCCAGCTTCACTTCCAATGTGATGCTAAATTAACTTATAATACCTTCTATTTAGGAGTTATAGTAGTAAATACACAGAAATTTTCAAGTTTGAATATTTTTTACTGATCATCTGTTAGTCCAAATCTGATAAAACTTCAACTGATTTTAGATGAAAAAGCAGTGTGAAAAAGCAGTTCAAAAATTGTTTAGCATAATCCCAGAGCTAGAAATGTAGAAATGGCTATCCTATTGCCTTTATAGTCATATTTATTTGTTTAAGTGTTCCTTGTTGTTCAGTCATTTCAATCATGTCTGATTCTTCATGACTCCATTTGGGGGTTTTCTTGGTAAAGACACTGAAGTGGTTTGCCATTTCCTTCTTCAGCTCATTTTACAGATGAAGAAACTGAGGCATATAGGGCTAAGTGACTTGCCCAGTATTACATAAGTATAAGTGTCTGAGCCAAATTTGAACTTATTATAAATCACCTTATTACCTGCCCTCATCACTGCACACTTGAAACATTGCAATAACCTATTGATAGATCTTCCTACCTCAAATCTCTCACCACTATAATTTAACTTCCATTCAGCTACCAAAGTGATTTCTGGTTCAACCATGTCATGCCTCTGCTCAGTTAAACTCCAGTTGCTCTCTATTGACTCCAAAATCATTTGATACTTGAAGCCCTTCATAACTTATTTCCACCCACTCCCCCATTTCCCATCTTTCTAGACTTCTTACACCTTACTCATTGCCATGTGCTCTTCTATCAAATGACACAGATCTCCTTTCTGTTCCACAGATAAGACATTGCATTGCTCAGCTCTAGGTATTTTTTCTGGCTGTCTCCCATGCCCAGAATATTCTTCCTCTCCATCTCTACCTTGGAAGAAAACACCATTTTCTACAAGAAGCCTTTCCCAATCTTAATTCTAACGCCTTCCTTTTAATTATTTCCTATTTATCTTGTATATAGCATTTTTTGTCCATATTTATTTGCTTTTTGTCTTCCTCATTATATTGTGAGCTCCTTGAGGACAGGGACTATCTTTTGCCTCTTCTTATATTTGCAGCAGATATTTAATAAATGTTTATTGACTAACCTTTCAAAACCAATATTTTGTAATCTTGTGATTCTATGAGCTATGCAGTAGGAAGATTGTATACATAATATGTATTTAAAGTTTTTCCCCAAATAAATAAGAAGTTTGTATTTCTTTAAATCTAGCTCTAGCTTTAGTTTTACCTATTAATTGGAATTATTTTTAAAAGTTGCAATTCAGAAATAAAGCTTATAACTCTTTGGGTCATTTATACTTGATTACTTAAAATTTAGAAACTATTTCCAGAACAATTGCTGGTTTAAAGCATATTCTGACCACCCTTATTCATAAAGATCACATTACATTTCTTTCAGATGAGTATTATGTAATCATTATGTATTTCTCTCTGCAGAATTTCTCAACTTTCTAATTAATCTTTCTTAGCAGTTTCAGTCATTTTCAAACATCAAAAAAACTTAACATTTTCTCAGCATCACTTTTTTTCATTCAATTTAATTATTTTTCATCACTGCTTTTCTAGATTGCATTTTAATGGAAGTTCATTTAAACTTTCTAAATATTTTAGGATATACCTTTACCTAACAACTAAATTCATATTGTGTTTATTATGTGTAATGTAATAACTATGTTATTTTTTGGTCCATTCATTGACTTGCACTTAACATATTCCAATTTAGGTATAATAGCCATTATCTAATTTTTTATTTATTTATTTTTAATAATAGCTTCAAATTTTCAAAATATATGCAAAGATAGTAACATTCACCCTTGTATAACTGTGTGCCAAAATTTTTTCTCTCCCTCCCCACTTCCCTCCTCCACTAGACAACAAATAATCCAATATATGTTAAATATGTACAGTTCTTTTATACATATTTTCACACTTGTGCTACAAAACAAAAATCAGATCAAAAAGGAAAAAAAAGAGAAAGAAAAAAAAGCAAGCAAACAACAAAAAAGGTAAAAATACTATGTTGTGATCCACATTCAGTGTCCACAGTCTTCTTTCTGGATGCAGATAGCTCTCCCCATCACAAATATATTGGAATTGACCTGAATCATCTCTTTGTTGAAAAGAACCATGTCTATCAGAGTTGATTATCACATAATCTTCTTATTGCTGTACATTATCTAATTTTTAAAGTCAATCTTGAATAACTATTAAATTTATAGAATACTATCCTCACTTAATTGTTAAAACTTTTTGTTTACTGTTTTCCATAATAAACATATTTCCAAGATGGTACTTGAAAATGGTATACACTGTTATCTCTTGGATTGTGTGGTTTCATTTATTTAAGGTCAACCATTTGCTTCTTAGTTTAAGACATATTTGATTTATATTCTTTGCTACCAGTCTCTTCTGTTAGTATTCTCTTATTTAAGAGGATATTCTCTTTTATTAAGTTCTTTATTAGACTAAAATAGAAAGTTTTTGGGGTTTGTTGTTTTTTTTTTAAATCTTCTTGTAGAGACCCAAATTGCTTTTAGAAAAATTAATGTTTGTTTCCTCTGAGATAAACAAAAAACGTTGCTTTCTGCTCACTTTCATCATCTCCTTTACTCCTGCTTTCCTTGGAATCTAGCAGCATTATTCTAAGAGGAGACTAAACATCTGATCTTAAATTTTTGGAAGAGAAGTGCTTTATAAAATCATTGTGCAAAATAGATGATACAAGGGAAATACTTAAAAAAAATTCCTGGGGCAGCTAGGTAGCGCAGTGGATAGAGCACCTGCCCTGCAGTCAGGAGGACTTGAGTTCAAATTTGGTCTCAGACACTTAACATTCCCTAGCTGTGTGACCCTGGGCAAGTCACTTAACTTCAATTGCCTCAGCAAAAAGCAAAAAAAAAAAAAAAAAAAAAAAAAAAATTCCTTAAGGGCAGCTAGGTGGGGCAGTACATAAAGAACCAGCCCTGAAGTCAGGAGGACCTGAGTTCAAATTTAGCTTCAGACATTTAACACTTCCTAGCTGTATTACTGGGCAAGTCGCTTAACCCCAATTGCCTCAGCAGCAAAAAAAAAAAAAAAAAAAAAAAAAAAAAAAAAAAAAAAAAAAAAAAAGAAAGAAAGAAAGAAAATTCCTGAAAGCTATAAAGTGACCTATTAGAATGAGTAGAATGTACTGTTGGCTATTTAGACAGATTCTTTTTAGAATTTCATTTGGAAATAAAATTCTGGGATCATCTGCTCTGAAATTGTGACATCTTATGTGGAGATGCCACAAGCATTCAATAATAAAGTAAAAATAACTACATGGAGCTGATTTTCAAAACAAGTAGCATCTTGGCTAAAGACTCTGAGAGTTTGACTCAGAGTCAGGAAAACCTGGGTTCATATCTTGCCTGTGATACATGACTTTTTGCTAGGTAGGTAGTCTCGAAAACTAAATTGGAGATCAAATGCTAATCTGTATTGAGAGAGAGAATTACTTTACTGGGGTTGAAGATCCAGGCTAAATAAAGAAAGCATTGAAATATAGGAATTTTGTATATCATTGCTAGCCTTTAAGAAGTTCATAGAATCATAAATTAAGAGCTTGTAGGAACCTTAAAGGCTGAATGGAATCCATTTTCCTCCTAATATAGATGGAAGAAAAAAAGAGGCATAGAGAGATTAGAGAGATTAAGAAATGTATCCAGTATCAGACAGTTTGAGGTAAGATTGAACCATAGTCTTCCTTTCCAAATTTAGTGACATCCTCTATAACATGCTATTTAACATATTGCCTAAGTTTGTACAATCTTTTGATACTTTCCTCTGGTGTTACCTGGCAATTACTTCAGTAACTCATACTGTCCCTGTTTAAGAATCCTATCTCTCTCTTCCACATTATTTTTTTTTTCATGGTAGAGCCCACATGATCATTGTGGAGAGCAAACATATTTCATTTAGTGCCCAGATCTTAAGATTTCTAGCAGTCTTTCCTAGTGTTTATTTGAGGATTTAAATCAAAATGTCCTAAGGAATCTGTATCTTCCAACATTTACTCTAGATATTTGTTGGTGTAAAGAATGTAGCAAGACAGAGAGCAAGAAATAAATTCTTGAGCAGCAAAGACTTTTTCCCCCTAATTTAATATTAAATTCCCTTTTATACTATTAGTACAAAAGCAAATTCCTCATACCTAGGAACGCTTTTGCACTAGGTTGTTTTTTGTTTTTTGTTTGTTTGTTTGTTTGTTTGTTTGTTTTCTTTTTCTCCTACACAGAATTTTCATTCTGCCAGTAACTATTTCCCAAAGTTACTCCATTCAGGCTAGAAGTTCCACATCTGGTGGGAAAGGCGGGGACAAATTTGCTGTGACTCAGGGTATTGCTATTCTGCCCTTTGTTTCTAAGATCTTTGGCTGCAGTTCTCTTCCTTCTGCTTTTAATTCCGGGAAGAAGAAAACTAAAGAATCAAGTATAGACTGCTCCTTCATAACTTTTTAAATTAAAGCGGATTCTGCCTCTTCTTCATAGTTTCATGGTTACCTAGGAAGGAGATGGGAGACATGTATAGGAGGGTGGGGGCTATGGGGAGGACCAAATATTATAAAAAACAAAAACAAAACAAAACAAAACAAAAAACTTCTCTTTCTCCATAGTTTACAGCCAGTAAGTCCCACATGGTTCGGGGAACTGTCTGAGTCTCTTTCTCAAAGTGCTCCGTGATGGCTTTTTCTATTTGTTCAGATATTTCCTTCTTTTTCTTTGCTTTTTTTTTTTTTTTTTTTTTTTTCCTCCTCTAGTTGTCTATTTCTGAGCTGCTGGAATCTACAGCCAGGCGCTCCTTTATAGGTGGAGGAGTAGTGTGAGCCCCACATGCAAATACTGAGGTTTGGTTCCTTTCCATGGTTTAGTACAGTATGCAAAATGAGGACCTAGGCAAGGATGTCCGGGAGGGGGAGACGGGGAAAGGAGTTGTCTCACCTTTCTCCGCAAATTCATGGTTAATTTCCAAAGAAAGGAGGGTTCGTATCCCAAACACCCTGCTCCCTAAATAGCACCTCCGTGCGCCCACTTAAGCAAGGGGTCCTCAGGCGGCGGGAAAGAAAGAGAAGTCCATTCAAGTGGACCCCGACTTCTCTCCCCCCATACCCCCTCGCCATTGGTTTTTCCCTGCCGCGGAGGCTGGGCCAGGGGCTGGGGTGTGGGGAGAGTCGGCGCCGGCTGAGCTGGGGAAGTCACTCTGACTCAGGCGGGACTCAGACTGGGTTTGATCGGGAGGCGCAAGGGGAAGTCTGGGAGGTGGTGAGTAGCATGAACCGAATAGGTGTGCAAAGATTAGGTCTAGACTAAAGGAAATGGCCACTCCATCCTCTCCACTTTGAGCCCGGTTGGAAGGTGGAGGTGGATCTCCGGCTTCGCCCTGCCCAACCCTTTTTTGCAGCTTTGTTCTCCAGCCACGCTCTGAAGGAGCCGGGACCTAAGGGGGAACCCGGGGGGAGGGGTAGTAGGGAGCGGGAAGAGAGAGACAGCTGCATCAGACCTTAGCCCAATTCCCCCGTGTACCTCCCCCCCCCCCTTTTTCCCATCCCCTTTCCACAAATCCGAAAGCCAAGAGAGAATGAGGGATCAAAAGCCTCTTGTAATCTGAAACTTCCCCCACTCACTAGGAATCCAGAGGAGGCAGGAGCCGGAGTGGAGACCCCCAGAAGGTAGCCAGGTTGCCGGCTGGGGAAAAAGCAGAGCGGAGAGGAGGCAGAGAAGTTTGAAAGAAGAAGGGCTGGGGGACTTCTAATGAAGTTAGACTCAAGGGGACGAGTCTGGTACAAAGTGGTGGAAGGCAGATTATATACTCTGTAAATTTGAGCCCTTAAATCCAGCAGGCTGGGTAACCAGTAGGAGAAAGGGGGAAGGAAAAGAGAAGAGGTGTGCATTGGAGCTGGGGGAGGTGATACACAGTCTCCGGGTCTGGGTTGCAGAAGGGTAACTTCTAGGGATGAGTAGGCATTAACTAGTCTTTGACTTCCCACATTCAGTGTCAATCCCTGGACTGTGCCGCCTCCATCAATTCTTCATCCTTCTGTTCTCCTTGTCCCAGGTCGAGCTGTGGATACTGGCTGGGAGCAGTGGCCACAATAAAGCCAAGGAAGTGCCACCCGCGGCGGCGGGAAGAGAAGCAGGGATAAGGAAAGTGTTGAGACAGACCGTGGCTCTCTGGAGGCTGGGGGCTGGGGTGGTCGGGGTGGGGCTACGGTAGCGCCACACTGGGTATCCAGGTTGTGGCGTCCCTCCCGCCTCTGTGGGAGCTGTTGCATTCCTGAAAGGAAAGTTATCTCCACTTCCTTGAAGCTCCTTCCTCCCGTGGGTCCTAGCCCCTGGCGCTCCGCTTAACTACTGGGGAGCGCCCCCAGCCCAGCCCGGGATAGACCGCTAAGCGCGATGCCTGGGGGGTGTTCCCGGGGCCCCGCTGCCGCCGCCGCTGCCGGGGACAGGAGACTGCGGCTGGCCCGGCTGTTGCTAGTTCTCCTGGGCTGGGTCTCCTCGTCCACCGGCACTTCCTCATCTTCTCCATCGTCCTCTTCCACCTCCTCATCTCCATCCTCTTCAGTGTCAGCTCAGCCCCCGCCCCCGCCACCTCCGCCTCCCCCTGGCCACTGCCCCGCGCCCTGTGAGTGTTCCGAGGCGGCCCGGACTGTCAAGTGTGTCAACAGGAACCTGACCGAGGTGCCGGGGGACCTGCCACGCTACGTTCGCACCCTCTTCTTTACAGGCAACCAGCTAGCAGTATTGCCCGCCGGTGCCTTCGCTTCGCGACCGCCCCTGACCGAACTGGCCACCCTCAACCTCAGTGGTAGCTGCCTGCAAGAAGTGAGCGCTGGTGCCTTCGAACACCTGCCCAGCTTGCGCCAGCTGGACCTCAGCCACAATCCCCTGGCAGACCTCAGCCCGGTTGCTTTTTCTGGCGGTGGCGGCGGCAGCAATGCCAGCGGCTTGGGTCGGAGTCCCCTCTCAGAGCTGTTCCTGAACGACATCCTCCCACCCAGGGATTCGCAGCTCCGCAATCGGAGCTTCGTGGGCATGGTGGCGGCTGCGTTGCAAAGTGGAGGTGCTCTGGGCAACCTTCTGCGCCTGGAGCTGTCCGGCAACAACTTCATTTACCTGCCTCGGGACATGTTCTCCGGCCTGCCTAAGCTCAAGCATCTGGATCTCCACAACAACTCCCTAGTAGGTTTGGGCAACCTGGCCTTAGGTAACCTAACGAAACTGGAGACGCTCCACCTCGGGAATAACGCCTTCAAGGCTTTGTATAATGCGTCCTTGCTCCAGCTGCAGGCTCTGCCCAACCTGCGGGTCAACCTAGACAGCAACCCCTGGCTTTGTGACTGTAACCTGGCTGATATGGTGGCTTGGCTGAAGGAAACTAACATAGTGGAGGGCAAAGCCTCCCTCACCTGCTTCTTCCCAGAGAAAATGAGGAACCGTCCCTTGGTGAAACTCAACAGCTCTGACCTGGACTGTGACCCGCTCCCTCTAGACCCTTTACAGACTTCTTATGTTTTTCTAGGGATAGTTTTAGCCCTTATTGGAGCTATTTTCTTACTGGTTTTGTATTTGAACCGCAAAGGCATAAAAAAGTGGCTATATAACATCAGAGATGCCTGCCGGGATCACATGGAAGGTTATCACTACAGATACGAAATCAATGCGGACCCCAGGTTAACAAACCTCAGCTCAAATTCAGATGTCTAAAAAAAGTGAAGAAAGCAGAGCATTGACAACAGCTATGCATGAGATGTAGACTTAAGCTTTACAACACCCTAGGCTTGCTAACCCTTCACCCTTCACTAGAGAAACCACAGACTGATGGGAAGCCATGCAGGTGCGATGCCTCCATGTTATTTGTAGAGTTCTCTGGTGTTTTCTGATAACCTAACACACTGGACAATTATACATAGTGTTTGGCTGCACAGAGAAAGACTTGCTATCCCCCCTCCTCCCTCCCACTCTCCACCTGTTCCTGGAACTTTGTTTGAACTTGTTTGGAGGGATTTTTCAAGTTTCAGCATGACTGAGGACTTCTTGGAGCCCGGTTTTCTCACAGTACAGTACAAGGTGTAGCAATTGTATATACCATTCAACAAAACCTGCCTCAACTTTTTTGAGAACATATTTTATTTGTCAATGCTGATTTTATTCTTGTGTACCTAAATTGTAGAAAAAACAATTTCATTTCACAAACTGCGTGCAGAATCTAGAAAGCTTTTTCCCCTTTCAGTAGCACACAGAGGAGCAAACAATTAGATAACTTGCATGCCTTCAGTAACTGTTCTGCATATTACAAAACAACTCCCAATCTCAGACAGATTCTTGAAAAAAGGAAGTTTCTCTGAAAAAAAAGTTACTTTTGACAGCAGTTTACATAAAGCTACATCGTTTTTTTTAATGTAAACTGCATCTAGATTCAACAGAATGAATGGTTTTTTAAAAATCAATAAAGGTTCTTAAAAGAACTACAGCAGTGTCAAAGTTATGTATGCTGTTGTTATTAGACTTTGTAAGGGGAAAATAGTTTGATTAGTTTTAGTTCAGACTAATGAATTACTCATTATTCATGCTGCCATCTTTATTGCATAGCCTGAACAATTATTGTACAGACTGAAATCAGAGATTCTTTTTGAAATATTGGGTCTGGTTAGATTTAATACATTCTAGATGTATTGACTGTGAATATTTATATGAAATTGCCTTCTCTTGACCTAGAAGTTAGTGTGTACTAACCGAGAGCTAGACATTTGAGCAATATAAAGTAGGGCTAGATAATAATTGCTGTACAGTCAGCCAAATTGAACTTGCTGCTCTCCAAATGTTAATGAAGTTGCTTTTAGAGTTTAACAATAAATAAAGTTTTACAGGTGAAATCACTCATTTGGGTCTAAGAGCAGAATGTGAAACATTCAAAAAAAGACTAAAAAATAAAATGTAAATGTGGAACAGCTTAAAATACATCTTTACATCATGGGATTGAATATTTTTAAAAAATAATTTTTTTACATTTTCCAAGATCATAAAATAAACTAAATAGGTAATTACTCTATTGCTTTTGTTTTTATTTTTCAAGAGAAATTTTAATTTAAACTGAAGCATGTAGAAGGTAAAATGTTATGGGAGGCTCAAGTACATTTAGAAAATTACCATGTAGTCTTGCATCACTGTCTCTAGTATCTATCAAATGCTTGGTACATAGTAGGCACTTAATAAATGCTTATTGAATAATTGTTTGAAGGGACCTTGGAGGCCTTTTAGACCAGTTCCCTCATTTTATAGATGAGGAAACTGAGGTCCAGAGAGGTTGTGACCCTCAGGTAAGTCTAGTTAGTGTTTAAACACTTCGTTCTGCTTGTTGACTTCGGTCAAATTACAAATTTGAAAATATGATATTCTTAAAATCTTTGTTGGAAGAAGTTGGGGTATAAATCCAAAATAGATTGATATTTGAAGAGATTACTTTGTGAAGGACAGAAACATCTAGAATTTGATTTAGATGATGCAAATGACAAAAGCAGATCCTTTGTCACTGAAATCCTCAGCAATGATGAGATTTTTACTATAAATATTAAATTTTTTATTCATATTAAATTTAGCATTCTAATTTTTAAAAAGTAAAAAGTCCCATTTTAACTTAGTTTAAGATCATCATTGGATTTTATTCTATGTTAAATGCTGATAGTTTTTTAAAAAAGTAATTTAGTATAGCTCCTTTGTTTACAATCCTTGGCCTGTTGTTTTTGAAAGATTTGGTAACTATTTTATATCTATCATAAGAATTTAAGCCTTAAAGGCAATCCCCTTAAATAATCTCTCATAATGTGTTTGACTTACAAGACATCATTAAATTTAGTTAATTAAACTAGCTTGTATTAGTTTCAGGGTTCTTTTTTTCCTGTGCTTTAAAGTGGTTATTTTGTTTTCATCAATGTGATGCATATGGAATAACTATAGATTTTTTTTTCTTTTCATAAATGAGACAAAAGTTGAGAGTTTGTATTTTATAGAAACCTATTTCAGAAATCATTAGCTTAATCATTAGAATTGAAATGAGTTGAAATTTTCAAATTAAGGCCAAGTAGATTAGTTTCAGTTTGTTGTTTATAATGATAGAGGCACATTAAAATATTTCAAACTTCCTCAAAGATTTTTAAAATAATACTTATTTTGTGAAATATTAACTTGTTCTTTAATTTTGAGCTATATCCTGGAGCCATGATTACTTTCAGAAAAGCAAAAATGTATTGTTTGCTGCCATTCATTTTAAATGATTCATATCCTTGTTCAGTGAGCCTTTATTTACTAAGAAATAGAGCATTACTTAGCCTGCCTGAATTATTGATGTTTTATTAATTACCATACAGCATAATTTTATAAAGTTATACTTAAAAATTAATTTCTATTACAAACTTTGGGCAAATTACTAAGTTTACTAAGCTGTTCAAGAATGCACCAAATCTGTAATTGTATGGGAAACAAATGCCAGAACTATCTGCTGTAGCATCTGTCAGAAGGAATAATTTAATTTGTGCGATATTGTTAGGTAGAAATAAAAGGTCAGAAGTGGTTAGTGGATAAAGGATCAATCTTGGATCAGGAAAACTTGAATTCAAATTCCACTTCCAACATATATTGGCTGTGTGATCCTGAGGAAATCTATTAACCTTTCAATGCTCTGGGCAACTTGCTTAGACTAAATTGCCTAACAGTTGCTAATCTGCATTGACAGGGGAGGAAGGAGAGGAGCTCACTGAGTTTCTTACACAAATGAAAGCCCAGGTATGGACCAGTAGGTAAAAACTGGACTAAGATTCAGGTTGCAAGGGATAATAGACAGCACAGCTGGCGTTATCTGTCTGACTGCCTGTATGAGAATCAAAGTCTTTACAAAGCAAAACTTTAGCTCCCTTAGAAGTTAACATTGCTTGCTTCCTTTTCATGTGATCATTTACTCCCCTGCATATATTTCCAGGTTTTTTCTCTTCATTTTCTTTCCTACTACATACATGACATTAGACAATACTTCTTAACTGAACGTTAAAGCTATCATATTAAAAACATTAATAGTATTTGAACCAAAAGTTAATACTGCATGATGTAAAATCTATAATAAATACAGTCCTCTAAACTTTTTAGAAGATAGTAGCTATATAAATCCAATAGATGTGAATACATGATAAAATGAAAATGAAATGAAAATCTTAAATATATTTTGTAATGCATATAATTGTTTTTTTTTTTTCTAAATTTCATGTTCAATTAGTATCAGGGCATATTATAAGCGTTTGATTGTAGACATTTGATTTGTCAACATTGTTTATAGAACACTTCTAAGAGTAACAGTTTTCAGAGGCAAAAGTGAAAAATTCATTATAAAGTTCATTTATGTGAAATTATTGAAATATTTACATATCTATTTGCCAATTACCCCAAATTAAATGCCATTAAATATCCAGCAAATCTCCATTATAAATGGATTTTAGGATGATGAAATAACTTCTTTTTCTCATTTCCTTTGGCATTTCCACTAACTACTTTGTCATAACTGTGCTATCAAAAAGATAAATAAATGGTGGCTATGAAGAGCATTGAGTAATTAATACTAGTTAAGAACTTTCAAGCAGGAGGTTAAGCATTTTTGTCCTGACTTTGTAAATGAAAATAAGCTCACTATCAAAAAAAATTAGTATAAACTATCAGAGCAGAGAATCAGGCTGATACTTACAGTTCTTCATTGTCCCCATCTTCTAATTATTTGAACATTTGATTAGAAGAAGTAATATTTTTGTTCTTTTTCTTTTTTTTGCTAATATAGGTTTAAAAGGAAGATTGGGGTAAATCATATCCTTGGGTATTCTGAATCCTTCTATGAAAGTATGCCCTTTACTCCAATGTTTCAATTATTTATACAACTTAACTTTATCTTATACACTGTAGCTGTTAACAGATAAAATTCTAGTTTATACATCTTCCTTTTTAGTTAGCTTGTTTTAATTCATAATCTGTGATTTCATATTAAGAGAGTATTTATATTTATAGCAACGAAAAACAAGCTGATTTAGGATTTCCTCATGCCCCCAAAACTATTAAGCCTCTTCCAGTTTTCAGAACAACACTATACAATGAAAAAAGAAATAAATAAGAATCAGATTATTGTTTCTTTAAGAGCATTATGAAAGGAGGGAATTACATTTCTAAGTAATGTAGGAAAAATACCTTGACAGTCTTTTTTAAAAATATGTCAACAACACTGGTTACAATACACTTGATTGATACACTAGAAATAATTGGTTTAAGATAATATGCTCTCTGTACTGTGCATGAGATCCTTTCACCTTTGCATAGAGGACAAATAATTCTTTTTAGCTACCATGTACAGTCAATTTTCTATTATATTTTTGCAGATTTTTGTTATAAAATAAATCAAACCAGCTTCTGTAGTGCTTTAATTTGAATAGTTTAATAGTTATGGCTTTGGTGTGATCTATTCATGCACTATTTTCATTTATATTTTTCATACATTTATGTAGACAGGGAACAAAATTCATATTTTTTTTGACTGTAAGGAATCCTAAAGGTCCTCTTAGGTAATCAATACTGTAGGGCAAAACTGGGTCTGTATAACCAGATCATGAAATAATGGCTGAAGAGATCTTTTGAGATTATGTTCCTTTATTGTATAGCTTGAAGTCTTTTTTTCATATTTTAGTTCTCTTTTTTCTAACTCTAATTGCCAAAATTAGAGCCCTTGAGACTGTCATATCTAATGGAGAAAAGGAATTTATTAGTTACTCTATATGCAATATAGAATCTAGACATTTATCCCTTTTAAAACCATAAATATTAAGATGATTATTTATGGGCCACTGGGTGTACTTAAAAAGGTTTGGTTATTTTATTCACGGCATTAATACTTTTGAGAGGTTGCATTGAGTCAGTGTCATATTAGTCAAATAGTTGGTAATTTTATATCTTAGACTTTCTTGCGCATGTAATATGAAGTCCTTCCTGTACAACAAAAGTTGTATCTTATGGAAAGGAAAGAATTAAACTCTTGAAATTTATGTTGACGGGTGTAAATCTATCTGGGAGATTAATGTGATTAAAGAATTAATGAAGTCATGTTCAATTCCCACTTTAATTAAATTCAATAAGTATTTATGAAGTACCTGCTTTATGCTAAGGATACAAAACTGCAACCATCTGCCTTCTAGAGCTTACATTCCTCCTGAGTTCATATGATTCAGTTAGCTTTGTGTATCCTTACTTCACTACTAACCCCAAACAGCCATACATACATTCCTGGCTGTATCAGTGAGTGAGAAAGATTAACACAAATCCATATCCACTGGTAGGACAACTTACGTGTGTCCTACAGTCATGGATATCTTTACATATGAAACGCAGCTTATTAGGATTCCCGTTTCCCTCAGACATGTTATGCATGCTACAGATTCCAAAAGGCTTATGGTTTAGGCATGTGCAATTCCAAGTTATTTTATATTGGGTCTAAAGTTTCACAAATGTCTATAATGGTTATATGTAATATGTCACTTTGTCACATTCTTTCCTTCTATTCCAAAGTACTTTGCTTTATCTATAGCTTTTTATTGTTTAAAAATGAAACTATACTTTTTCTATTAAGGCTCATTATTGCAATGTTGTAAACTTATATCAACTGTTTATAAAAGCACAGGATATATACTGATATTTTTGATGATAATGGAATTTATTTATGGTTCTTAATTTAACTTGGTAAAATGTGTAATGTAAAAAAATGTTTTTGGTTAGTCTGTGCTTTAAAATACAACCAATTATAATAATTGCTGCATGGTTTTTGTGAAATCTATGAAACTTTGTATAATACTTTGAAGAGTCTTCAGGTGGTAGATTACAGAGCTAACCATCTTTATGAAAAATCTAAAGATTTTCCTTTTCTTTACTCTTTCTGCTTTCTGTTTTGATTGTCCAAGAAGAGAACTCTAGTAAATCTGAACTACATGCAGAATCAGATTAAATAATTCCTAGGTAGAAGAATTGTCCAAGCCTTGGAAGGCACCCAGTCTGTCAGTTATTTTGTAACTGATAACTTTACAAACTTCAAAAGGAATCTTCCCACATAGAGGGATTCTACCATAGTGCATTCATATCAAAGGGGAAAAAATGCCATCAACATTGATATGTTTAGGAATACTGAAGAACTAGAGATAAACTAGAAACTGTGAGTAGAAACTGGATTGATACCTATTATGTGCCTCAGTCATGATTTACAAATACCAAATCATTTTAAGGGTCACCTTTCCACCCTACACATACATGCACACATCATAAAGAATTTGATTCTGTGGACAAGACTAAACAAAATATTTATTGCAACTCCAAAATACTTTTCAGGTGTCTTCATTTCCATTCTTAGGAAACTATTTTTGCAGACCTATTAAAGGCAATATATTACACCAGAGATTTTGAACTGAAAGGAACTATTAGAGATCATCTAGTTCAAACCCTTCACTTTATAGATGAAGAAACTGAGACTGGCAGGTTAAATGACTTGACAGCTAAGTGGCACAGAACATAGACTACTAGCTCTAAAATTCAGAAAGAACTGAATTCAAATATGACTTCAGACACTTACCATCCATATGACCTTGGGAGAATTCCTTAACTACTAAATGCCTCAGTTTCATCATCTGTAAAATGGGAGTAATAATAACATCTCTTACCTCCCAGGGTATTATTAGGATCAAATGAGATGAAATTTGTAAAATGCTTAGCACAGAACCTATTCCTCTCTCTTCTTTCCCTTGTGCAAAGCCCTAGTAAATAAGTATCAAAGACAGAATTTGAACTGGGATCTCTAGCTACAGGATCAATGTTCTTTTTACTCCATCAATGAACCTTCATAATCAGAATGCATTTATCTAGCATTTTAAAGGGCACAAGAATAGCACTTCTCCCAAAACCAGTTTGGAGGAACAGGAAAGTATAGGGCACTCCAAGAGTTGTTGAACTAACTGGTTTTTAGCCTGAATTAAACCTTCCCCCCTCCCCCCAAACTTTACTTATAGATTGAATTTACATTTAATGCAAAAAGGTTTTCTTATGTTAATCTTCAATTTTAAATTTAAAATCTAGCATGTTACTGTGACTCTTTGTATATTATTGTCAGGCCACCACTTTAACAAATAAAAATTACCTCCAATTCCTTGTTAATCAATTAAAAATCACTAAGCACCTACTATATGCCATGCACTGTGCTAAGTGCTGAAGTTACAAAGAAAAACAATAAAAAAAATTCCTGCTCTCAAAAAGTTTACAGTGTAGTGGGGGAGCCATTGCAAACTGCAGACACTTAAGAAACCCCCAAATCTAAATTATTCAACTGAATGAGTATCTCAGCCTAACAAATGAATGCAGCACTTCCCTTATATCTGACAGGAAGACGAATAAATACTTCATCTCCTTTTTTTCTAATGACATTCTTTGCTGATGATTCTAAGGAGACAGGAATTGACCAAGAATGGTCAGAAGGGAATAAAAGGAGTAGCAGTTAGCTTGAATAATCTTCAAAATGGATAATTCACTAATAGCCTAATCAAATTAAAAGAATGTGGCTCTAAGTTCAAATAGTCATTATGATAAATTGCTCATTTCTAAAGAGCATAACTTAAAATGAAATCCTGTATTAGACTGTACCAAGCTTTTGTTTTGAATGCTATTCCTTGAAAATATTTTCACTTAAAAATAATTCAGTGCTTTTCCCCCTTTAATTTAGTAGGTATGCATTGTGGGAGAAGAGAAACAAAAGGGAGTGTTAAGCTTCAATATGCTTTTATTTTATTTTAAGGGATATTTTGCATTTGTATTATTCAATAATAAGTTTTAAAACAAAATGACTACATTAAAGCATTTTAAATTTATAAGAAACACATCATTTTTGTTAAAATAAAAGGACCTAAGAGACTTTTCATTCTTTGCAAAGATGGGAAACTATAGTTACAGAACACTACATATACTGTAGAACTTATTTGATGAATTGTTTGATTTTTCTGCACCTTTTTCATATTTCTTTTTTTATGTGTCGTTATAATGATGACTTTCTGAATTGAAAAAGGAATGTTTTGGGTAGTGACAGTGATATAAAAATGAAACATGTCAATTAAATTTTTGTTTAAGTTTATTATATTAAAGGCTTCCACAATAATGCCTTTTTAGTTGTGAGAAAACATGCCATAATAACTAAAACACATTTTCAGTTTTGTTTCTGTTTTATTAAATAACAACTAGTAACTTAGTCATATATATATATATATTTAACTTGTGACTTAAAATTTTTCAACTATGTATATTTAGTCAAATTAGTCTTTGAAGTAAAGGTTTTAAGGAAGAATTCCATAAGATTTAGATCTGGAAAACTATCTGCATAATTTGATCAATGCAGAGAAATGAAATATCTCAGGCCCTACTTAAATATTTTGGCAGTTATCTGGTTTGACTGTCTACATTAATCATAGGAATCAGATAATTGCTAAATCCTCCCCTTCACTTTCAGTGCCAGCAGAGATTTGGGTCATTTGTCACATCTTTTCAGCTTAATCTCTGCTGAACCATTGTCCCTGTATAGTTGAGGTTCTAAAAACAATAGTCTTTATTCTTTTGGTTAGCCATGGATATTAATCCCTCTGTATTGAAAACACCTAGTCCAAAAATCTAAATAAATAAATAAAGGACAAACAATAACCTCTGTGAATAAAGCTATCATGGAATTGGTCAGTTGGAAGACTTCTCTCTACTTTCTTTTCTTCCCTCCTTTTTTACTCTTTCCCTTCTTTCTTCCCTTCCTCCCTTCCTTCTTCCCTCCCTCCCTTCCTCCTACCTTCTTTTCCTTCCTCCCTCCCTCCCTTTCTCTCTCCCTTCCTTCCTTCCTTCCTTCCTTCCTTCCTTCCTTCCTTCCTTCCT
>JAJPUD010000247.1:716679-754783 GCA_023553655.1 Myrmecobius fasciatus
CCTTCCTTCCTTCCTTCCTTCCTTCCTTCCTTCCTTCCTTCCTTCCTTCCTTCCTTGCTACCTTTATTTCTTCTCTCCTTCTCTCTCTCCCTTCTTCCTTTCCACCTTTCTTCCCTCTGTCCACACAGAGTATCATATTCTTATCTGCAGATGCTATTAAGTATTTTTTCCTCTTTTATACCTCTGAAACCTCCTATGATATCTTGAGGTTTACTGGATAGATATCTTTCTTAAGGACCAGGCCTTAAACCAAAATCAATTTCTGATGCTAATTGGCCATCAGAAGATCCTAGACCAAGCCCCATTTAGTCATTATTAGGATCCTGTTTGACTCATTGAATGTAAATAACAGTCATTTCTGTTTTGGCCAGAAACCTTAAGGGTCTTCTCCTCCCAGATTGATTGATTGATTGATTCATTAAGATTTTTTTGGACTAGATGAAAGATGAGATTCTTTGCCTCAATGGCTACTTAGCCTTAACCATGAATAGTTGAGGCTTCACCTCAATCTAACTGAGATTTGTTGAAAACCTTAACTTAAAAAGGCCAAAGTCTCCCATTTCATCCAGGACCATTTCCCACCATC
Organism: Myrmecobius fasciatus; assembly: GCA_023553655.1. NCBI lineage: Eukaryota > Metazoa > Chordata > Mammalia > Dasyuromorphia > Myrmecobiidae > Myrmecobius > Myrmecobius fasciatus. The sequence continues at coordinate 717,266 of JAJPUD010000247.1, forward strand.
TTGATCTATGTCTTGTCACTGGACCCAGATGACTCTGGAGGGAAAGTGAAGAGGTGACTTTGCACAGCCCTCCCTCATTTAAATTCAATTCACTTGCATGTCATGGCACCTCCCTGATGTCATGGTCTTCTTCAAGAATGAAGGACAAACAATGACAATAGCATTGCAATATGGGAAGATGATACTTGTAATTCTTTAAAATGGTACCACCAATAACAATATAGGTAGAATGAATGTACATAAATAGAGGGTATAGATATAAGGGGAATTTGAAAGAATGACAAAACATAACTGAAAGGTGAGAAAAAGGAGTGCGCTGGCTACAAAAGGAAGGGAGAGATAGAAGGGGTAAGTTACTTCATATAAAGATGTCAGGGAAATAATATAGTAGAGGGGAAAGTGGGAGAGTGAGCAATGGGCATCATTTGAAACTTACTCTCATCAGTATTGGCTCAAAAAAGGAATAATATATATGATCATTTCAATATAGAAATATATCTTGCACAACAGGAAAGTAAGAGCAGAAGAGATTAAGTAAAGCAGGCAAGGGATTGATAGAAGGCAGAGCAGACAGGGGGGAGGTGGTAGACAGAAGCAAAACACTGGTGAGGAGGGAAAGGGTAAAAAGAGAAAAAAAAACAGGAAGAAACATAGGATAGAGAGAAATATAGAATAAGTAATCATAACTGTGAAGGTGAATGGGATTGACTCTCTCATAAAATGGATGGCAGAGTAGATCAAAATCAGAATCCTACAATATGATATTCACAAGAAACATATTTGAAATGGAGAGAAACATACAGAGTAAAGGTAAAGGGCTAGAGCAAAATCTATTATGCTTCAGCTGAAGTTAAAAAAGCAAGAATGGCAATCCTAATTTCAGACAAGCAAAAGCAAAAATAAACCCAATTAAAAGAGATAAGGAAGGAAGCTACATGTTGCTGAAAGGTATCATAGTATCAATTCTAAACATATATACACAAAATAGTTAAACATACAAATTCTTAAAGAAGTTAAGCAAGTCATAGGATCATTATGAAGCAAGAGATAGAGAGCATTACAAAATGTAATATTAAATTTATATTAAATTAGAAAGCTTTTGCACAAGAAAGCTGGAAAACAATCTTAACAGCAAGTGTCTCTGGTAAAGACTTTATTTCTCAAATGTATATAGAACTGAATTGATAAGAATACAAGTCATTCCCCAATTTATTAATACTCAAAGGATATGAACAGGCAGTATCTAGATGAAAAAAATCAAAGTTATCTATAGACATATGAAGAAGTGCTATGAATCACTTTTGGTTAGAGAAATATGAATTAAAACAACTCTGAGATACTACCTATCAGACTGGCTAATATGAGTAAAAAAAGAAAATGATAAATGTAGGAGAGGATGTGGAAAAATTGGGATGTTATTGCATTGTTGATGGAATTGCAAACTGATTCAACCATTCTGGAGTATAATTTGAAATTGTACCCAAAGGGAAACCAAACTGTGTACACCCTTTGATCCAGAAATATCATTACTAGGTCTGTATCCCAAAGAATTCATGAAAAATGGAAGAGGACATACATATGCAAAATATTTGTAGCAGCCTTTTTCATAGTGGCAAAATAGTGGAAATTGAAGGGATGTGTATCTGAGGAATGGCTGAAGAAACTATGGTATATAGATGTAATTGTGCAATAAGACATGATGAACACGCAGATTTTAGAAAAACCTGGAAAAACTTTTATGAACTGATGCAAAGTGGAATCAGCAGAACCAGGAAAACATTATACATAATATCAAAAACATTGTGTGATGATCAACTATAAATGACCTGGCTCTTCTGATCAACACTATTAAGCAAGACAACTACAAAGGACTCAGGAAGGAAAATGCTATACACATCCAGATAAAGAATTGATGGACTCTGAATACAGATCAATGCATATTTTTTTACTTTATTATTTTTTTGAGTTTTTTCCTTTTGATCTGTTTCTTCTTTCACAATTGTGAATGATGTGAACATATGTTTTACATGATAGCACTTGTATAACTTACATCAAGTTGCCTACCATTTTAGGAAGAGGGGAGAAGAAGGAGAAAGGGAGAAAAATTTTGATTCCAAAATTTTCTTGGCATGTAATTGGTAAAAAAAAAATAAAGTACCATTTAAAAAAATAAAATGAGGGAACTATACAGAGTATTTAAGCAACTTGCTCATATTCCCACCTCAATTAAGTACTGAGGCAGATATGAACTCAGCGTTTCCTGATTCCAATTCCAGCGTCCTATCCACTACACAATGCTATAGAAGTTCAGACAGGTGTTTATAGTCAGAGGTAAGATTTAAACCCATATTCTCTGACTCCGGAGTCAGTGATCTTTTTTCATTATTATACTGTCTCCCCAAGAGTCAGCTATGAATTTATCTTTCCTGCCCTTGCTCTTGACTTCCCTGTTTTTGTCAGTGGTTGGTACCATCTCTCTCTTCGGCTCAAAACCACAGAGTCAACTTGGTTTTATCCTTCTCTTTTATCCCTTATAGCCAATCCGTCACCTTACCATATCTTGTCAATTGTTCCTTTGTAATATCTCCTATCCATGTTGTTCCTTTGTAAGGTTCCCTATGCTCACTGCCACAACTCTATCTCATGCTTCAGATATTACAATAGATTCTCAATGGCTGGCTCATTCACTCTGTCTCAGTCTCTCTCATCTCTGTCTGTCTGCCTGTCTTTCTGTCTCACTCTCCCCCCAATTTATTCTGCACAGTACTATCAAAGTAGCCTTTCCAAAATGCTGGTCTCCTTGTATTATTCTGCTCATATTACTCTCCTGCACAAAAGTTTTCAGAGATAGTCTAAACTCCTAGCTTGCTATTTAAGTTCCTTTCTCTGCCCCCCATCCCCACCCTCTAAATGGTTCTACCCTACCTGTCCATCTTTTTTCCCCCTACAATTTGCTAATATAAACCTCTCCAATAACCCTGCTTCTTTGCTATTTTATATATATATCATCATGCCCACTTTCATTTTCAAGCCTTTATTACTGCTGGTGTCTTTCTTGAAATACTCCCTTTGCTATCTTTTGAAATTCTACACACAGCATGTAATTAAAGTCAACAAATATGCTATGTACAAGGTACCACATTAGACCCTAGTGATCCATTTTTTTCCCTGAAACATAGAGTGTGGATAGGAGAATAATATGAAATAAGGCTAAAAAATAAATTGAATCCAAATTATAGAGGATCATATATTTATAAGCGTTAGAAGGAATCTTAAAGATAATTTCATCAAAATATTTCATTTTACCTATAAAGGAGGTAGAATTATCATCTCTCCTCCATTCTTAGCTCAGTTGATGAAGTCACAGAATGTTGTCACATGTGAGAGGTCTTAATATTTAATAAGATGTGACACTCTGTGGTCCCTTTATGAAGGGTAAAGACCTCTTTGATTAAGCCACAAGCAAACACATTTACCATTCCCCTGGGGGAGAGGTAAATAGCTAAACCCTGGACAAATTTCAGAGGTTTAAGAGTGAGAACAACTGCAAGCTGGGAGCTGCATGGAGTAGTAGACTCTTGTGTGAAAGGAGAGAATTTCTCCCCTGATCCCTCATCCCCCATATGAGCCATGTAGCTTTGAAGATGAACTGTAAAAAACCACATCTAGCTGAGAGTGGAGACATATACATAACACAGACACAGCTTCAGTGTTCTTTATATAAAAGAAGAAGTAGCTTCAAAAAGCATGACCCCTGGTAGAGAATCAAACAATGGAGATAGGTAGATCCTGGGTACCTTCATAGCAACCAGCCTAGAAGAGATAATGGGTTGCCAGGTTTCTTCAAGCCTCTGCTAAAATTCTACCTCTTCTAAGAATTTTTTTCTAGTCTCCCTAGATGCTAGTAACTTCCTGAAAAGATTATTTCCAACTTATCTTAGATACATCTTTTTTTAAAGTTAAATTTTATTTTTCAGTGGGCAAAAATCTACTCATTTTTCCCTATCCTACCCATCTTCAATTGAAAATGAAGAAAAAGAATCTGTCACAAACATGTATAGTGAAGCAAACAAATTTCTGCATTGGCCATGTCTAAAATAAAAATGTAAAAATGTCTATGCACAAAATTGACATGTATACACATATGAACATACACATATATAAATGCATTTGTATGTGTACATTTTCATGGATTCATATAAGTATAGACATATGTCTTATTCTATACTCTAAGTCTCTTTAAAGAGACTTCTCTTTAAGAAAGGTATATCATGTCTCATCATTCATCCTTTGGAATTATATTTGATCATTGCATAGATCACAGTACTTAATTTTTTCAAAGCTATTTTTCTCTATAATTTGTCACTGTTGTCACAAATTGCCCTTTTGGTTCTATTTACTTTACCCTGAATCAGTTCATATAAATTTCTCAAGTTTCTCTGAAATCATTCTTTTGATTATTTTTTAATGTACTATAGCAGTTCATCATATGCAGATACAAAACCCATTCAGTCATTCTGAACTTGATGTGTATACCCTCAGATTCTAATTCTTTAATACCTGAAAGAGTTATTGATATTTTTGTACATCATTAAACTTTGCTTTGCTTAATACTAATTCTTTCTTTAATTTACCTTCCAATTGTCTGTGTCCCCTCCTATTCTCTACTGAGTGAAATTTATTTTTGTAATCAACTGTATGTGTTCATCTCTCCTTTGACCAGTTCATGTAAGAATGAAGTTCAATTGACAGCCATCACCCTTTATCCTTATTTCTATACACTTCTACTTGCATATTCCAATTATGTGAGGTGATTTATCCTAATTTCTCTTTATGTCTTTCTCTGTGTCTCTCCATCCCACTTCAAAGCATTTCTCTTCCCTTTCTTTTCCATTTTTCTTTTAAGGTTATTAAGATACCACTCCTAGGCCTTCTGTCTAATTGTTGTGAAAAAACAGCATATATGTGAATATAGATGAATCATAGCATATGTGGAAAAGAATAAAGTGTAAGAAGCCTAACAAGGTAGAAAGGGCCAGCTTATAGTTGGAACTTTAACTGCTAAAAGAGGAGCAGATATTTGATCCTGAATGTAATAGGGAGTCATTGAAGTTTATTGAGTAGGCAGATGATAAGGACAGTTCTAGGCTTTGGAAAAATCATTTTTGGGAGAGAATTCTAAGAACTTGGGGGAATAGCTTCTCAAAAATAATTTATAGAAAAACACAAAAATTACTTCAAAAACCAAATAAAAGATATTGGGGAGGAGAAATTAGAATCATTCAAGAAAAACAAGATTATTTAAAAAGGTTAACCCAACTAGAAAAGAAGATACAGAGTCTAAAAAGAGAAAATAATTCTTCAAAAATTAGAATTGGTCAAGAGAAAACAGTAAAGTTATAAAGAACTAAGAAATAATAAAACAAAATATAAAGAATGAAAAAATAGAATGTGAAGCATCTTATAAGAAAAACAACCTATCTGGAAAAAAACCAAGAAGAGAAAAAATAAGAATAATAGGTGAAGGGAAAAATAGAAAAAAATCCACCAATCACCACCTCAAAAAGATCATTTGTGTAAAACACATAGGAATATTATTGCTAAATTTTGAAACCCCCAGATCAAAGAGAAAATTCTACAAATTTTTTTTCATTATTTCCCTTGATATTGCAGGTCTTTTATTCATTTAAATGATTTTACACTATTTTATCTAGCTTCATAAAGAATATTGGTAATTTAGTTGGTATAGCAGGAGACCTGTATATTAATTTAGTAGTATTGTCAATTTTGTTACATTAGCATAATCTAGCCATGAGCACTGAGTATTCCTCCCATTAATTAGTTGTTCATTTTTTTAATTTAATAAGCATCTGTGGTCAGGATACTAGTTGAACTAGGAAGACATGTTAATACCTTATAACATCAATTTGGACTTTTGTTAACAAAGAAGTAGTGCATAAGTAGGGTAGTTTGGATTAACTTTGACCCAGAGAAGTTATTGTGGGACCCAACTATGGACCTTGTAGGCAAAAAGAATATAAAAACAGCTTGTAGGACTTTGGTAAAGATCTTGTGATTCTGTTTATCTCCTTATAGGAATATTTTATTTGATTCCCTCCCCCCCCCCCAAGATGTCTTTAACAGCACTGGAAACTACTTCTATCTGAATGTAGTGGAATGTTTTTAGTGCAAGGACTGTTTGTTTAAACACTTAAACTCTGAATGAATTCATCATACCAGATGTAAAATAGCCACCAATACAGAGCATTTTGTAATTGAATTTCTATAAATATCAAATATGTATTGAATATTTATTCTCAAATATAATATTGAATCATTGAATGAGATGTTCATTCTTCTAATGCCATATGAATTTTGTTATTTATTTTGTTGATTTGTAATGGGGTGTTGTGTAGCTTGTAAATTTAATTAAGTTATTGTCTCAATTCATTTCAGATTCACTAAGTTTTTCTAAATATACTAACATGTCAATAGCAACAAGGGGCAAGATTTTTATCCTCTTTGCCCATCCTTTTACCTTTAATTTGGTTCTCTTGTCTTATTGCCATTGCTAACACCACATCTAGAACTATAAGAAATAGTGGCAGAGCAAATAAGTAACCTGTTTTACTTCAGTGTTTACTGGGGAACCTTCTAGTGAATCTTCATTGCACATAATAATTTTTAAAAATTTTAGATAGATACTTTTAGTCATTTTTTTTTACAAATTCTCTTTTAGTCACCTGAAAAATTCTCTAAATCATAAGTGATTAGAGAAATGCAAATTAAAACAACTCAGAGATATCACCTCACATCTATCAAATTGGTTAAAATTATAGAAAAAAAAATGACAAATGTTGGAGGGGATGTGAAAAATTTGGGACACTGATGCACTATATTTATAGCAGCTCTTTTGTAGTGGCAAAGAATTGTAAACCAAGGGGATGTCCATCAATTGGGGAATAGTTAACAAGTTGTGATATATGATCATGATGGGATATTATTCTGCTAAAAGAAATGATGAACAGAATACCCTCAGAAAAACTTGGGGACCCTTATATGAACTGCTGCAAAAGGAAATGAGAAGAACCAGCAGAGCATTGTATGTAATAATAGCAATATTTTACAATTATCAACAACTGTGAATGACTTAGTCAATACAATGATCTAAGACAATCTTGAAGGGCTTATAGTGAAAAATACTATCCACTTCCATAGAGAAAACTGATGAAATTGGAGGATAGGTTGAAATATATTTTTCTTTAACTTTCTTTATTTTTCTTGCTTTTAGTTTGCAATATGGATATTATGAAATTTTTTTCATAATTTCATATATATAATTGATATCACATTTCTTGCCTTCTCAATGGGTGAGGGAGGGGCAGGGGTGGGAAAGATTCAGAATTCATCATTTAAAATAAATACTAAAAAATCATAAAATTACTTTTAGAATAAATAAACTTATTTATACTTACATTTTTATAACATTTTTAGCTCATGCTAATTTATGAGTGTTGTGCTTTATCATTTAGATAATTGTGTAGTTTTTGAATTTTTTTATTTTTAATAATAATTATGTTTGTTTTTCAAAGGTTGGACCATCCTTTTATCCTTAATACAAATTTAATTTGGTCATGATGAATTTTGGGGGCAATAATTTACCAACATCTTTTTGTCTGGATTTTTAAAAATTTAATTGATTCATTAATTATGTGGTAAACATTATTATTTCTCTTTCTTTCTGCTTTCCTAGTTCAGGTATTAGCATTATATTGTCTCATAAAAGAGGTTGATAAGAGTACTTTCTTTTTCAATTTTTGAGACTAATTTTTATCAAATGGGCATTCTTAAAACTTTTACTAAAATCATTCTATAAATTTATCATAATTCAGAAGGCTTTTTAAAAAAAGTTCTTTTATAATTAGTTCTTTTCCTTTTGTACATTTGTATTATATAAGATTTCTGATGTTCTGGTGAGTATTTTATTTTATTTTTTATAATTAATACACTATTTCTTTTGGGTTCTCAATTTTCTTGGCATATAATTGTGCATAGTAGATTCTTAAAATACTTTTTCTTCTGGTTTTGCTGTGATTTTTGCCTTGTTCACTTTCATCTTGCTTATTCAATTTTCTAACTTCTTATTTAAAAACATGCTATTCATTTTGTTGGCCATTTCAAAAAAACAGGTTTTATTTTTGTTTATCAGTTCTATAATTTTTTTGTTTCCATTTTATTTATTTCTCTGACTTTTAAGTGTTCCTTTTCAGTATTTATTTTGAGCTTTCTCTGTTGGTTTATAATTTTTTTAAATGCATATTCAATTGTTCCTTTCTTCCCATTATTTTGTCTATGTAAGCTTATAGGGTTTTATATTTCCTTCTGAATGTTGTTTTAGCTACTTTCCATAAATTTCATGTTGTCTCAATATGGTCTTTCATATATTATTATTTTTATGATTTATTCTTTGACTCATTTATTACTTAGTACTTCATTATTAAACTTCCTTTTAGCCCTATAGATTTTTTTTCCTGCTTCTTGAATTGATTATTCTTTATTGTGTCATGATCTGTTAAGGAAGTATTTAGTATTTCTTCCCTTTTAACTTTATTTGCAATTTTTTTGTGCTCAAATGGTCGGATTGTGTCAAAGTCACATGTATGATGCTTAGATATATGTACATTCTTTTGTTGTTCCATTCAGAAAGTGGAATCAGTCTTTTAGCTCTTAATTCAGTTTGTTCAATTCTATATTCCACCCCCCCCTTTTAAAAAAACCTGCTAGATTATATGAGATGTGTTCAATTCTGAGAGAACAAAAAGATGTTTCCCTTTGTAGAAATAATCTCCCTGTCCCAGATTAGACCCATTTCAGATCCCCATCTTTTATTACAGACAGATAAATCTTTTCCCCCATAGGAGGGCTTTTTTATGGAATCCCACTCTTTTAGGATTGAGATGTTTCAATCTTTAGCTTTTGCCATCTCTCTCATTTTCCTTAAATCTTTCCTTATTGAGTAACTAGAGGGTTTATATCCCCTTACATCCTTCCTCCATTCTCCACTTACCTCTCCCCATTTGTGTACTCCCTCATTCTGTAATTTAGTTTTTATTTTCTCAGTAGTAATTTATATTTCTTATTACATATAAAGATAGTTTTCAACATTTATCTTTGTAAGATTTTGAGTTTCCAATTTTTTCTGCCTCCTTCCTCTTCTTCCCTTTCCCTCCTGAAGACAGAAAAAAAAATCTGATACTGGTTAAACATGTACATTATTTTAAATATATTTCTATATTAATCATGTTACAAAGGAAAAATCAAAACAAAAGGGAAAAAACACAAGAAAGAAAAAGCAAACAACAACAACAAAAAGGTAGTAATAGCATTCTTCGATTTACATTCAATTTCTCAGTTCTTCCTCTGGAAGCAAATGTCATTTTCTTCCCAGGTCTATTGGAATTGTCTTGGATATGATTTAGTTTTACAAAATAAACTGATTCACCAGTACAGAGGCTATGAGCTTTAATATATGGTGTTTCAAGTATGTTCCCCTACTATTACTTCTATTTTGTTTAATTTCAACTTTCCTCTTTATCCTTTTGGATACTTAAAAATATGTTAAAGTATTCTTTTTCTATTTTTTCTTCTTAGCTATATTTCTTTAACTTTCTTGTGTTTCTCTATTTCCGTGTGCAAGTTGAATGATATGCTTATTTTTTTTCTTTAAGGAATGCTTCAAATGCATATGAAATATCAAATATCCATCTTCTTATTTTGATGATCAGGATCACGTTTTCAGGCTATTTCATTTAGGTTGCATCTTGATTTATTTGTTTTTGTTTTTGTTTTGTTTTGTTTTATTATAGTACTCTATTGCCTTCTGTAGTTTTTGACGTGTACAGAATAGTTTTGTTATTTTAATTGTTTCCCATTGATACTTGAAGGTCTTTCTCCTGGTTATTTGCAGAATTTTGTATTTATCATCAGAGTTGTTTAGTTTAACCTCTGTGTATCTTAAAGTTTAAAGCGTAAGGTTTTTTTCTTCTTTTCTTGGAGGGAATTTGTAGATTCTTTCAATTGGTACTTTGTTTTCTAGATTCAGAAGTTCTGGACATTTTCAATTTTCTTGTATTATACAAGGTTCTTTTGCTGCATCAAATTCTCCTGGGAGATCCATGATCCATAAGTTATCTCTGCACAGCATATCTTTGAGAGCAATGATTTTTGCTTTATATAAAGATTATTTATGCTTTAAGTATTATTACTTTCACCCTGCTACACTTCCTCCAGAGCATCCTTTATTTCAGTACCTTTGTATTCTAACACATTTTCTTTCACAATTTTTGGAGAGATATCATTGTAGATTTGTGCGTGTGCTTTTCTATTTTGCTCATTATTTCTGCAGTAACTTCTTATGGTTTCAATTTCTCTCACTATTTCTAGAACATTTTGTTGTGGTTCCATGCATGATGTCATGAGATCTCATAGGGTTTCATTTCAAGCATTGCTTCATTTTCTTTTGTCTTATTTATTTAGGGAAGTTAGTCTTTTTTTGCAGTTTATTACTCACAATATCTTATAATTTTAGTGTCCTTTCTATTGATTTTTTCGTGTATGTCCTATATTTTAATAAAATTAAGTTCACCTTGAAATTTTTTGTGGTTTTAGACTTTTTCCCATACATTGCTATTTTACTCATTTTCAAGATTACTTCTTTTTTTTTTTTTTGCTTTTTTCTGAGGCAATTGAGGTTAAGTGACTTGCCCAGGGTCACACACCTAGGGAATGTTAAGTGTCTGAGACCAGATTTGAACTCAGGTCCTCCTGACTTCAGGGCTGGTGCTCTATCCACTGAACCACCTACCTGCCCCAGTATTTCTTTCTTTCTTTTTCTTTTTTTTAAGCATTACATTCATTGTTAAATACATGTCTCCCACTTACTTTACTAAACAAGGCTTCCTTAAAATCAAGATCAAAAAAGTTTGGCAAAAACAAACAAAATAAAGAGTATTTCCAGTGATATATACAATGTTCCATGCCCATGGATTCCCACCTCAACAGTGAAGGGAGAGATATTTTTTAACCTCATCTCCTAACATAAATTTGGTTATTATAATCTCAAATAATATATAATTTACAAAGACAATTGAGTAAAAGCATTCAAATACAGTGATCATTTCTGATAATGGTTACAATATTTTTACATAGTAGTCTTCTAGGATAGCTAGTTTGCACAATGCAGATCTTCCTAAACTTTTTCCACTTGTCTGAAAAATTTTTCCACAAAGCTAGGTATATAGCATATAAAAAAGTATACAAATCAAACATTTCCTGATAATTAATCATAATTTCATGACCCCCACATTCAGTTATGAAACCTCATATGGGGATCACAACCCACAATCTAAGAAGCTGGGGTATAGAGAATAGAGCACTTAACTTGGAATCAGAAAGCCTCATCTTCATGAGTGCTAATGCAGCTTCAGACATTTACTAGCTATGTGACCCTCGAAAATCACATAATCCTGGTTGCCTTAATTTTCTTTAAAATTTTTTAATAATAGATTTTTATTTTTTAAATATATACAAAGATAGTTTTCAACATTCACCCTTGCAAAATCTTGTGTTCTAAATTTTTCTTCCTCCCTTTTCCCCACTCCCCTCCCCTAGACAGCAAATACTCCAATATATGTTAAACATATGCAATTCTACTGAGCATATTTCCACAGTTACCATTCAACACAAGAAAAATCATATCAAGAAGGAAAAAAAATGAGAAAGAAAAAGCAAGCAAACCACAAAAAAGTGAAAATACTATATTGTCATCCATATTAAGTCCCCATGGTCCTCTTTCTAGATACAGATGGCTCTCTCCATCACGTCTATTGGAATTAACCTGAATCATGTAATTTTTGAAAAGAGCCAAGTCCATCACAGTTGATCATTACATAGTCTTGTTGCTGCTGTATACAATGTTCTCTTGGTTCTATTCACTTCACTTAGTTTCAGTTCATGTAAGTCTGTTCAAGCCTTTCTGCAATCATCCTGCTGATTATCTCTTATAGAACAATAATATTCCATTATATTCTGATGGTATTTCTAAGGTGCTAGAGTATAATACTCAGTTTCCTTCCATTCTGGGAAATTTGCTTAGTTCCTACCCCAGGAAAGACATGGAGGAAGGAAGGGATTGACCTCTTATATTTCCATCTCTCTTCCTTCAGACTCAGTGCAGCCATCTCTGTTAGTCCTCTGATCCAGGTATTTCTGTTCTTCCCTTTCTTGTCTTAACCGGATCTACCCTGCTGCTTTTATCAGAATTGAAGGGGGGCAAGATGGGTGATCTAGACAGAGTCTTTATAGCCTCAAGGTTCCCAAACCTAAGGATTGTCACAGTCAGAGGAAAATACAGTTCTCTTTTCAATTCCCTCTCCCCCATCTTCTTTACAAAGCTGAGTAAAATCAGTGTCCAGGGCTTAACACAATGTTTGGCATATCATAAGCACTTAATAAATGTTTTTTGAATGAATGAATATATGTTTAGTATTTATTGTAACTGGGAAAGAGAATTGCTCTATGTGTAAAGGTACAAAATACTGGGTTGGTGTGTGGGCTTTTCCAGGGGAAGAGCAGTTAAATAACTAAATGCCTCAAGAATTAGAGATATCCCAAAAAGGGGGGAAAGGATCTATTTTTATGAAAGTATAGCGATTCTTTTTGTGGTGACTAAGATTTGGAAATCAAAGAGAAGCCCATCAATTAGGTAATGGCTTCACAAACTGTGGTAAATGATTGTGAAGCAATATTACTGTGCTATAAGAAATAAGGAGGATAATTTCAGAAAAACCCGAGAAGACTTACATGAATTGTGCATAGTGAAATGAACAGAACCAGGAGAATGTTATACACAGTAACAGTAATATTGCTTAGTGAAGAGTTATGAATGATTTAGGTATTCTCAGCAACACAAATATCCTAGACAATTCCAAAAGACTAAGAATGAAGCATGTTCCAAAAAAACAACTGATATTGACTAAATACAGACTGAAGCATGCTATTTTCCACTTTCTTTCTTTTTCTTTTATTTGAGTCTTCTTGTACAAAATGTTTTACATAAATGCACATACATAACCAATATCTGGATGTTTACCAGCTTAGTGAAGTGGAAAGAGAAGGAGGGAAGGATGGATAGAATTTGGAACTCAAAACTTTAAATAAAAATGTTGGGGGGGAAAAGAATTAGAGATATACATAGTGTTAATTTATAAGAATGTTATATTGTTAGTAGGTTATTTCTTGTCCTGCGGATTTTGTTTTATTTTCTTTATGTCTAGAACATAATTTCTTTTTTGTTTTATTTTGTTTTGTTTTTGAGACTTAGGGGTGGCTAGAGACAATGTCTAGTCTGCCACATTGTTGGTTATGGGTTGGAAACAATTTTGACATGAACATAAGAGGAAGCTGGTATTACGGATAGAGGCAATGACATAAACAAAGAGAGATAGGACATTGTGGGATATTTTGAAAAGAATTACTATTAGTCCAATTTTCTAGAGAATAGGACTAAAGAGGATGAAGAATAGAAAAAGTATAATAAGCTTTTTGGTTATGTTAAAGCAGCTTCTATTTTATTAATAGGTATTAAGGAATCATTGAAGCTTTTTGAACAAGTGAGTTTCAGTAGTATGGAAGAAAGAGTAGTAGGCTTCTTGGTATCAAAAAACCCTTAATTTAAATCTTGACTGAAGCTCTTTGTAATTGTGTGATTCTGGGAAAGTACATAGCCTCTCTTCTTCTGGTTCCTCAATTGTAACTATGAACTTATGGTATGAACAGAGTTCTGTTTTGAGAAAATTAATCAAGCAGAATAAATTTTAATAAATAGATATGATGGAATACTATTATGATGTAAAGAATTACAAAAGACATTTAAGAAAAGTGTGGGAAGACATGTTTGAATTGATTAATGCACAGTCAAATGAGCAGAACCAAGAGAAAAGTTATACAATAATAATAGTTGCTTTGTAAAAACAAGCAACTTTGAAAAAAATTATGACTTATAAGTAACATAATAGCATCATAATTACAATGGACCTATGAAGAATGTTACCACTTTCTTGACAAGAGATGATGAATTCAAGATGTAGAATGAAACATTTTTTTTGAATGTGGCAATTGTAGGAATTTATTTTGTTTGACTCTGCATATTTCTTACAAAAGTTTTCACCTTTTTTTCCAACTGGAAGAGAGAATCAGATAGAAGAGAAAATTAATGCTTGTCAATTGAAGAAAATAAAAAGTAAAACAAAAAAACTACAAAAATGATTAATTTGGCAGCAGTGTGTGGGTTTGATGAGAAAAGGGTAAAGCTTTTGCTATAATCCAGTAGAGACATGAAGAGGATCTGTACTAGGTTGACACTAATAATAATAAAAAGTGAGAGAAGCAATTTTGAAAGGAGGGAGAGGCAAGACCATGATTTTTGGTTTTGGACTTTTGAGGAATGACAAGTGCATTTGGTACGACTACTAGAAACAATGTCTGCAACTTCTTAGTAAAGCATAGGATTATGAATTTAGAGCGGGAAGAGATGTTGCAGGTAATTTAGTCCAATATTTTCATTTTTTAGATTAAAAAATAGAGGCTAAGGGACATGCCCAATGGTCATTGGAAGCAGGTAATGAAGAATTTGAACTTAGGAGTTTCTAATGCCATTTGTTATAGTCTTTTCTCAACAGATGGACTTGTTAGACATTTTTAGAAGCAAAATGAGGTCATATTAAGTAATGTAAAGATTAGTATTATTCATCTTATCCTACTTACAAGTTTTTTGCAAACTGACAGTAATTTATATTATTTTTGTGATTTTCCTATGTATTGAATGCGAATTTTCCAAGTGATTGAAAGTAATGTTTTAAAATAACAATTTGTGGCGTTCAAAATGGTATAGGAGAAAAACAAAAACAAAAAACAGTGAATGTGAAATCAGAGAAACTGGCGTCAAATCCAGGTCTTACTACTTACTCTTTGAGCAAGTCGCTCCCTTTTTCTGGATCTCAGTTTCCTTATCTAGAAAGTGAGAGGATTGAACTGAACAATCTCTAAAGTTCCTCAAAAGCTGAAAATTTAAAAATCCAAAGCATGCAATTGGTACAAATCTGGCTTTATGAGTTAGCTATAAAATGTTGGTACATCATAGCTTCAAATGATAATTTACAAGGAACAGATGTGTCTTTAATCACACAAGAATGTCAATTTGGCAGGATTTCTAGTTTTATTCTGAAAATGAAGATACAGATCCTCAACACAGAGAAGTCCACTATCCTTCAGTAATCTTTTCCTTTCTTCTTTCCTTCCTTTCATCCTTCCTTCCTTTCTTTCTTTTTTCTTCTTTCTCCTTCTCTTACCTAATCTAGAAATGCAGGAGCTACTCAAGGATTCAATCCCTCTCTGGATCTGCATGAAAAACTTTTCCTTAGTGAATGTGGTAGCCTCCTATTCCATACTGTTTCCAGGCTTAGCGTAGACATCTGAAATGATTACCTTACTGCAACAGAGAATTCTGGAGCCCGAGATCCTTTGGTCTCAGCTTGTAGTCTGACACCACCTGTCATTTTCAAATAAATTATGACCATCTTGGGAGAGTGATGGAGAACATTCACTCCTCATTTCCCAGAAAGACAATCACAATCCAGTAGAAATTACTATTGTTCTAAACAAGGCTTTTTAGCATTTTCCAAGGTTTGCTCAGTGATTTTGTGATCATGAATTCTGAAAATATTACATATCAAATCCAAAAGGATTTGATGAATGATATCAAAATAATCAACTTGACCTATTTTTAAAATAATATATCTAGCCAAACCAGATGTTACTGTTATATATGTCATCTATGCCTATTCATTTACCCCATAATTCATTATGTGGGATTAAGTTCTTACAGAAAATATTGTCAACAAAAAAGTGGTGTTTTTATTCTAAAAAAGTTATTTGGATTAGGTTAAAGATAATGAAATTTTCAAATTAGGAAATTCACTGACCAATGAATACACATTAGTCTGGTATATTTTTGTCTGCCAGGAAAATCAGAATAAACCTTATCCACGTCTAAGATATCCTACATGAATTTGTATTTATTAATTACTGTAAATGAACCACTGATGGTTTACTTCGTAACAAATCAAAATACACAATTTTATAGGCTGAGTTTGCATGGTCAAAGCTATTTTATAGAAATCCATACTCATCAGAGTATTTTTAATATTACTTTGAACAAATAATGTATTACTTAAAGAAAATGTTAGCATAATTTAAATTTATATTCTAACATGAATGCAAATTCCTAGATTAATTCTATTAGGTAAGATTTTCTGGTTCATATCACTATTAAGAAATATGTACATATATACATACATATATGTATGTATATGTGTGTATTCATAATATCTCCAAACCTAACATATGTATAATTACATGGGTATGTGTATATGCTTATAAATGCTAATTCATTACATATATATGTGATTATGTGTGTATGCATATATTTACTAGTTTTGATTCATTTATCATTGATAAAGTAAGGTTTTGATATTTGTGTAATCCCATGTCTCATAGAGTACCTTGCATATAGTAGGCAATTAATAAATATTTTCTGACTTTAACGCAATTCACATATAATTATATATGTTTTCATGTGTGTGTTGGGTTTTGTGCATATTTGTATAGGTATTTATGAAATAAATAGCCATGTTTGATATAGACACTCTCTAATATTCTAGCATAAGAGGATGAATTTTGAAAAATTGCAAGACCATATGTTAGAGTCTGAAATATCATTCAAATCCCAATCAAGTAGATTTCAAAAATATTGCAATTGTGAGAGATGACCTTTCAGTTCAGAACAACTCAGACCTGTACAATATCTGGGACTTTAATGTAATTGTGTTTTGTAAAATATTTCTTCTTATATATATTCTATAACTTCATAGCCTAGTTCTTCTCTCCCAATGCTTTTAAATCAGAAATTAGGCTGAGGGCACTGATCACAGAATACACATTAGTCTGGTATATTTTTGTATGCTAGGAAAATCAGAATAAACCTTATCCACATCTCTGAAGATATCTTACATGACTTTATATTTATTATTATTAATGAATCACTGATGTTTTGCTTCAAGCTTACAAATCAAAGTAAACAAGTTTATAGACTGAGTTTTCATGGTCAAAGCTATTTTATAGAAATTCATGCTAGTCAGAATATTTTTAATACTACTTTGAACAAATAATGTATTACTTAAAGAAAATTAGCATAATTTTACTTATAACTGCTGGGATATAATATATTCTGCATATATTTCTGCAGTAAGGATTTTTTTTTGTTTTATTTTAAATGTATATATATATACATATATATATATACACATATATGTGCATGTACCCAAATCTTCATGCACATGTATGCATGTGTATGTGTATCGATTACACAAACAGGTTTGACCTAAAATCTGTGATCTTGTTTGCAAATAGTATTTTTGTAATTGTATTTTAATAGAATTGGGGTTTTTTTGTAATCCAATAAATTTTATTTATGCTTTAAAAAACTTCATCCTGAAAAGGAGTTCATGGCTTTATAAGATTGACATAGGAATTCATGCCATAAAAGTTAAGAACTCCTGGTCTATGGGCATTTGACAGAAGTCTTCAGGATGTTTCTGCAAAGAATTCTCCTCACCCCACCCCCCCTTCCTTTTTGAGTAAAAACATCCTATACAAGTAAAGGTTAGTAGAAGTAAATATTTATTCCATTGGTTACAACAGAGCATTTTAACAAGTTAAAACTAAATTCTTCTTTGGCCCAGTTTGTGCTGGCTCCATAGAGATCACATTCAGGCACTGGTCTGGAGCTCCTGGGATTGCAGTCACATCATGGAAATAGGCACAGAGCCCTGGAGGCAGCTCCCGAGGGTTGCAATGCTAGATGTAAATTGGACTTTCTGAGAACTGGGATTTTTCTCTTTCTTACCTGTGGATGTCAGCAAACTAGTCATTAAATATTTCTTTGTCAGAGTGCATTTGTCATATTGCAAGCAGTCTAAGGATTAAGTTTTAGGTTCACCGCCAAGAGCCAAAAGTTTTAACTGGAAGTGATACCTTTAATAGAAGGTGCAAGGATGTTAGGTTCCAGTTATTCCATTATAAGCATGTTTTCCTTCAGTTTAAATTTCTCAATATTTAATGAGTTTTAATAATGCATGTAAAAATTGTTCCTTTAATTTTTATTAGAAAATTCTGATCTTTTTATTTATTTTATTTTTTAAAGTGATTATTAAAATAAAATTTCCCATTAAAAATGACAAGATAGGAAAATAGCTATACAATTAGTTCCATATTACTGAGCAAAGATAATGCATCGACTGTTGTGTATATATATTAAACCCAATGAAATGAGAGGCAGTATGATCTACCACACTAGCAAGAATGCTAACGTTGGGGTTGGGGGAGCTTTGGGTTCAAATTGTGGCTCTGATATTTATTAACTATGTGATCAGGGATCCTATATCTAGAACTCAATGGGACTTCAGAGGCCATTCAGTCCAGACACTTCATTTTACAAATAAGGAAACTTAAGCCCAGTGAGATTAAGTGAAGAGAAAATCACAACCTTTCTGAGACTCAGTTTTCCTCATTTCTAAAAAAGAACTAATAAGTCCTTTAGTATTTACTTCACAGGGTTGCTGGTTCTGTCATGTTTTTTGCCTTCAGACAACCTCCTTAATCTCAACCTTAGTTTCCTCATCAGTGAAATGTGGGGTTTGAATGAGATGACCTCTGATGTTCCACCTAGTTCTACTTTAATGATCCCATGTGTGTATATATATATGTATATATATACACACATATATGTATATATACATATTTATCATAAAATATTTTTCTATTATATAGTCTTTGTTCAGCAAAGAAGACATGGTCCTTAGTTATAATTGTAAACACAGAACATGTAAAGATGAAGCCATAGTTTTTGCCCAATGGGTTAATGTAGAGGTCTGGATGTGATTAGTATTTAATGAGTCATCATAAGGTATAAAATCCTACTAAATGATTCCTTACATCTGGGCAACTGGTCCAAGAATGGCAATGCTAATTACAATTTTGATAGTTAAAAAAAAATCCTTTTGTGGAGTGCCTCAGGGTAAAAGTGCAAAACTTAAAACATTAATTAAAATACATAAAATAGCAGTGGTAATTAAAACAGCATCATACTCCCTTAAAGGAAGCTGGTGTAGAAAGAAAGTAATTAGAAATGCTCATTTTGTGAATGGATTTTATTTGTTAGAAGTTTTAAACTGTGCCTTGTGCTAAAAAGCCTTGGAGGCACATTTAGGACGAAATTTAGCCCTGGGATTCTGTTTAATTTATTATTTAATATTTACTATCTTGATCAAAGAACTGAGTTTGTGTTTCCTACTATAGAAGACAGAGAAGATGGCCTCTGTCCAGGGGCTTTCCACTCCAGATACCTCTTAACAAATCTACTGATAATCTTCCTTACTGGTATAATGCTTAGACAACCAAATAAGTTGTATAAGAAGTATAAGCTTATGTATATAATGTAAAATATAGCAAGAAATTGTGATTATTAGTTCCATGTTACAGGCAGGAAAATGTGCTCCACTGGTACTCTCACCAGGTCAAAAGTAATACAGGAAGCAACCTTCTCTCCCCCTAGTAAGTTCTGTGTATCCTTTGTGATGCTTTGGGAAGAAAAAACAGTCACTCAGGAGAACCAAGTATAAGTGAGTTGTGTCTGGTATTGTTGGAGGGAGTATCTATGATTTGCAAAGTCACACACAAATCACATCTATGCTAAAGAAGACCAAGACTGTGTACAGTAGTCTAAGCAGACTTTTCATGGTGTGTCCACTCTACATCTCAAGGATTTGTGATCAATTTAAGGAAGCCCAGGTGATAAGAAGAGATAGTCCTTAAGAGTACAATGAATAGGGGTTCTTTATCTTTGAATCCTGTGCAAAAATAAAGGATTTCTAGTTCTTTTCCTTCTCTTGAGGACAGTTCATGGACTCTGCTCCTTTCCTAGTGAAATATCTGCCATTTGTGTCCAATTTTTATTGTATCCTTCCTCATCCCCGACCTCCCTCCCCACATTCATTAGTTGGAAGCTTCTCCAAGGCAGGGACTATGTCTTTATTCCATCCTTGCTTCCCCAATTTTATGACACTACTTTCAACAGAGACGGCACTAAATAAATGTTTGTTCAATTTATGCTTTCTCTGCAACCAGACTTCTATACAACTTCTATTCCCCTTGGATTGCTAGATGTTCACCCTTTCAGCAATCACTTAGAACAAAATTCAAAATGAAAAGATTAATCCTACTCTGACAAATACATTTTGCCAGGATGTTATCAGGAAACAACAAACAACAAACCAAAGTGATTTCTTGCCTTCTATTTGTTTTTCTTTAGCTGTCAGTTGTAGGTTGAGATGTAATGCAGTAACAAGAATTAATTTAATGAAAAGAAATAGCTGCTTTTGTAAGGCTCCATTTCTTTTACAGCATTTCCCCAGCTACAGAATACAAAGTATAAACTTTGGTAGCTATCTTGCGAATGAATGAGATACTCACAGACAAACCAATAGGAACTTAATACATCTGTGAATTCTATGCTCTTGAAATATCACTGTTAACTGAAATAAGAGGAGAAAAAACCATCTGGTGGACTGGAAAATACTGCTTTCAGGATCTTGGTTTTATGTAGGCGTGAAACCTTAACATAGTACTTTTATGTGCCAATGTTTGTGAATTTGTGTGTTTGCAAAATAATAAAATACGAATTGAGTAAAAGTTTCTTCTAGTAAGAACAATTAATTGGTTGTGCATTTTACATTCGTATTTGGCACTGGGAAAATTATGCCCCTGGGGAGAAAAACAGTAATGACAATGGTAAATGTTTGCATTTAGAGTTCATTTATATTATTCAAAAAAATTCTTATTTAGGTGAAGTTTGTCCATAAGATCGTTATTTATGTCTAATTTGTTTTCTTCCCTGATGTTTAAGTATGTCTTTGTTCTGTGCTTCCCCAGACTTTTGAAAACTATCTGGGCAGACAGTGAAATTCTAATATTTATATATTCAAAAAGATAAAACTGAACTAGCTTACTCTAGGAAGCTTTAAGACATAAATATAATATAGTTTTAATAGCTCCCATTTACTTATCTGAAACTCATATGACCATCATTATTGATATATTTTTTAAATTTCTCTTTTTGAGAATAGCTACATGATATAGAAGATAGAGCATCATCTCTGGAGTCAGGAATACCTGAGTTCAAATCTAGCTTCAGATAGTAAATGCCTACTACCTGTGTGATTCTGGGCAAGTTACTTAACCCCAATTGCCTTGAAAAGATGGGTTTTTTTAAATCAAATTTCAACACATACATATATACTTACATACACATGAACACACACATACATGCCCAAACACTTTCAAGAAACGATTTTTATTGTGTTCTGTTAATAAATGTTATAATTATTCCTATCATATGTAATTTTTCCTTGTTTTGAGAAAGTATGTTTGTTTTCATTTCTCCAAAAATAAATCCTTTGATATGCTAACACAATAGACAGAATGTTGGACTTAGAATCTTGAAGACATGGTTTTAAGTGCCACTTTTGACATGTATGACTTTTGTAACCTTAGAGAAGTCACTTAATTTCTCTAAGCCTCAATTTATTCAATTGTAAAATGAAAGATAAGAAGAGTAGTCAATGTTCTCATCTTGTAGGATTATTGCAGGGTGAACTTAAGTGCTAGATTAATGTCAGTTACTATTATTTCCATTATTATCATCATCATTATTTTCTGCCACATATAAAAGTCTAGTAAACCTCAGTAACTTCCCAAATCAAACAAAATGCATTTCTTTTAATTTCTACTGTGTATTCAGGATTATATTCAGCAATTTGCCAGAATAAGTGATAGGGGAAGGGAAAGGAAAAGAAAAAACATTTATGTGGTACCTAGTATGTACTAGCCAATAGACTAAGAGCTTTTTGGAAATATATCTCATTTGATCCTCATATCAATCTTGTGAGGTTGGTGCTATTATTATCCCCATTTTACAGTTGAGGAAAATGAGGCAAACAGAGGTTAAATGACTTATCTAGGTTCACACATTTAGTAAGTTTCTGAGGCTGGATTTAAACTAGGGTGTTCTTGACTCCACATTTAGTACTCCATTTACTGTGCCACCAGCTATAGTCAAGGAATGTAGTAATATTTCTGTTTTACACAGCCAGTCACAACCACCCCAAGACATGCCCTATCTAAACTCAAATCTTTTTTTTTTAAGGAAAAGGGTACTTGGGTCACCTCATTTTATTGAGTAACCACAATCTTGTTGTTGTTATTATTGTTGTTGCTTTCTCTTATTTTAAAGCAGTTTAGTAGAACTCTAGTTTATAAATAAACTTTCAGTTGGTATATGTTAAGCATTTTACTCTATGGAAGTGAATACTTCAATAATACTTACTGAAAAATTCATGAACTAGAAAATGCACATTTTAATCATCTCATCAGAAAAAATCATTTTCTTGTCATTCAGATTTTAAACCAAAAAAGAGGGGGGATTAATTGCAGGCCATAACATTTTTAACCTTCTACCTAATTATTTTATTGAAAAATATTCTCTGAGGTTTCAGTTGGATTTGTTTCTTTTAAATGGAGGCCCTCCAAAGGCCCTCTTCAGCAGAGGGCAAGAACTTCAGAATGAAGCTTTGTATAGGTCATTGAGGTCTCCAAAATTATAAATTGAATCCAATTGCAGTAAAATTCCATTATTTGGAAGTAAGATAAAGTAAGCAAATGATTTAGTGGTCTTAGCCTGATTATATTCTTTTCTTTCTTAGTCATCTAACATACAATTAGTAGTAATTTCTGCTCTAAACCTTATACTTCATACTTTAATTTTCTCCATCTAAAAGTTATAAATTTATTTTAAATCATATTTTTTTAAAAAAATGTAATAGTATAAGTTTATGGATCACTTTTCTTTCACTATGCACAAATTATTTCATCTAGTATGTTCACTTCATGCTCCATAATTTTCAAAAGCCTTCTTTAAGTGTTTCTATATTATAAGCTCTATTTTGCAGATGAGGATTAATCATAACTCATAACATTTCTCTCTCCTTCCTAAAAGAGCTACATGATTATGTGTCAAAGTTCTTGCAGAAGGAGAATAAAAACAAATTGAGTAAAACAGTTTTTCTAGTAAGAAAAGTTGATGTGCCTTTGATAATAGTCACTAGCATAACAATTTTGTGCCCTTCTACTTAATTATTTTAATCAAAAAGATTCTACCAGTTCTCAGTTTCCTTTGTCTCTTTTAAGTATGTAATACTGGTTGGTGTTGCTGTGGAGCATAGAATTGGACAGCCAATACTCCATTCTTCCTCCTTCCTTATCCTGTTAGATAGGAGAAGAGTTGACTGTGAACAGATCTTTCCCATCTCCAATCTGGGGAGTTATTTAGTGTGTGTTCTTTTCTCTGGTCACTGCTATTTCTCTATTTCCTTTCTCGAAGGAGATTTTAATCAACCATATCCTGTCACTACTGTTAGTGTGCTTCTCTTTCCCTAGGGCTAATATAATGGCTCTTGGATTCTCTCTCATGGACCATATTTATATTTTATTACATTTATTTTACATTACATTACAAATGGAAGGTTATTAATATAATCTCAGTAGCTTTTATTTTTATTACATTATTTTATTTTTATTTATATTTTTTAAATTTATATTTTATTTTATTTATATTAATTTATATTTTATTTTATTTTATTTATTTTATATTACATTACAAATGGAAGGTTATTAATATAATCTCAGTAGCTCAGAGCCCCCAGTTGGGAAAATTTCAAACAATTAGACCAATTTAGTTCCCTGCCCTAATTTAAATTTTTGTGAATCTCTAGCCCATAATAATTGAAGCAAAAATAAAAATCAATGTAGAAGAAATATTTAAGTACAAGTAGAGCAGATTATATTGCAGTATATGATAATGGACAACAAGAGAGAGGTGAATTTAGAAAAAGAGCAGACATTTTTGTGGGGGAGGAATGTACTTTCACCGGTCTTTGAAGTAGTAAATACAATTTATAACTTCAATTTGAATCCTTTATTTTGAGAGACTTGTAAGACCAATGACCACCTTCCTATCTCCCTTCTCAGATGAAGCTCAGCATCCCTTTTGGTCTCAACTTTTCAGTTTTTCCTTTTAACTATTGCCCTTGTGCTACGTATTCTTTCTAGCTTGGTTCTTTGAATCCCTTGTGGGGCTGAGGACATTTTCTCTACACTCCTCATCTCTTACAATCCCCACTCCTTCTTTTCTGTCTGGCTCTCTCTCAGAATGTGGAACTCAGACTTTACGAATTGGCACATGACTTAAGTCAGCTCAGAGATTAAGATAGAGCCAAATTGCTTTCAGATTGAAAGAAAATGCTTATAATCAGTTCTCAAACCTCTATTACAAGTTGATTACCAACCTGGTAATTTTGTCTTTTATTTAGTCTGCAATGTCTTCCAATTTCTCACCGGATTTACTGTAACACTCCATATAGCCCCAAATATAACAATGGGATATCTGTTGAATTGATCAAATTGAAATTCTAGAGAATCTGAACTAGGATTTATAATCCAATGGTGCTGAGAGGAAGGGAAAAAGCCCCATCTTGACAGAGTTCTGTAGTATTAATTCAGTAAGAGGAGCTTTCAATTCCTTTGGAAAGCACAAATACTTTTTTTCCTTATATGTCTGTTTGCTACGCTAATAACAGCAACCAACTCTTTAATACACGCTAACCATATTCAAATGGAACTTTAGAAGATTTTCAGGAAAAAAACCTGTGTTGGAGTGATTGAAAATAAATATGTCTTTGAAAAATGTCAGGCTAAGGAAAAAAAATGCTCTTCTTTGATGTCCCAGGATATTTAGCTCTGTTTATGTTGATTCTTTCTCCATCTAAAAGTTATAAATTTATTTTAAATCTTTTTTTTAAAAAAATGTAATAGCTTAAGTTTGTGGATCACGATGTTTTTGATAGGTATGGCCCTTTTTATTGGTTGTAAAAACTATATTCTCTGTTTACCTTTTAGCTGAAGTTTTCATATATGCAATCCATGTATTACATATGTATACAAAGGCAGGCTAGACCTGTGAATTCATCATCATAGGGAGCTCCTAGTATAGAAAATCCTTCCATCAATGTAGTTCATCTATAATTTAGATGACTTAGAGTTCCTTAAGGATCTGAGAATTTAAATAAATTATCCATAGTCCTAATCAATATGTGTTAAAGCTAGGACTTGAATCCAGGTTTCTTGACACCAAAGCTAGTTCTTTATCTCCTATCTATCCTGCGTCTCTTGTATTAGGCTTAAATCAGACTTAGTTCCTGCTATTCCATCTAAACATATGAGGTAAGATAACCAAGAAACTCTATGGCTAATAAAATATTTGATAGATTTCAATATATCAAGAATTATTAAAAATTTATCTTTTGTTCAGAGATTATTTTCACATGCTTAAGAATTTCAGCATACCTGTGAGAAGAGAGGATAAAATTTCATTTCTGTTCTCAGGTTCAAAAATTAATGACTGCCCATCTTATAAAAATCATTGTTAGGATTTTGTGGGGTAGAGTTGTCAAAAGAAATTCATGAAATTGGCCAATTTATTTGAGACATTTGTGTATTAATCTGTGTTTGGCTCTCCTTATATGTAACATTACAAATTTGTAAACCATGGAAGGAAAGGGTCCTATAGGAGAAAAATAATTCCATTAATTAAATGATGTACCATCTAAGACACAGACACCATTTAATACATGTTAATCTAGTTTAATAAATTTTATGTAATATATTTAATAAATAACGTTATTTATCTACTAATTAACAATGATTCTTAGTGGGCACTTCTTTGTCCTCACTCTATCCCTAGTGAACCACAGCTCATTAAGCTCAGGCATGTGTGAGCATCCTTCCCCCTCCAAAACAAGGAAAAGGGTCACCAGAAGGAGAAACTCAAAATTGCCAGTTGTCTTTATCCCCCAACAGAAAGCTTGTTTAATGAGTGCGTTTTCTCTTCTCAGGGCAATCCTCATGCTCTCACTTGCTCTCGGCAAGAACACCTGGGAATCTTCAGTCTTGCCATGTGTTGAGAACAGCCCAAAAATAGGCCCGCTAAGACTTCCAAGATGGATTGCTAGACTTTGTGAGTCACCTCTGAAACTTAAAAAAGTGTTCTTTGTGATTTGTGTTTGCATCATTGTGATGAGGAAGTTCAGTGAAGCTAACCATATATATTTGTGGCTAATCTAAGCAAATACAAAAGCAGACTCTTTTCTCTTTCAGTCCCAAATCTAACAAACAAAAGGCAAATAAAACCTTTGTTTTAATTCTAAACCTCTCACTATAACTTTCTCCCAAAAAACACCCTTAAAAACCCTTTTCAAATATGAATGCAGTACTTGAGATACAGGTTTCTTCAACTAAACATTGCTTCATAATTAATGAAAATAATAATACTAATAAATGGCATTTATATAGTACTTTATGATATGCAAAACATGTAACAAATATTATAACACTGATAATAATACAATTTATATTGTTTTATAACATATATTATTTATATATATTTTACAACTTATATTATTGAGCAAGAATAAACAACATTGGGATTAAATGTCCTGACATCTGAGTGATCAATTGAGCCCTACTCTTTGGCAAAAGGATAATCATTGTCAGGCTCACTCTAGAACAGCATAAATCCCATAAACCATAGATGTATGGCCATACCATATATAATCAGTATAGTAGAAAGTGGAAAGAGTCCCTGAAGTTGGAATCATGGAGTTATAAAGCTGTGAATTTAAATCTTGCCTCTACTAATTGTATGACTCTGGGCAAGTTATGTCAATTCTCCCTTCATTTGAAAAATGGGGCAGAGGGGGAGATTGGCTCATGACTTTTTGTTTGCAGATGATTGATCCTGACATGGAACAAAGTATAGATCATTCTCTTCTGCTTGTACTAATTTTGACCTAATAATTAATATCAAAAAAGCAGAGATTCTTCACCAATCAGCACCATACCATTCCTATGTGGAACCATCAGTTACAGGAATTAGAGAAATTTTGTAGATACATTCACTTACCTTAGCAGTATATTTTCCAGGATATAAAGGATAAGGTTGACCCACACATTAGCCAGAGCTAACTTAGTGTTTGGGAGGTTAAAATGGAAAGTATGAGGCAGAAGAAGTATTAAGCTGCTTTTCAAACTGAAGGTCTACAGAGCCATTGTGTTGAGCTCATTGCTGTGTGCCTGTGAAACTTGGACAGTATGCCAGTGGCTTGCCAGGAAACTGAAATGCTTCCACTTGAATTGTCATAGGAAGATTCTAAAGATCACCTGGTAAGATTAGGTACCAGATACTAAGATCCTTTCTCAAACTGAACTGCCAAATGTTCAAACTCTATTTCAGAGAATGCAACCTTTATGCATGATATTGTTCAAAAGCCAAATATACATTTGCCTAAAAGATTATTTTATGGAAAACTCACACAAGGCAAGCACTCACACAGAGATCTGAAAAAGTGATACTTGGACACTTTCAAGGTCTCTCTGAAGAACTCTGGAAAGGATTGTGAGACATGGGAGACACTGGCCTAGGATAGAATGCCCATATCAAGAAGGTACTGTGTTTTATGTGAAAAGAAGAATTGCAGTAGCTCAAAAGAAATATGAAACCCACAAACTTAGAGACAACTCCACTCCAAAGATTTATATTTGTGTCCAACCTATGGGAGAGGTTTCTGAGCTCATATTGGTCTAATCAGTTGTAGTGGAACATACTGTATCTTGACACCAACCTGTTGATAATATTTTGATCCAATAAGCAATCAACCATCCAAACTGGGGGTAATATTAGCCCATACCTCATAGGGCTGTTGTAAGGATCAAATGAAATAATTTATGTAAAGTGCTTCATAAACCTTACAACACTAAGTAAACACATGCTTTTATTATAGTATACTAATGTTTTCTTATCTCTACTAGAATGATTAAAGCAACATTTTAATATTAGTAGGTCAGCCAAATAAGATACAGAATCTTTTGGTGTTGGAAAGAGGGAGATATTAATAAACCATTTCAAGGAAGAGTTAGAATTAATCTTTTCCCTGAGAGTAAAGAGAAGCTAATGTGAATAACATAAATGGATCATAGGATGAAAAGCTAGAACTAGAAGGGAACTTATAGTCCATATGGTCTAACCCTCTCATTCAGCAGATGAGGACACTGGAGTCTGGGAAAGTTAAATGACTTGCTTGTGGTAGCATTGATAACTTATCAATATCAATATCAAAGGCAGATATGAGAGTAAATGTGTCATGACTTGTTATAAATAAGGATGCAGAGTTTATTGAAGAACAGGTTATCTTATACGTAAGATATTAAGAATTTTATGCCTGAATTTGCTCAAATTTGTCCAATTTTGCTCCATCCTCTTCAGTTCAGTACCAACCAGTCTAAAAGCTGTGAACAAATAGGAGTTGTCCATTGTAATTGTGAAGGTTTGAGGAGGAGGTAAAAGAAGGCTAGGAGGAGAGAGGGACAGAAGGAAGAAGAATGAGGGAAGGGGAGAAGTGAAGGGCAAGGCATATAGGAAGGGAGATAAAAAGAAAAATAGACACACATTGGGGTGTGTCTATGTCTAAATAATACTAATAGCAAATGAAGACAGGAAGAACAGAAAGGGAATGTCAAATGAAAAAAAAAAAAAACCTTTCACGTCAAAAACCAGTATTAAGTATATCTGCAATCAAAACCAAACCAAACCAAACCAAAGAGTTACAATCTATTTTTCCCCATTATATGAGCTTCCAGTTGTTATACCTTGAATGTCCAGATGATGAATGATACTTCATATTTTTAATCCAAGCTTTGTATTGTCCAAAGTCCTTAAAGCATGTTAGTAGCATTGTCCTTGACAAATTTTCTTGAGTGACAAGTTTTATCATTCTCTTCAGTTAGATGTAAGGAAATTGAATCTTACAAAAAAGATGTCAATTGCCCAAAGTTATACCTTGAATGGTTGAGATGAGTTAGAATAATTTATATTTCATTCATCTTGTTTTCCAGGGCAGCTAGGTGGCTCAATGAATACTGGGCTTGGCATCCAAAAGGTTCATCTTTATGAATTCAAACTCAGCCTTAGACACTTACTATATTTGTGATTCTGGGCAAGTGACTCAACTTTGTTTATCACAGTTCCTCATCTGTAAAATGATCTGGAGAAGGAAACAACAAACTGCTGCAATATTTTAACCAAGAAAACCCTGAACAAAGTCACAGAGAGACAGACATGACTGAAATGACTTAACAACATTTTGCTTTCTACTGTATATTAATCATTTCCAGCCAGAGCAATGTTGGAACTTCAGGAATTTTTAGCAAGTATATAAAGGCACTGGTGACCAAATGTAACTCATAATATAAGCTTTTGCTTCTTGTTTATTTCTGAATGTTCCAAGAGTGCCATTTTGAACAGAAATGTGATTGCCTTGGGAACAGACAGCTGCTCCTTAAAAACTCTTTTTAAAAAAAAAGGCAAAGTTTTTCATTTGCTTTTTAGTGATGACCCAGAAACAATACTATTTATGTACATAAGCAGGGAGAGTGGGGAGCATATATCTCAAGTTAAAGAATGGGTAGTTTTTGATGCTGAGTGAAATCAGCAAAACTAGGAGATCATTGTACACGGTAACAATAAGACTATATGATGATCAATTCTGAAGGATGGTTCTCTTCAACAATGAGATGTTTCTTTCAAACCATTTCCAGTTGTTCAGTGATGAAGAAAGCCATATACATCCGGGGAGTGGCCTGTGGGATCTGAGTGTGGACCACAAGATAGCATTTTCACACTCTCTATTCATGTTTGTTTGCATTATGTTTTCCTTCTCAGGTTTTTTTTCCTGTACAGCAAGATAACTATATATATATATATATATATATATATATATATATATATTCAATCTGTCAAATATTTCAACATAATTAACATCTAGGGGAGGGGGTGGAAGGTAGGAGGGAAAAATTTGTAACAGAAAGCTTTGCAAGGGTCAATGTTGAAAAATTACCCATACATATGTTTTGCAAATAAAAAGCTTTAATTAAAAAAAAAGAATGGGCAATTTTGTAGGTACTAAAATCCAGGGCTTACCTTGAATTTCTTGTGTTCAAAAAAGGTGACTGTCTGGTGTAGTAAAATGTATCCTGGACAAAGAATAGAGAGACCTCTTCTGTCAGTAGCTATTTATGTGACCTGAGGAAATTCATTTACCTTCTCTAGATTTCAGTTTTCTTCATTTTCATAACATGACAGGAATGGACTAGATCAATATTTCCAAATCATGTTCCAAAAGCCCCTGGTGTTCATGAAAAATTGCTTTAATGGCACTTTTCTGTCATACACTTAGGAAATTAAAGATGCATCAAAAATAACATTACTTGCAAAAAAAATTTTGACTTGAATCTAGGCTTTATTTTCTCTATTTTTGATCCAAATTTTCTCATATTCTTTTGTTATCCTAGAGGAGGCCTATGCCCATAGGAACCAATATTCATCCATTCTGTCAATATTATTCAATGCCAAAAATATTCTTTGATCAAATAAGTTCAGAAAGCCCTGGAATAGATTAAGGAACAGCAAACTATTGCTAAACCCAGTGCACATCTTGTTTTTGTATGATCTGTGATTTAAGAAAAGTCTTTACATTTTCACAAAATTTATAAAATTTTATAAAATTTTTACAAAATATGAAAATTATTCTTGACTTTTGGCAGATGGCATGATGGATACAGTGTTGGGTCTGGAGTCAGGAAGACTCATTTTTGTGAGTTTAAATCTAACTTCAAACATTTACTAGCTGTGTGACTCTGGACAAGTCACTTTTCCCTAATTGCCTCACTTTCTTCATCTCTAAAATAAGTTGGAGAAGGAAGAACCAAGCCACTCCAACATCTTTGCCAAGAAAACCCCAAATGGGGTCAGAGTGAGTTGGACAGAGATGAAAACAACTCAACAAGAGAAACAAAAATTAGCTTTCAGGCCATACAAACAGGTAGGATAGTACATTTGATTTAAGATTAGTAATTTGTTAACTCCTGGACTAGAAGATCCAGTGTCTATTTCTAGCTCTAAAATTCTATGATCCTGCTTCTATTCAAACTGGTGGTAAATTTAAAAAAAAAAAGCCCTTCTACACATCATTGTATTTAACTACTTTGCATTTAGTTGCAGCAATTCACCTTTATGCTGTTTATACTTGTAAATATATATTCATGTGTGTATACATGCTTATATGTATATATATGCATGTAGATACATGCGCTTAATACAGTGTCTGGAACATAGTAGAAACTTTATAAATAATTATTTATTGATTAATTGATGATTATGTAATGCTCACTATTGTGCTTCAAGTAGAAACTTATTTCTCAGCATCTCTATGTTAGCGCCTTTCTATACTATCTGAATAGAGCAACTATCTTGATCTCTCTCGTTTCTTTGCTTCTAAGACACTTAGAAGTTTATGGATTCCACCCTACCACTCTGTTCATCTTTCTCTTCATGACCCATGGACCATAGAACACCAATTCTTCCCATATGGTTTTGTTGACAAAGATACTAGAGTGATTCATCATTTCCTTCTCCAGTGAATTAAGGTAATTAAAGGTTAAGTGACTTGTCCAGATTCACATAGCTAATATGAGGTTGTATCTGAAGGCAGATCTTTCTGATTCCAAACCCAATCTGTCCACTAAGACATCTAGTTGCCCCTTATATCATACTCGACATTCCATCCAAAATCAACTACTCACTTTCTTTCATACTCTTCTTATTTTTTCTCATCTCTTGAGGTTTTGCTCTTTCTACTTACCCTCCCTATCTTTATTCAACTCCCTTGCTTCAAAATATGGTGCATCTGTGAATCATTCTTGATTTCCTTTCCCTCTGAAAGAGGTAATAATTTCTCTTATTTTAAATTTCTCATAACATTTTATTACACCTATTCCTTTGTGCTTATTCCATCTTGATTTGTTATCATAGTTATTGGGGCATATCTTTATTCTCCAATTGGATTTTAAGTTTCTTCAGGATTGTGCCTGTGTCTTATCTTTTTATCCCCAAATGCCCAAAGCTTATTGTCTTTGAACACGGTGGGATCTCAATAACTATCTGATTTGAATTGCCTCAGATTCAGCAAACTTCCATCTGGATAAAGTTGAGTGGTTTCGAGCTCTCTTAGAGTCAGTTGCCATATTTCATACTCTATCTAATAAGTCTTACATTCTCTGCTAGGCAATTTTGGATTCTCTATGAATGGATGTAGGATTTTCAGCATCCTTATATTTAATGCCACTTGGTCACCTATTTCCATTTGTTTTGTGCTGTTATCAGATAATTATGCTCAATGGCAGAAAGAGGCTCTGGATCCCTTTTACAGAGTCCTTTCTTTCTAATTGACTAGGCAGGCTATAGGTCTGAGATTTATTTTTCTTCATATGCCCCATCTGACATCAGAGGATTCATTCTTCCTTGACCTGAGGTTTGCCTTACTTTCCTATTGCCAGGATTTTATTTTGGCTTTATTCCTGGTATAGGTGTGAATAACTTTCCCAGGTTTATCTTGCAGTTCTTTGCCAAGGATTACCTACTGGTGGGGATTTCTAGACTCTCCTCTTCCTCAAATATTTAGCTGGAACTAAGGTTAATATGCTTGATGTTTGTATTAGGGGGTGGGGAAGGGACCTAAAAATTTTATTTCATAGTACTACATTACTCATTCTCTGAATCTCTTTTAGGGTTTAAAATATGAAAAGTCTTACTTGATACTGTGTCTTGTTTTGTCCTTATATTCTCAATGCATAGCAGAGTTCCTTGCAATTAGGAAATAATATATTTAGTATAATTATAAATTTTTAATCGTCTATCCTACAGTTGACAAAGAAAATATTTTGGGGGAGCATATAACAACAGTAACAACAGTCATAATGATAACCCCTCATAGTCCAACCCATATGTCCATGCCATAGGTAGGGGACAATAAAAAAGGAAGGGAATGTAAACCAAAGTGATATGGAGCACACATTTTGTGTGCTCTGAAATTTTTTATGGTAGCTATGAAGGCATGGAAGAAACTCTGAAAATGGACTCTGGTAATAACAATTCAAATCATTGCTCCTATGAACTAATGAACTAGAGAAGGTGGAGTAAGGTTGTAGACTGGCCTTTCTTGACCTCAGTGTGAGCACTTGTCTTGTGTGAGTTCTACAAAATATGGTCTTTTAGATCTCAGGCTAGGAAATACCTGATTTCTGACAGCTAAAAATAAGTAAAAATGGCACTACTACTAAAGCAGGCAAACCAAGAGTATATATGAACTAGAATGAAGCTATAAATACTTTTGTTATGTCTCAGTACTATATAAACAAGTACTATATAAAAACAGAATTAAAAACATCTTACCAGTTAGAGGGAAAGGCCTTATACCATTAATTGACCTTACACCATGAGACCTCAGAAACCTCGATGACAGGTCAAGCACAAATCGTCTATATAAACATTTGGGTTGGAGATGTCTCCAAATCTGCACTTCTTGTGTTTCTTTTGAGCCACTATAATTCTGATTTGCTTATAGAACACATTTTGATGTGGGCATGCCATGCTGGGTGGTCCTGTGCCAATGTTTCCCATACTTCACAATCAATTCCAAAGTTTTTGAGAGAGACCTTGAAAGTATCCTTGTAAAATTTCTTCTGACCTTCATGTGAGCACTTGCCTTTTGTGAGTCCTCCATAAAGTAGTTTTTTTAGAAAAATAAACATTTGTCTTTCAAACAACATGGCCAGTCTATCAGAGTTGTGTTCTCTGCAATAGAGTTTGAACATTTGGAGGTTCAGCTTGAGAAGGGACTTTAGTGCAAGGTACCTTCTCTTGCCAGGTGATCTTCAGAATATTTCTAAGACAATTCAGATATAAATAATTCAGTTTCCTAGAATGGCAAAGATAGACTTTCTAGATGTTATAGTCATACAACTATAGCACAATGGCTCTGTGGACTTTCAGTTTAGCAGGCAGGCTATGACTTTCCTTTGTAGTCTCCAAAACACTGAGCTAGCTCTAGCAATGCATATATCAACCTTGTCATCTATGTTTATGTCCCTGGAAAGTATACAGCTAAGGTAAGTGCACTTATTCACAGCATTCAGAATTTCTCCATTAATGTCCTTAATCATAATGTCTTCAATGTCCTCAATGCCCTTAATCACCAATTAAAAGCCAAAACCAAAACTGAAGTATCAAAGAAGGGCAAAGGTAAATGGACAATTTAACATTAATATGCAATTACAGGAGATGAGAATTCTCCAAAGATGGGAGAAATTTCTAGTTTTTTAAAAAAGTCAAAATCAAATCCAAAACAATGAAAAACAAGTTTGATCAAGAGTTAAATCAAAAGCTTATCTCTTGTTAATATAATTAATTATAGAAAGGTTACATGAAGGAGGTGACTGAAATTGTAGCTTCCTTGAAAAAAAGAGAAATGACGAGTCTGGATAAGATCTATAACTTTTTCCATCATAGTGATGAATTATTCAAGGATCTCTACTATAAATGTTTCCAGTGGTGAATGGGTTAAGCCCTAAAGGCATACCAAGCAACAGAGTAACAAAAAAGAAGATTATTGAGTTAAGGCAGTACTTCTATATTTCAACTTAGATTACTCAAAAAAAACTACAAGAAATTATTTTTTTAACTTTTTATTAAAGCTTTTTATTTGTATAACATATGTATGGGTAGTTCCCCAGCATTGATCTTTACAAAGCTTTCCATTACAAATTTTACCCCCAGTCCCCTCCCCTCCCCTAGATGGCAGGAAGTCCACTACATATTAATAATGTAATAATAATTGACAAGTTGTGCAAGAAAAATCCTATCTACAAGAAAAAAAAGAAAAATCAGAGAAAGGAAACACAATGCAAGCAAACCTCAATAGAGAGCACGAAAATGTTATGTTGTGGTCCATATTTCATATCCCTCTCTCTGGGTGTATATGGTCTTCTTCAGTGAACAATTGGAACTGGTTTGAGACAATTCTTTGTTGCAGAGAGCCATGTCCATCAGAATTGATCATCATGTAATACTGTTGTTGCTGTGTATGATGATCTCCTGGTTTTGCTCGTTTCACTCAGCATCAGTTCATGCAAGTCTCTCCAGGCCTCTCTGAAATCGTCCTGCTGGTCATTTCTTACAGAGCAATAATATTCCATAAAATTCATATACCATAATTTATTCAGCCACTCTCCAATTGATGGGCATCCCTTCAGTTTCCAGTTTCTAGCCACTACAAAAAGGGCTGCCACAAACATTCTTGCACATGTGGGTCCCTTTCCCTCCTCTAAGATCTCTTTGGGATATAGGCCCAATAGAAACACTGCTGGGTCAAAGGGTATGCACAGTTTGATAACTTTTTGAGCATAGCTCCAAATTGCTCTCCAGAATGGTTGGATCTGTTCACAGTTCCACCAACAATGTATTAGTGTTCCAGTTTTCCCACATCCCCTCCAACATTTGTCATTATCTTTTCCTGTCATATTAGCCAATCTGACAGGTGTGTAGTGGTACCTCAGAGTTGTCTTAATTTGCATTTTTCTGATCAATAGTGCTTTGGAACAACTTTTCATATGACTAGAGATGGTTTTAATTTCATCATCTGAAAATTGTCTGTTCACATCCCTTGACCACTTATCTATTGAAGAGTGGCTTGAATTCTTATCTATATGAGACAATTCTCTATATATTTTAGAAATGAGGCCTTTATCAGAACCATTAAATGTAAAGATGATTTCCCAATTTGATGCTTCCCTCCTAATCTTGTCTGCATTAGTTTTATTTGTACAGAAACTTTTTAACTTAATATAATCAAAATTATCTATCTGGTGTTCAATTAGGAGTTCCAGATCTTCTTTGGACATAAATTTATTCCATCTCCACAGGTCTGAGAGGTAAACTATACTACGTTCCTCTAATTTGCTTACAATATCACTCTTTATATCTAGATCATGAACCCATTTAGATCTCATCTTGGTATGTGGTGTTAGGTATGGGTCAAGCCCTAATTTCTTCCACACTAGTTTCCAATTTTCCCAGCAGTTTTTGCCGAATAGTGAGTACTTATCCCAAAAGCTGGGGTCTTTAGGTTTATTAAACACTAAATGGTTAAAATTATTGCCTATTAGATAGCCTATCCTATGCCACTGATCGACTGCTCTATTTCTTAGCCAGTACCAAATAGTTTTGATGACTGCTGCTTTATAATATAGTTTTAGATCTGGTACAGCAAGGCCACCTTCATCTGCCTTTTTTTCATTAATCCCCTTGAAATCCTTGACTTTTATTCTTCTAAATGAACTTTGCTACTATTTTTTCTAGATCTGTAAAATAATTTCTTGGGAGTTTGATTGGTATGGCACTAAATAAGTAGATTAGTTTGGGTAGCATTGTCCTTTTTATTATATTCGCTCTGCCTATCCATGAACACTTAATGTTTCTCCAATTGATTAGATCTGATTTTATTTGTGTGGAAAGTGTTTTGTAGTTTAGTTCGTATAGTTTCTGACTTTTCCTTGGCAGATAGATTCCCAAATATTTTAT
Organism: Myrmecobius fasciatus; assembly: GCA_023553655.1. Lineage (NCBI taxonomy): Eukaryota > Metazoa > Chordata > Mammalia > Dasyuromorphia > Myrmecobiidae > Myrmecobius > Myrmecobius fasciatus. The sequence goes on from JAJPUD010000247.1 coordinate 754,080, forward strand.
CCTATCATCTGTTATTTGGAATGGAATTTCTTTTTGTATCTCTTGCTGCTGAATTTTGTTGGTAATATATAAAAATGCTGATGATTTATGCGGATTGATTTTGAATCCTGCCACTTTGCTAAAGTTGTGAATTGTTTCTAGTACTTTTTTAGTTGAGTCTCTAGGGTTCTCTAAGTAGACCATCATGTCATCTGCAAAGAGTGATAATTTGGTTTCTTCATTATCTACTCTAATTCCTTTTATCTCTTTTTTTCTCTTATTGCTAAAGCTAACATTTCTAATACAATATTAAATAGTAATGGTGACAATGGGCAGCCTTGTTTCACTCCTGATCTTATTGGGAATGGTTTTAGTTTGTCTCCATTACATATGATGCTTGCTGATGGTTTTAAATAGATGCTACTGATCATTTTAAGGAAAAGCCCATTTATTCCTATACTCGCTAGTGTTTTTAATAGGAAGGGGTGTTGGATTTTATCAAATGCTTTTTCTGCATCTATGGAGATAATCATATGGTTTTTGATAGTTTGGTTATTAATATAATTAATTATGCTGATAGTTTTCCTAATATTGAACCAGCCCTGCATCCCTGGTATAAATCCTACTTGGTCATAGTGTACTATCCTGGGGATGACTTTCTGTAATCTCATTGCTAATATCTTATTTAAAATTTTTGCATCAATATTCATTAGGGAAATTGGTCT
>JAJPUD010000247.1:766407-796359 GCA_023553655.1 Myrmecobius fasciatus
GAAAAGCTTGGAAAAAAAGTTTTGCAGATGTCAATGTAGAAAAATCACTCATATGCTTTGTAAATAAAAAGCTTTTAATAATAATAAAAAGAAATTACAAAAAGTTTATCCTCAGGAAATCTGGACTCACTAATCATTGAAGAAACTATGCAAAACATATCTCTGCAGGTTGTAAAATTTCAGCACCAACAAGATTCATAGAAGGATATGATCAGGTGACAAGACTTATACACTAGAAACTCAGCATACTTTATAAAGTAACAGATAACTAATAATAGCCAGCATTTTAAAAGTTTGCAAAGGATTTTACAAAAATCATCTCATTTTATCCTATAGCCAATGAGAGAGGTGCTAATATTGTCAACTCCATTTTATGAATGAAGAAACCAAGACAGTAGAGAGCAGTTAAATGACTTGTTTAAGATCACACAATTAATAAATATCTAAGGCTGAATTTGAACTCAGATCTTTGTTATTCTTGGTCCAGTATTCTATCCATTGCATCACCTAGATGCATATCACAAATACAAATATCAGCACTACATCTATGAATCCTGAAATGTCCTTGAAAATTCAATAAATAAACTCTCCTGGAACTGAATCATCACCACTGATAAAATTATTGCTCCAATCTGCTATAAAATCTAATTTAGATCCATAACAACTTAAGAACAAGGTTTTTAATAGATGTGGCCATACCAAATACTTATAATCTCCAAACTAGTTAGAATATAAATATTTTTGAATATACAGCCTAATAGAAGAAATTAAACCCATGTGAGAACACAGCAAGACACAGGTGATTGCTATAATCCTCTCTGCTATTGGAAATTGTCCTAAAGCTATAGTAAGTAAATCTGCAGTCCTATTACTGCTATTTAATTATTTAATCATTTATTTGTATAATAGTCAGCAGAATATTAAATGCAAAGGAATAATAATAGAAAAGTGATTTGTTCAGGGTCATGCAACTAGGTTGTATCATGCAGAACTTGAACTCAGATCTTCATGGCACTGAAAGTTTGCTCTTTATTCCTTTTACCATATTATCTGCTACCACAGATATCATTATTCCCAATTTTGCAGATGAATCTGATAGAGAAGTTAAATGACACAATGGATAAGTACTAGAGATAGAATTGAATCTGGATCCATCCTGACTTCAAATCAATTAATCATCTATCAATTTGTCAATCAATCTGGCCTTAGACACAATATCTGAGCTAGAGAGCCTCAGACACTTAACAGTTACTAGCTGTATGACCCTGGGCAAGTCACTTAATTCCAATTATCTCCTAAAAAAAATTATAGCTGGGTCACTGGTATGTTGCAAAAATTACACAAATTACACAAATTAAACCATGGATCCAGCAAAGAGAATTTTTTAAAAATCTGATATTAGAATAGGGACTATTGTTTCCATTTTAAAGAAATGGGATCTAATTTCAGAGAAATTAACTGAGCTCCTGCCTCCATTACATCAAAGATCTCATGAGTAGATAGGGTTGAGGTGCTTAGATAAGGCTAAGTATTGGCTCTTAGGCTGGGTCCCAAGGCCATGTATTGTAGTGAAAGGAAAGTAGCCAGGTCAAACCAAGAAACAAACCTGAAAGCCAGGACAAATTCAGGTTACAGATTTGTTTAACTGAAATGTGGATGGGAATCCTCTTCATTTTAAAAAGTATGTCAAAAGGAAACCTGCTAAATCGGAATTAGAACAAAAATCTTCTCTGACACCCCTTCCCCCAAACACACATACACATACACAAATGATCATCTAATCTGTTTTTGAAGGTTTCCAATGGATAATCCAATAGAAAAGAATAACACTGAAAAATGGATTCCATGAACTTATCAATATAGAAGTAGTGTCCTTTTGTCATAAGAATCCATGACTAAAAAAAATTCCTTCCCTTCTTTCTCTAAATATGGTATTATTTATTGCTGTTTCCCTTTATTCTTGAAGAGGATCAATGACATCAGGAGGATAATGTCTTGACTTGCAGTGAACTGGATTTAAGTGAAGTAGATCTGTACACAGTCACCAGCCTCACTCTCTCCTCCAGGATCATTAGAGTCCCATGACATGATATGTCAAAACTAGTGATAGTTCCAGTTGCTTTTTAAGCTAAAATCTTTCCCATGGCCTCAGTTTGTCTGAGGCAATGACTATTCAGTAATTAAGGGGAGGTAAAAAATGAGGCCCCAAAATGACCTCTTTTACCTAGTCAAAACAAAATCAGTCAGGGAGAGGAAGACATCAGAGTTTCTGGACAAAACAGAAACAATTGTGATTTACACTCACTCTGATCCATCATAATCCAAACTGTGACTAAATGAGATTTGGACTGGGACTGTTGTTGACCAGTTGAAGAGAGCCAGTGATTTGGGTTTAAGGCATGGTTTTTAAAGATAGAATAATAGGAAGAAAAAAAAAAAAGAAATCTAGCCCATAAACCCCAAGACATCTTGCAAGGATTCAGCAACCAAAATTTATATTCCTTTGAGTAGAGCAATCACAGTTAAGGGTATTATTCCCTGTATGGGCAGATGGAGAAGAGGAAGAAGAGAGAGGAGAGGAAAAGGAGGGAAAGGAGAGAAGATGGAAGAGAAGGAGGAAGGAAGGAAGAGATGATGGAAGAAATGTATACATAAACTTCTTAATTGACCTTCTTGCTTCTGGACTCCTCATTCCAAAATATCCTCCTTCAGCTTAAAAGTGGGCAAGTCATTTAATGCCTCAGTTTTCTCATTGTAAAATGAGCTAGAGAAGGAAAAAGCCACTACTGCAATATCTTGGCCAAGAAAATCTCAAATGGGGTCTCAAAGAATCAGATGGCGGGGGGGGGGAGAGGGAAAGAATGGATATGGAATAAAATCAATCCATTGTCTTATTTTATAGATGAGAAAACTAATGATCAGAGAGACACTTGGTAGGTGGCAAAGCCTGGACCTGGACCCGGCCTTTCTGATCACAGATACTGAGCTTTTGGTTTCCTATATGTTAAGATGCTATTCAGAATCAGAGAACCCCAGAATTTAATAGTTGGAAAGAACTTTAGGAGTGCTGTGAACCAATGGTGTCAAACTTAAATTGATATGGAAGCCACTGAACTGTACATGAGAATCCCTTTGGGCTGCATATTGACTTAGAAAAGAACATATTAATATTTATGTTTTATTGTCTTTTTATTTATTTTGTCAAATATTTCTCAATTACATTTTAATCTGGGTCAGCCTATACTCAGGAATGTTGACTATTTGTACCTAGGCCAACTCATATTTCAAACAAAAGTCCTATCTATAATACACTTTCAAAGTGGTCATTTGACATATGTTTGATGAATTCAGGGGACAGCAACCTACTATATTCTGAGGCAGCATTTTTCTGCTCCAATTTTTAAGAAGTTTTTTAATTGGTACAAATGTTCCACTTTGCAATTTCTCTGCATTGGTCCTAGTTTTGATCAATGGACCAAACAGAACAAACCTAATCCATCTTCTAAATGACAATCTTTCAAATACTTTTGAGACAGCTATTGTGTTATGACTAAACTTTTTCTTCTCCAACTGTCTCCATTTCATTAAATTGATTCTCATGTAGAATCCACTTGAGTATATTCTCCACCTTACCTGTCTTTTCTGCTCTTCATTTTATAATTGCCCTTGCTAAGAGATGACCTTCAGACGCAGGCATAGTAGTTCAAAAGGAACCTTATCAGGACAAATTATCGGGCCACCATTCCCACTTGATGAGGTTTAAGATTGCATTAGTTTTTTTGGTTACCATATTAATTTACTCATATTAAACTTGCAGTCCACTAAAACCCCTAAATCTTTTTTTTTCAGATGAATTGTTTTCTGTTCAAACATGCCCATCTTATGCTTGTGAATTTGATATTTTCTTTTGTACCTGAGACTTTCTAATAACTATAAAATTCCAACTGCTTGGATTCAGGCCAATGTTTTAACCTGCCAGGATCTAATTTTTTTTACCCTAACTCTTGTCATCCAGCATATTAACGAACCTTTGCATATACAAGCTTTGCATATTCTGCAAATCTGATAACCTATCCCAAGGAGCATTTCTGTGTCCTCTTCCAAGTTGTCATTGAATCATTAATGATTACTCATTTCATCCAACAATTTAATTATATCTTAGTCTAGTTCAAATTTTCTCCCATGTTTTCCACAAAAAATAACCTGAGAATCCAGGGGTAGTGACTCATGCCTATAGTCTCTGTTTTCAGGGAGATTGAGGCTGATGGATCTCTTGAACTCTGGAGTCTTGAACTAGAGTGGGCTAAATGGATTGAACTAGGTCCAGCATCAATGTGGTTAGCTTCTTGGAGTGAAGGAATCACCCAGCTCCCTACAAAGGGGACAACTAGCTCAGGTCAGAAACAGAATGGCCAAAACTTTCACGTCTAGACTCAGTGGTAAGGGTGTGGACTTCTAGTTTAGATGAGATAGGGAAAACTAAACTGAAAAAAACCAAACCAAACCAAAACAAAAAAACAAAAAACAATTTCCTGAGAGACTTTATCGAATGTTTAGCTAAAATCTGGATAAAGTATAGAATTCTCTTTGCTGTTAAATCCAATAACTGTTTTGTTTTTTAAATTTGTATTTGGAAGAGATCTTAAAGGACATCTAATCCAAAACCTTAATTTTACAGATAAAAAAATCTGAGGCCTAGAAAGAAAAAGTACTTTGCCCAAGGTCAGACAGGGATTCAAACCCAGATTCTCTGACCCTAAATAAAGTGCTTTTGCCTTTCTACCATATTTTTTGGCATGGAATCTTGATGAAGCCATGCTAATTCATTGTGATCACTGCTTTCTTTTCCAGATGTTCATTAATTATTTCTTTAACAATACATTATAGATTTGCCAGACATTAAAGCTAAATTCACTTTCCTATAATTTGCAGTTCCCCTTCTCTTCCTTTTTTGGAAAATTAGGATGAGTTTTACCTTCCTAACATCCTTTTTTGGGATGGCCCTCATCTGGGAGAAAAGTCTCAGACTTTGTCTTCAGTTCTTAGACTTTTTTCTCACCTTTCACATCTAAGATTTTTTGGTTCTACTTTTATAACAACTCTTGTTTCCATCCCTTTCACTAATCATATAACTATCCTCTAGTATAGTTTTTTAATCAGCTCTTTATCTTCATCACTTCTTACCACAATTTCAATAACTTTAGAATTGATCTCTTCTTTATCACCTCTTGTCACTATTTCAATAACCATGGAATTAGTTGCCATATGTCCAGTCTCTTCTCTTTCCATTTCTACTCTACATAGCTGCCAATTTGATATTTCTAAAAGAAAATTCTGACATTTTCCTGATCAAGAAGCTACAAGGTTTTTTGATTCTAGGATACAATTCAAACTCCTCTGTTTGGCTTTTAAAGTTCCTATTCCATCTGGCTCCAGTGTACCTTTCCAGGTTTATCACCTCTATTGAATCTCTGCTTTTTAAGCCAAGTTGGCCTACTTGCAGTTATCAGTAGCTAACACTGCATGGTGGCATTGCTGGCACAAATGATGAAGTTAGAAGGAAGAGCAGGTTTTGAATAAAAATAATTAAATTTATTGTGTAAATGTTGAATTTAAAGTGAAAGTGAATAAACCAAGTGAATGTGTCATGTAGGCAGTTGGAGATGTGAGTTGGGAGATCAGGCCTAGAGATAAATGTTTAATAGTTTTCTTCATAGAGGTGATAGCAAAAGCTGTGGGATTTAGTAGGACTGGCAAGAAAGAGTACAGAAAGAAGAAATTATTGAGAAGAGACTGTTGAGGAAAACCCACTTTTAGGGCTTGGGAAGAGGGTAAAGAGCAAAGGAGTGGCTAGAAAGTGGTATTGAATTTAAGGGACCAAAAAATGATAGGATTTAAAGCTTAAAAGGACCCTAATATCTACTAGAAACTATTCATTGTGCAGATTGAAACACAGAAAGACTGTACAAAGATAAAAAAATTTAGAATAACAGAATCTCAATATTGGAATGGACACTCAATTAATAAGAATAGGTTTACAACACACTCAATAAGTAGCCATTTGGCCATTACTTAAAAGCCTTTTATGAGCAACAATTGATTGCCACCTGAGGAAATCTATATCTCAGGTTGTTAGTAATAATTTTCTTATATTATATTATGCATCTGCAACTCTGCTTGGGTTCAACCAAGGAACAAGTCACCTCTCTCATGATAAACTGGTCACTTCTGATCTCAGCAACTTCTGCTAACTCAAACTTTGGATATTCAATACTTTTCTAGTTCCCTCAACTTTCTTTCCCTTCCAATTAGAGGCCTGGTGAGTATAGAAATAAATTTCCAAAGACTTCCTTTATAGAGAGTAGGAATTGGACTTCCCCTCACTTCACTTTGAATCTGCTACTGTGAGTGGTTTCATCTCTATGGAAAAAGATATTCCCTGATACCACTCCCCCATCCATTTTTGGGTATTGTTCTTCCCCCTCACCCCCATCACAATATCCTTTCCATATTGTGGGGATTGGGGCAAAGAAAATCCAAATAATTTTTTTTTTATTTTTGTAACTTTTGTATCTCCCTTGTACCAGAGAAGTCTGATCTTTTTCCTTTTATGGAGTTTTACAGTACCTTATTATAAAATTTGGGTGGATATTATTCAATGCTAAACATTTATTTAATGCATTTTGAGTTTCTAAACTTTTTTGTGGCATCTGCTGACTTTCAAGTGTCATCTACAATTTCTGGAAAACTCTCAAAAATAACCATTTATTTCACAATATATCAGAATTGTGATGGGGAAGGTCATGATTTAGAAGGAATAATTGTATATTGTAAGCTCCTTGAAGGCAAGAACTGTTTTTTTTCTTATTTATAGTGTTAGTATTTAACACAATACTTGGCAACTAGTATGCCCCTTAATAAATGTTTATTAAATTTAATTGAATTATGTGAATCTTAACTAAATATCTCTTCCCAAATTAAGGTAGAAACATTAACCATTCACCTTTGGATTTAATCATTTAATCAGTTCTGATTCAACAAAACTGTCCTATAATGCCTTGACTCTATCACTCCATTTTATCCATGATGACAGAATAACATTGTCAAAAATTTTAGCCACTATTTTCAAATATTTGCAACGCTGTCATGTGGAAGAGAAATTAACACCATTCTTCTTGGTTCTGGGAGCAATGGGTAGAAATTGCATTGAAACTGATTTAGGATTAAATTAAAGTTAGGTGAGATGGTGGATAAAGCACTGGGCCATGAGCCAGGAAGACCTGAGTTCAAATCTGGTCCTACATATTTACTAGCTGTGTAACCCTGGACAAACCACTTAACTTGTGTTTGACTCACTTTCCTTATTTGTAAATCACTAATTAGGAAGCTAACAATGAGGTTAGTGAAAGTGATGGGATTCCAACTGAGCAATTGAAAACTCTAAAAGTTGGAACTGTTGTTATTATCAATATCCCAGAAAATTTGGAAAACACAAGAGTGTTTTTCAGTGGTCTGAAAAAAAACAGTTTATGTCCCAATTCTAAAGAAGGGCAATCAAGGAATGTTGAAATTACTGAATAATTGAGCTCATTTCACATTCTAACGTAATTATGCTTAAAATTCTGCAAGTTAGGCTTCAACAATGAGTGGATAAAGAATTATCAGAAGAGCAGGCTGGTTTTCAAAGAGACAGAGGAACTAGAGACCAAATTGTCAATATTTGTTGTATTACAGAGAATGCAAGGGAGTTACAGAGGGATAAACATCTACTTCTGCTTCATTGACTAAAGTAAAGCCTTTGACATGGATCACAACAAAATGTGGCAAGTCTTCAAAGAGATGGTTGTACCACATTATCTTAGTTCTCTCTTGAGAAACCTGTATGCAGGCCAAGAAGTTACAGAACTGAATATGGAATAATTGATTGGTTTAAGTTTAGAAAAGGAGTATGACAAAACTGTATATTGTCACATTATTTATTTAACTTTTATGCAGGATTCATCATGCAAAATGCCAGGCTGGGTAATCAATCAAGGAGAAATATGTGAAGAAATATTCATAATCTCAGATGATACCACTCTGAGGCAGAAAGTGAAGAATTAAGCTTTTTCATCAAAGTAAAAGAGGGGAATGTAAAAGCTGTCTGGGAGCTTAACAAAACAAACTACACTAACTAAGATTTTGGCAATTGATCTCATCACTTTCTGGCAAATGGGGAAGAAGACACGAAAGCAGTGTCTGATTTTATATTCTTTTACTTAAAGATCAGATGTTGATTATTGCCATGAAATTAAAAGACATTTGCTGGAAAGAAAACTATTGTATATCTCAAGTCATTGATTTACTAACAAAAGTCTGTATAGTCAAAATGATGGTTTTTCTATTAGCAATGTATGACTGTGAAAGTTGAACTATAAGGAAAACTGAGTGCTCCAGAATTGACACTTTCAAATTATGGTGCTGGAGAAGATTTTTGAGAGCCTCTTGAATAACAAAGAGATCAAATCAGTCAATATTTAAAGAAAGTAATTCAGACTCTTCCCTGGAAGGTCAAAAACTGAGAACATAATGAGAACATGGGATCCACTGAAGAAGACCCTTATGTTGGAAAAGAGTGAAGGAAAAAAAGGGAATAACAAAAAAGAAAAGGTGGGTAGATAGCATCATGGAAACAATGAACATGAACTTGGACAGATTGAGAGATAGCAAAGGATAAAAAGGTCTGACATGCTATAGACCAAAAGTTGGACTCTACTGGTCACAACAGATACACTGGATACTACTGAATGACTGAACAACAAAACAAGACATCTCCCTCCTAGTGTTGTGATGAGGATCATATGAGTTAATAATTATAAAGTACTTCATAAAACTTAAAGCTCTAAAAATGTTATCTAGTTTTCCTTTTTTTTCTCCAACTTCAACATTCCAGATCACTTTAATTAATGATCACATAATCATCATGCCTCACTATCCTGTCTGCATCCCTCCAGTTTGTCATGTCCTTCTGAAAATGTGACTTTTACAAAGGAACATAGTATTCCAGATGTAGTTTGATCAGAGTGGGCTACAGTAGGATTATGACCTTCTATGTTTTGAATACTATACCTTTCTTAATATAGCCCAAGATGTGGTTAGCTTTTCTGACTTTCAAGTAGGGTTTTGACTCATATTAAGCCCATAGTTTACAAAACGCTCAGATATTTTTTTCAGATAAACTTCTTCGTGCCTGCCGATCTTATGACTATGAAGTTCAGCGCAAAGAGCTTTACATTTATTCATATTGTTTAGCTTTATTTGATTCAATAATAATAAATAACATTTATGTAGTGCTATGTATCAAGCACATTACAATTGTCATCTCATTTGATCATTAAAGCATCTCTGTTAGGTATGTTATTATTATCTCCTTTTTACAAATGAGGAAAATAAGGCAAACAGAGGTCATGTGCCTTTCCCAGTGTCACATAGCTAATAAATGTCTAAGGTCAGATTTGAACTCAGGCCTTTCTGATTCATGACCCAGCACCCTATCTATTGTGCCATCTAGATACCTCTTTAACTCATTGTTCTAGATTAACAAGATACTCTGTGATCCTATTCTGTCACCCTCTAGTTTATGTTTTATTTTTGCATAATCTAAAGGGTTGATAAGTATTCATCAAATATTGGTTATGATTAAATTGTTGATAATTGATAAAAATTATTCATATAATTGTGATAAAATGTGAAATAGCACAGATTCAGGTTCAGATGGTGGATATCTTCACTGAGCACCCCTTTCAAAGGTTAGATCAAACCATTAATCTTTGGATTCAATCATTTAATCAGTTCTGATTCAACAAAACTGTCTTATTTCCTTGACCATTTTTTCTCCATTTTATTTGTAAAGTATGAATTTTTTCAAAAACTTCCCTGATAATGCTTACTATCACAAAAGAAAATGAGGCTAGTTGGTCATGACCTAATATTTATGAATCCCTATTGACTTATAGCGATTATTTCTTTTTATAGGTTTATAAAAATGACTGGTGGATTTAGAATTAGACAACCTAAACTCAATTCTTTATTCTTCCACTTTGTACCTTTACAACCCTGGGCATGACACTTCATCTCTTTAAACCTCAGTTTTCGCATCTATTAGATAAAAGAGTTGAACTAGATGTTTCTAACATTTCAATTAGCTCTAAATATTATAGTCAGAAATGTTTATACACTATCCTTTTGTAACATATCAAGAATTTTACTCAGAAATAAAGTGCAGTACATGGATTGTTCAGTAGAATCAGTTCCTGACTTCATTTTCATTGCTCTTTCCCAGCCATCACACTACAAAAGAAATTGTGCAACAAGAGGCATTCGGTCAAAAGGATCAGACTCCACAGAGATTAAGAAAAATTATTGTAACTTGTCCTTCATTTAGACCCTGACATCAAGAAGGAGATGTCATCACTTGCAAATGAATTGGATTTAAGAAAGGAATAACTGTGCAAAGTCTCCAGCCTTACTCTCTCCTCTGAGTATAGTGGCAAGATATAAATCAAAATGACTGGAGATGGTCTTAGATGCAATGGGAGGCCTTGGTCTTTCTGAGCTAAGGTTTTTCCCAGGTCTCAGTCTATCTGAGGCAACCAACACTCTTTCAGTAATTAAGGCTGGGCTCAAATAAGGCAAAGAAAGCCTCTTTTACTTAGTCAAAAAAAATCGAAAAAACAAAAAACCAACAATCTGGGAGAGGAAGACCCTCAGGATTTCTATCAAAAACATCTAAATCCAAACAATAACAAAGGGAGGCTTGGAACAAAAGGATAAAGAACACAAAGAGCCCATTGGATTTGTTGATTGTTAAAAAGTTTTGCATGAAGCAAAATTTTGGAAATAGAAGCCAGATAGAAAGGGCCTATGGAGGAAGTGAATAGGGAAGACTCAATCTCTAATTTTTCTTAGAGAAGAGATACAATTGGATAGTGGTGCTTTTTTTTTTTTTTTTTTTTTTTTTTTTGCTTTTTTGCTGAGGAAATTGGGGTTAAGTGACTTGCCCAGGGTCACACAGCTAGGACTCGTTAAGTGTCTGAGACCAGATTTGAACTCAGGTCCTCATGGCTTCAGGACTTGTGCTCTATCCACTGTGCCACCTAACTGCCCCAGTGCTTTTATCTTGAATGTATTTATACTCATGAACATTATGTATGTATATATATTTCCTATACCTGAGATAAATAGCACAATTAAAAAGCTATGCTCTGGGCTACATTTTGTGTGTATCTATATGTGTTTCTGTGTATATACACACAAAGAAACATATAAGACAAATACATGTACACACATAAATATACATGTAAATGAGATGAGTGGCTCAATGAAAGAGTGATGCTCTGGGTTTCTTTGTTTATATCCAAATCACAGAAGGAGGAAAGATAGCCTTCTAAAATATCTATAAAATATCTATAAAACTGTAAGCATTCCAATTTGAGTATAGCAGTGACTCCAGAGAACATGTTGACCCTGGTAGAAGTTTGCATTTCTTTGTCAGGAAGAAGTGGCTAAGGAGAAGTTTCTTGTAAGCTTGTGTCTTTTCACTTGGCTCACCTCTTTGACTCTCTGACTTAAGCCTGACAAACAATGATAAGTGAGAGTGAAAAACTGTCATTTCCAACTATCTCAGAGACAGTCCAAAAGGACAAAGAGTAAACATATATATACCTTTTTTGGGGTCCAAGAATAGACACATTCAAGTTTCCATTCTACTTTTACTTTAAAACAAAACAAAACAAAGCAAATGAAAAGTATGGATTTAATTGAGATTTCCAAAAATGGATATCAGAATTAGAAAGACAGAATTCTGATCAATGCTGACCTTGATTCCAGAGGACTGAAGATGAAGCTTACTACCCACTTCTTATCAGAAAGACGATGATTTAAAATTCAGAAGGAGACAATAAATTTTTGACAAGGACAAAATGGAAATTTTCTCTTCTTGAATATGGATATTTGTTATAAGAGATTCTTTTCTCTTCCCTTCTTTTCCTTTCCCTTCTCTTCCCTTTCCTTCATTTCTTCTTTTCTTTTCTTTTTTTTTTTGTTTCGGTAGGTTGAAGCTATAGGAGAGAGACAATAAATGTTAATAAGAAAAAATAAATTAAGCTAATTTAACAAGACAATAACAAAAGAAAATAAATATTAGGAAGGAAAAATACCTTCATGTTCATGACATAGGTATGGAAGAAGAAGGCATCATTGATGTAGTAGGTGATAAAAGTTATTAGATTCTGCAAGATCAATGAATTTCAGAATGTACCTTTTTTTGAGCTCACTATTCATATTTCACTAATAAATTCTCTTAAATTGAATTGGCAGACAGATAAAATAGGATTTTTGTTATAACATCCTCTGCTATAGTACAGATCCATCTTGGATACTGTCTAAATAGTTTTATTATTGAAAAAAAACAACCACAGAATCATAGAATGTCAGTACTGGAAGGAAGCTTAGAACTTTGAACATCATGTCTTAGAGATAGGAAGGACCTAGACAATTAGAATACAAGATATTAGAGCTAGAAGGGATTTTAGGAATAATGTAGATCAATACCTTAATTTTGCAGAGAGGAAAATTGAAGCCAAAAGAGAGCACATGATTTTGACAAAGACACATAGCAATGGGTGAGAGGACTATATTAAACATATCAAAGTTATACAAGAATTCTATAACATGGTATTACCCTAAAGGCAGAGCTATAGCAAATCTTTGGACATAGTAAGATCATTATTTCTCTTATTCACATTGTCCCCTTGTCCAGGATTCAAAAAATATGGGATTCAAAAAAATAGTAGCCAAGTATTACAATGAACCCAGAAAATGATCACAATCCTTGCCTTGCTATTCTCTACTATCTGTCTTTTCCATTCTGCTTCCCATTATTAAAATGTAATGGGAAGTGTGGAGAAATTTATCTCCCTGTCTTGTAGCATCTCATATATTTGTGTGAGCACTTTGGCATTATAATGATAGAACTTCCAAAATACATAGATAAAAGGAGACATCTAAATCAATGTCTAGAATATAACAGAAGTTATTACTAAATATGAAACAAAGAGCAGGTTAGAGTTTCAAACATTTTTTGAGAGCAAAATGAATAATGGAAAGGGAAAAACATTCCTTATGCTTTAAATAATACATAGAAAGAGAAATAGTCATCAATTTGTAGACTTTGAGATATTTTGGGGAGGTAGAGCTACTATCTGTTTAAGTATTTTTAAAAAATCTTGAAGTTGACAAGAAGTAATTGCTTACATGGAAAATACACAGTATGCAGAATAAGACATAAATGGAATTTATAAATATTTGATAATTTAATGAAGTTAATTCTGACAGCTGACAGTTAATTCTGAGAATAAATAATTTATTAAAAGAATACTAAGCTAACAAATGTGATGTTGCAGTAGAAGTAGAAGTAGAAGAGTTTCTTTTCATGTTGATTTGAAATTTATTGTTAAAAAACAGATATAACAACTGTTAAATTACACCCAATTTGGCTGGAAAATCCATTTGTGCTCACCAAGTAAATAAAGAATGAGATTCCTTTCATAGTAGACCACATCTTTGCCATCACACAGCATTTCAAGTTTCTCCATTTCAAAATATCCTTCTTTGTCTAATATGTAGAATAAAACTTTTAGAGTTGTAATGCCCCATTTATTTGAATTCAATCCAACTCAACAAATGCTGATTTAGTAGTTATTAGCTACTGTTCATAAAGAGGCATCATTAGCTTAGAGATTAAGGTGGAGTTTTGAGATGAGCAAGATCTTCAAGTACTAGGCCCTTTGCATCTAAAGGGAGAAATTTGGTGAGCATCTAGTCCCAAGCCTCCCTTACCCTACTTCTACACACCATTCCAGAAATCAATCATCAAGCATTTATTGACTTTAACAAGAAACAGAGTAAACACACAATATATAGTAATAAATGATGATAGCAACCTGTGTTTGACAAATGTAAAGATTTAATAAAACAATAACAAATGAAAATAAATATCGGAAGTGAAAGCACCCCCACATTCATGACATAGGTATGGAAGAAGAAGGCATCATTAATGTATTAGGTGATGAAAGTTATTAGACTCTGCAAGATCAATGAATTTCAGGATGTACCTAACGAACCTGAGGACACAAATACAAAACCGAAGCAGGGTCTGCCCTCGATTTCATTCTATTTTTACTGAGAAAATCCCAGCCATCTGCTCTGAAGCCACTCTTCTCTCCTATTGAACACTTTTAAATCCACCAACAGTTCCATCTGCCTTTTCCTTTTTTGAGTCAGTCTCTCAGGAAGAAATAATTTTCTTTGCTTGGGCCATGTATAAAGGAAATAATGAATTGTTTCCTGCCTTTAAAGAGTTTAAATCCCAGGTCAATGGTTCTCAAAGTATGGTCCAGGGACCCCTGGGGGTCCCCAAGATCTTTTCAAAAAGTCTTCAAGATCAAAGTTATTTTCATAATAATAGTTAGGCATTTTAATTTCAAAAACAGCAAGCACCAATAAACATTACCCACATAAACAAAAGCTCTTTGGGGAGACTCACAATAACCTTAAAGAACACAAAAGAGTCCTAAGGCTGAGAAAGTTTTACAGTAGTACTTAAGTACTAGTACTTAGTAACTAGTAATGCAGACACTGATAGGTTTTGCTAAATTGGAAAGGTTTAAGAGATCAAGTCCTAATGATGGATTATGTATCTGTTGGCCAAGGATCAACCTAAGTAAATGATAAGTACAGGATAATGTATATTTCATCTACAACAACTCTCCAACATCATCCACCAAGCTACAAGGACAGTTATCTGTATTAGTGGAAAAAGTACCCACACCAATAAAATTACAATTCTGTAAAGTTTTGAAATACATCTTTGCAAAAAAAAAAATCCAGAAAAATCACCCCGTGAAAGTTTAAGTCTGAATATGCACTAAAAACTTAAACATGGTAAAACATACTATATATACTTCTATTTATCAGTTCTCTCTCTGTGGATAGAATTTTCCTTTATAGGTCCTTTGAGTATTTATAATGCTCAAAATGATTTATTCATTCAAAATATTCTTTGAATAATATTTATTATGTGCAATATTCTCTTGGTTCTACTCATTTCACTCTTCATTATTTCATGAAAGTCTTTCCATGTTTTTCCTAAAAGTTTTTTTCTTATAACAGTAGCATGCCATCAAGATCATATATTACCACAACTTATTTAATTATTTATTAATTAATGGGTATTTCTTCAATTTCCAGTTATTTGCCACCACAAAGAGAGTTGCTATAAATATTTTGAAACATATAAGTTCTTTTTGTTTTCTTCCTAATCACTTTGGGAAATAGACTTAATAGTGTATTGCTAGGTCAAAGATTATACAGTTTTATAATTCTTTGGGCATAATTCCAGGCTGTTCTCCAAAATGGATAGATAAGTTCATAGTTCCACCAACAGGGAATTAGTGTTCCAATTTTTCCACAACCCCTCCAACACTTGTTACTTTCCCTTTCAATCATTTTAGCCAGTCTGGTAGGTATAAGATGATATCTCAAGGTTATTTTAATTTGCATTTCTCTAATCAATAGTGATTTAGAGTGTTTTATATGATTATGTATAGTTTTGATTTCTTCACTGAAAAATTAGTTGTTCATATCTTTTGATTATGTGTTAGTTGAAAAATGAATCATATTTTTTATAAATTTTGCTCTGTTCACTATATATTTGAGATATGAACCTTTATCTAAGAAATTGTCTATAAAAGTTTTCTCCCAATTTTGTTTTCCTTCTAATCTTGGCTACATTGGTTTTACACAAACCCTTTTTAATATAATGTAATCAAAATTATCCATTTTATACCTCACAATGTTTTATTTATCTCTCTTGTTTATTCCTAAATATTTTATTTATTAATTAATAAGAAATGAGAAAATGGAAAACCACTCTAGTAAATTTACCCAAAAAATCCTGAATGGAGTCATAAAGAATTGGAGAGGATTAAAAAATTTAAACAATAACAACAACAAAGATGGAAGAATACTGAATTGTTGATTCCACTGATGGACAGGGTACTGTCTGATGAGTATAGAACTAAAACTGGGGAAGAGATATCTTGAGATGAAGTCAAAGGATGATATCTGGTAATTTTCTATTTTAACTTATTCTTTCCAACTAGGTGTTCAACTTAAGTCTTTTCTACTGCTAACATATTGTTAAATACTCTAAATGCCTTCTGAATTCTGTCATTATGGGGCAAAACCAAATCATCCTGTTTTAGTTATGGTTCTAGTGATTTCTAAGGTCTCTCTCATTCTATTTTTTTTTCAAAAGTCTAATTTCCCACCAAAGAAAGAGAATTTTAAATAATAATATTAAATCACAAATCTCAGAAAAATGTCCTCTCTTTTCATGTATATTCACTTCTATATCCTGTTGAAATGCAATAAAGTACTTTAAAAAAAATGAACAACTATTAGGTATTAACTACATAATAACAAGTCCCAGAGGAGCTTGACTTTTGATTTCCTGAGCATTTTCATTTCAATAATCCAAATCCTATAACTGGCAAAAAACCAAAAAATACCTGACACTGTGCAAAACAATGATATATAAACCCTAATATCACTATACTCTGAGGCTGCATATTGAAATAGGATTTTTCAAGTTTGTGTTTTGAAATATTACTTTCATGCTAGAAAAAAATTTTTTTACTGTAACATGAATGTAAAATGAAATGGAAAAAAACAATAGGAAGATTAATTGAATTTGTAATTTACTCAAAGCTATTACGCTGTATTCATTCCAACTCACTCATGAAATGATGATAGGATTACACTGCTGAAAATTCTCTGGATGTTGTGACCTGATTAGGAATCCCATACTTATGAATACATCATGAAATCTGAAGAGACCAGGCAGATGTTTATTTGATTGATCATTTATTTTAGCAAACCATTATTTTTTTAAGTTGCAATTCAAATGAAATATTGATTACCTATTCTTTGGTGTGGTCTTTTGGTTTTTGAATTGCCAAAAGAAGTATCTTCAAGTAGAAAAGATGTCCACACAATAGAAGCTTCAAACACTCCTAGGGATTGAAAATATTACAAAAAAGCCTTAGAAACAGCAGTCAATGATAAGGAAGCAACAATAGCCAGGAAAAAAATCATATAGTCGCATAGTATGAAGGGAGCTCAAAGACCTTTTAGTCCAAACCGAACCTAAACAAGAATTATACCTACAGCACATCCCCTTAATAATCAATCAACCATTGCCTGAAGACCTCCAACAAAGGGACCCTAATACCTCTTCTCATTTCTCTTAAAGAAGCATTGGAAAATATCAGGAAAGGGCTTCAGAGACCATCAAGTTCAGGGATTCTTAGACATTTTTTATGTCTTAGACTGTTTTGGAGGACTGGTTAAGTCTATAGATCTCTTCTTGGAATCATATTTGTTGCCTACATTCATAATTGAAAGAAATGCTAAGTATCAGTTAAAGATTAATGCATATCAATATGTTGTTGTTGTTGTTTTCACATCCAGGTTCACAGTAAAATCTATCCATATCCTAAAGGAGTGTTGTGGAGGCATTGTGGACCTCATGTTCAGAACTCCTGCTCTGGTCCAACATCCTCTCTTTAGGGAGGAAATTGAGGTCCAAGGAGGTTACAAATGTCAGAGATGGGATTTGAACCTAAGTACTCTGATTTCAGAGTCAAAGCTCTTTGTGCTCTTCTTTGTTTTTAGGTTATTTTGTTAGAAAGATTTTCCTTATCTCAAGACTATTTTTTTTCTTTGCAAGTTCTCCTTGTTTCTATTTCTGTCCCATGGGAACAAGAAGACACAGTGTAATAGATTGATTACATCTTCCACATGACAGAACTTTGAATCCTTGAAAACAGCTAAGTCTTTTTTTCTTCAGGCTAAATATCCCCAGTTCATTTGGTCCTACTATATAATGATCTCAATATATTTCGCAAAGCTGGTTGTTCTTCTTTGGATGTTCAGCAATTTATCAATGTCTTAATTAAAATTTGACTCAGAAATGAACATAGTACATCAGAGGTGATCTGATCAGGACAGTATACCTATCATCTTCTTGATCCTAGACACAGTAAGACTATAAATATAGTCTCAGTGTATTTTTTAAACTGCCATTTCAATCTCCTTTGTGAGAATAAAATCCAAAATGGCAACTCCATTATTACTTTATATACTCTTTGGGCAATGAAATCTTATCATTAAGATGAATCAAAAAAAGCTTATTTGGTGTTCTGATTGAAATAGAGAAGTAGATCTGTCATATATTTGGATAACCAAAAATTCTCATCTGTTGTAAAGCATACCTCTGCGACAAATCTGTGATCTGTTTCCCAAACTCCTCATCTACTTCCTCTGTTTAATCAAATGAATTGCTGCATGAACACTGATTATATTTCTTCAGGTTCTACCTCCATCTAATATCACTCCAACATTCTCCACCATGCTTTTCCTTTGGCTTCAGGATTTCCTCACATTAATAATATTCTCTCATTCTTTCATTGGCCAGGACCATTTTCTAATTTATTCTTTTTTTTTTTCAAATAAGAATACCTTTCCAGGGGCAGCTAGGTGGGGCAGTGGATAGAGCACCAGCCCTGAAGTCAGGAAGACCTGAGTTCAAATCTGGTCTCAGACACTTAACATTCCCTAGCTGTGTGACCCTGGGCAAGTCACTTAACCTCAATTGCCTCAGAAAAAAGCAAGGGGAAAAAAAAAGAATACCTTTCCAGAGTTCACCACCAAAGTTCAGTGATGGAGAAAAAGTCTTGCAATGGGATCCCTAATTCACTTAATTCTTATCCATAGGTTGAGTATTTATGTATCAAAATCTGGTTTGAGCACCTCCACCACTTTCTGCATTCTTTTTATCCTGAATACTATCATGGACACTTAATCCTGGAGACTATGATGCTTTTAATATGGCTTAAAATATACATGCAACATATACACATATGCATTCTTTCTTTCTAGCTATTGTGATATCTAAATTATTGGATACATGTGCATACATACACATATATACATTTGCATACATGTATGTATATGCATTGCACAATACACATGTGCACATGTTTGTGTATATATACGCACATACATAAACACATATATAACAATCTAGTTTCTGTAAACAGTAGATAGGAAGAATGTATATATTTGTGTGTGTATATATGTATACATATGTGTAAATATATGTGTATATATTTATGTGAGTGTATATACACATACACATAGTCAATAATTTAGATACCATAGACAGTAACTGGGAAAAATGTAGAAAGAAAAATAATGTTAGGGGTGATTTCAATGTACAAATGTACAACATATGGATAAAAATTAAATGAACCAGAACATTTCCCACCCAGTTGAGCTTCTTGATATTTTTCCAGAATCCTCAGCATCCAGCAAAATCACTTTAGCTCCAAAATTTAAGTTTCATTAGTTATGTCTGTTTCTGGGGACCCTCAGATGGAGGGTAGAGAGTACCTCTTTATAATCTGAGATCTGAAGGGGGATCAGGCTAGCCACTTCTTCATTTCTACCCAGATGCACTTCCCTGGATTTCTCCTTTATGACTTGACCCTGAATACCTTCTATCCCCTTCTCTTGACCTTTTCAGCTCCTTTATGTACTTTCCCCTCACCTTCCTTGAGGTCAGAGATTGGCTTTGTTTTTCATATTTGTATTCCCAGTGTCTTGTTCAGTGCCAGGCATGTAGTAGATATTTAATGAATTGACTGACTGATATGAATATTAAAGTTTCAAAGTATAATTTTCAGATAACATAATTGAACAAGAACGAAGAATAAATATTTTTTACAATGCTCACTACCTCTCAAAACTCTCCAAAAGAGGAAGTAAAAATCAGAAATAGAGCAATTTACTCTCCATGGGCTAGAATATCAAGAACCTATACATGGCAAAAACTTGAACAGCAGAAAAGACCAATCCCTAACTCTCTCATTCAATGTCCCCTAACCAGAAACTCCAAGCTGCAAAACTATACAAATTGACTCAATAGATTGCACTTAATGGAACTTTATGATCTAACTCCCAACTTCTTCTCCCCATATTTGAGCTCACCACAGGGATCTCAAAATTTGTTTATGAACAAAGCAAAACAAATTTGTTTAAGCTGCAATTGAGGGATGATGGTATTCTTTGCCACAAAAGACCTTGTCCAGAAAACAGAAAGAGGGGAAATTTGGACAGATCATACATGGGGTTATATAGCATGCCACTAAGCCTAAGGGAAAGAGCCCAGCATTCAAATGGGGACAGTTCTGTTACCTCATAAATCACATAGTCTGGAGAACCTTGAATTGTCCAGTGTGGGAAAAGACAGACATTTTGAGATCTAGCCCACAAGGAAATCACAATCAAAATGAAGAGTGTCAGAAAGTGAATAATATGGGGAAAGTAAAGGGGGGGCGGATTGAAATTAGCAAAGATTTCAGTAGTAGAAAACTCAGTTAAAGATCCTGATCATAAGCAGATAAACCGACAAAGAAGACATTATTAACAAAAAAAGGGAAATGGCCTCCAAAATAGGAAAAAGAGTTCAAAACTCTATGAATAAAAGTTGCAAGATGAAGGGAAATAAATTAACATATTATAAAACAATATCCTATGGATTATGAAGAGAGCATGGAACCATAGTAGGATGTTTCTGAACGGTTTAAAAGAGGAGAAAGAATTGTGAAAGCAGAATTTGTGGCCTGTACAACCAAAATAATTGTCAGAATAGATTCATGGTGACAAATCTCACAAAGTAACAAAAGAGAAAATAACTGATTGGGAATATTTGGAAGAGAAAGACAATCTGCCAGAAGAATAAGAAAAAGTAATAACAAAAGAACATATGATACACAAAAGCAAAATTCATTGACTTCAAAAATATCTTTTTTTTTTGGCTGAGGCAATTGAGGTTAAGTAACTTGCCCAGGGTCACACAGAGCTAGGAAGCATTACTTGTCTGAGACCAGATTTGAACTCAGGTCCTCCTGACTTCAGGGCTGGTGCTCTATCCACTGCGCTACCTAGCTGCCCCACTTTGAAGATATCTTAAAGACAGAATGCATAGAGACAAATTAAGGTCCCCTAGAAAAACACAAATTAAAAAACCATGAAATGAAAAAAAATAATAAAAGGAATACTGCTCACAACTTTTGATCACAATTGACAAAGTACCATCTGAAAGCATCCAGAAAACAACAACATGCTGCAAACTCTAAGACACATAGTAGCCAAGTTTAATAAAAACAAGAAATTCTTCAAGAAACCAGGAAAAAGACATCCAAATATAAAACAATGGAAATAACAATAATTCTGTACCCACCAGAGTTTAAAACTGTACTAAGACTTGTAGTATACATATACTCTATATGCATATATAGTTTTATATATCTTTACTTTTATATTTATATGTTAACATATAACCATATACATATATATATGCATATTTATATGAAAAGAAAGTTGTAAAAAGTCTGATTTTAAAACAATGTCAAAATTTTAGGAGACTTATGAGAAAAAACTATTATAGATGTGTGTTCATGTATGTATAGGTAGATATGTTATATGTTTATGTACACACATATGAAATGTGTACATATGTAAATGCATTCTTGGTAGCCCTGTTAGATATACTGCATAGCTGGCTAAGATCTAGTCACTCCAATATTTTAAGATATCATTTAAAAATCCCAATTCCATTCTCAGATGCCAACTAACATAACTTTTCACTTCTCAAATCTGTTTTTCTCTTCTAAATTCCTTGCCTTTGATGAATAACACTGATGAAAACACCAACACTGCCCGTAGTCATCGTTTTCCCCCAAAGTTTTTATAATTTTTCTACAATGTTTCCAGAAGCCTTTGCCAGTTTTGTTTGTACCCATGTAAATCACTGGAAATGGGCAATAGTCACTTAGTTTGATTTCTCTGTAATTATTATCATCAACAATAGCTCCTTCTGTATCTTTCAACAAGGATTCATTAACAACCACCACTATTTCTTCTTCTTTTCCCCTTATTGGATAATTATTGCTAGCACTTGTGGATCCATATTATCCAACCTTCAAGGAAAAGAAGTTGCTTTTCCTCAGAAGATTCACTAGCCTCCTCTTCTAGAAAAGCCTCCTATCTATTGCTTGTTCTAGGCATTCAGTTATTCTTCAAAAAACAAACAATTCAATAAATATTGATTTGGCATCTAGTATGTAAAAACTACTGTGCTAGGCACTGGGAATACAAATACAAGAATAAAACTATTCCTGCCCTCAAAGATCTTGCATTCTACTGGGAGCAATACAACATGTTCACAAATAACTAAATAGATCCATACAAAGGAGTTTCAAAAGGGAGAGAGTGCTAATGATTGGAGAGGACCAAGAAATATTCTTTTAAGGAAGCTAGGAAGTATAAGGAGAGAAGTGAGAAGTGCTGACATTTGAGAAATAAGGGATTACCTTGAAAAGGTATAAAGACCTTAATATTTATCTTTTCTTTTCTCCTCTGTGACAGTCTCTCATCTTCAAATTTTTGAGACAGGTAAGGATTCTTGCTAGCTTTTTCAGATGATGTTTACCCATCATTTTTTTTTAACACAGAAACCTTTTCTGTTTTCAGCTTTGCTTTTTATTTTTGAAAGTTTGCTTCATGAAATTAAAGTCATTTCTAGTCATATGAAAAAAATGCTCTAAATCTATTGATTAGAGAAATGCCTCATACCTCTTGACTTGGCTAAGATTATAGGAAAAGATAATGATAAGTGTTGGATAGGATATAGGAAAACTGAGACACTAATGCATTGTTGGTGGAGTTGTGAAATGATCCAACTGTTCTGGAGAGCAATTTGAAACTATTCCCAAAGGGCTATAAAACTGTGCAGATCCAACAAGTGTCTCTACTGGCTCTATATCTTGAAGAGATCATAAAAGAGGGGAAAGGACCAACATATACAAAAACTGTAGCAGCCCTTTTTGTAGTGGCAAGAAATTGGAAATTGAGTGGATGCCTATCAGTTGGGAAATGCCTGAATAAATTTTGGTATATGGATATAATAGAATATTATTGTTCTATAAGAAATGATGAGCAGGCTGATTTCAGAAAAGCCGGGAAAAGACTTCCATGAAATGATGCCGAGTGAAATGAGCCAAACCAGTTGTACATAGTAACAAGATTAAGTGATGATCAACTGCGATAGATTGGGTCTTTTCAGCAATGAGGTGATTCAAGGTAATTCCAATAGACTTGTTTGTATTTATACCCTCTAGTCCTCTAAATAAAAAATGCCATCCACAGTCAAAGAGAGAACTATGGAGCCGGAATGTGGATTGAAGCATAGTATTTTTTGCCATTTTTTGTTTTTCTTATCTCATGGTTTTTTTCATTTTTCATTTGATTTTTCTTGCACAACATGAAATATGTTTAAAAGGATTGCACACATTTAGCCTATATCAGAGCACTTGCTTCCTTGTGGAGAGGGGAGGTAAGGAAGGGAGAGAGAAAAGTCTGAAACACAAAGTCTTACAAAAATAAATGTTGAAAACTATCTTTACATATATTTGGAAAAATAAAATACTATTTAAAAAAAAAGATAGTTTGCTTCATTTTCTCTAATAATCTGGAGAGTAAAAGAGATGTTCTCTGAGTCCTCTTGCCTTCTCTTCCAGATGAAATATCAGGATGAACAAGGAATAATAAAATATTTTCCAGTATGAAACAGAATAGCTCATTTAAAAGCCATCGTTTATATGACACAATTAGAAGAAAGACACAAGTTCAGTGCTTCTGAACCCCCCACATTTCCTTTTATTTTAGATGCCCTTTTTCCAAGTGGGATGGGATGTGTCTAACTATGCTCCCCTCTGACACACACACGGACACACACACATATACATTCACACGCACACACTACAACCAAGTGAAAAAAAATCCTTCTTTTCTTTATCATCTTTTCATCTTTAAAGAAAGTATGATCAATGAAATAAGGAATTAACTACTAAAAATAAATTTGGCACTTACAAGTTTCAAAATCAACCTGCAAGTTTCAGATGCTTGTGGGAGGCTATGGAAGGATTCAGAAATAAGGGATGTTAATGAATTTCTTTTCATGCTGTTTAACATTTTAAATACATTTTATAATCTATAGTTTTTTAAAAAAAACTTTAAATTTTTTTTATATTTGTCAATGGATGTATAGAGACTTTTTTATAGTTAGCATTTTAGTCACTTGAACTCTTTATTTTGTTGGTATATGTACTTCTTAGTCTCTAAAATCTATCTGTAATGGATTATGTGAATTCATAGTTTAATGGAAAAAAATTGTACTTTTGCTAACCAAAGTTACCCAATTGTTATTCAATTTATTCTTATGTTGTACTAGTACACAATTTTGCAAATGAAATTTAGCATGCTGGATGGACATGGATTACTGGATTTAATACAGGACATATGAATGATAACATGCAACTCTTTGTTTTAAGACTCCATCCTAGTTTGGCTGGGAATTCCTAAGATCATCTAAACTCTAGTTTATATCTAGAAAGCAAATCAAATAAGATTCATGCCTTATAAAATTAATGATGCCCTTTTCAGGCAATATTTGCAATATTTTACCGTCACTCCCACTTTGCAACCCAGGGCCTTGTCAAAAAAGAAACAGTTAAGCAAAAACAACTCTATATTATATGCACACACATGTCCTCATCCTCTTCCTTCTCCTCCTGCTTTTTATCATATACCACAATGTATACTTGTGGTCCTGTACCTCCCTATAATAAAAGGGAGATATATTTTATCATCCTTCTGGAATCAATATTGAGCCTTTAATCTGAGTTCAACTACCTTTTGGGGTTATTTTCATTTACATTACTGTATATATTGTTATCACAATTCTGTTTGCTTTGCCCCATGTCAATTCATGCAAGTCATACCATGTTTCTCTGAATCCCTCATACTTTTCATTTCTATTTTTTTAAATACTCAACTTTGTGGTTTCATTACAGTGTAGGCAGCTCTAGTGCAGAGTTTTGTTTTGGGGGTGTTTTCCCAATGCAAATCAACATCTGCTGTGCAATTTATAATCTTAGAGAGTTGCCTAGAGCCCTGGAAGATTCAATCACTTGCCCACAGGTATATAATCAAGAGGATTGAGAGATAGGATTTGAACCCAGGTGACTGAATTGGATGTCAGATCTATTCAAATGAAAAAAAAATGCTTTCTTCAATCTCTTGAATGACTCCATTCCTCTAGTTTGATAATTTATGGACTTGTGAGACATGAGCAAATTTCTTCAGCCTATCTCAACATGATTCTTTCAGAATTTGATTTTTAGTAAAGGATTTTTGTGACTTAGTCTAAGGCCCATGAGATTGATTGATTGTCATCTTATCACTTGCTTTAAGAGGGATGATTTGAATAAATCAGTCATCCCACCTTCATATATAATGTATGCTCATACATCATATATACTCATATATCATGCAAATTTTTACTCAAAACATCTGCTGTCTTCTACCAGTTTTGTCCTATTAACAGGTAACCTTGCTTGGTTTCTCTCACCTTGTTCTCTGCAGGGAGATAGAAGTCCGTACTATTGCTATTTCTTCTCCTGTATGGATGATAGAATGTAAGCATCTTGAAGATAGAAAGTATTTCATTTGTGTCTATTTTCAGGGCATAGTTTATTCCTGTTACACAATAGGCATTTAGTAAATGTTTTAATTACTTATTGGCACAATCATGTACTGTATCCATGTGATTCCTCCATCCTTCATTCTGATGTCTCCATTTCTCTCTTCTGATATAATCATCAAATACCATAGAAATATAGTCACAGAGGAATATAGATTCGGAAGACTTCTGTCTGGCCTGAGGCTTCATGCTTTCCTACAGGCATGCCTCTATTACATTAAAAAAAAGATTATACCTGAAAATTGAGATGATAATTCCTATCCAACTTATTGCACAAAGTATTTTTAAAAATAGCTTTGAATCTCAAGAGTTTGAATGGACATCAGAGGCATCTAGGAGGCAGGCAGGTAATGTAGTAAACAGTGCTGGTGCTGGAGTCAGGAAGATCTGAGTCCAAATCCAGATTCAGACAGTTACCAGCTGTACAACCCTGGACAAGTCACTTAACCCTATTTGCCTCAATTTCCTCATCTGTAAAATGAGCTGGAGAAGGATATGGCAAAATTGCTCCAGTATCTTTACCAAAAAACCCCAAACAGGGTCACAAAAAGTCAGATATGACTAACTGACTAAACAACAGAGATATAGGGTTCATACCTCAGCAAAAATCCATTATACAACATATATGACAAATGGTAATCTTGCTTTCCCATGAAGACCTCCAAAGAGGGGAAACCTATTATTTCCCAAATAAGCCAATTTAACTTTTAAATAGTTCTGATTACAATATTTCTCCTCATGTACAAAGTCAAAATATGCCTCTTCATAGCTTCCATGAATTATTTCTAGTTTTTCTCTCTGGGACTGAGAACAATAAGTTAATATTTATTTTTTTATAAAACAAGGCTATTCTATATTCCATATGCAAGCCCATCAAAAATAGAGATTTGTATTTTCTTTTTTCCAGGCTAAATAGCTTAAGTTCTTTCCATTGATCTTCATCTGGCATTATCTTAAGGGCTTTCACCATCCTAGTTATCCTTCCTCAATTCAGATTACTAATGTTCTTCTAAATATGGCTCTGAAAACTAAGCATAACACTCCAGATGCCATCTGACTAGTTTAGAATAAAGTGAAATGATTATTTTCTTTTCTTACTCCCGGACAATATATTTGTCAATAAATACAGCCTAAGGCAGGGAGGGGAGGTTTCCATATTACATTTATGCTGAACTTTATAGTCCCCAAAAAACCACTTTTTCAAACCTCTATAAAGTCATTTTTGTTTTTGTTTTTTAAAATATGTACTTGTGAAAATGATTTTTTGAACCCAGATGAATGATTTCATACTTATCTATATTAAATTTTACCTTACTAGATTCAATCAATTGTCCTGAATTGTCAAGGTCTATTTGGATCCTGCTTATGTTATTTATTTATTATATTAGCTCAAAGTAAGTCACAAAAAACATTTATTAAATACCTACTCTATGTAAGGAATGTGTGAAGTGCTGGAGATATAAAGAAAGGTTAAAAATAAAAGTCCATCTCAAGTAACTCCTAGTCTAATAGAGAAGACAACATCTACTATGTATAAACTATATACAAATCATTATATGCAAACAAAATATATACAGGATAAATTGAAGATAATTCACAGAAGGAAAGCACTAGCAGTAAGAAAGAAAGACTTCTTGCAAAGGACAGGACTTTAGCTAAAACTTGAAGGAATCCAGGAAAGGTAGAGAGTGAAGATAAAGAGAAAGAGACTTTCATGCATGGGTACAGTAAATGAAAATTCCTAATCCTAGAGTGAGAAATATCAGGGAGGTCAGTGTTATTGGATCAGAGAATACCCAGAAGTATAAGGTATAAGAGAGGGGCAATAATATAAGAAATCTCAAATAGCACGAAGTGGCCCAATTATGAAGGACTTTAAACCAGGAAAGTTTAAATTAATTTCTGGAGTCATGAGTTTATTTAATAGGGATGTGACATGATCCTGCACTTTAGGAAGATTGATTTGACATCTGAGAGGGGACTTCTGGAGTAGAGAAAGACATGAGGTAGAGTGAGCAACCATTAAGATCTTGCAATAATTCCATTATGAATTGATGGGTGCTAGCATGAGGATGGTAGAAATATTAAAAGACAAAAAGTGGTACACAGTGGAGATATTACTCACAGTAGCTGGCAACTGATTGAATATGAGGATGACAGAGAGTAAGGACTTGAGAATGACACCTAGTTTGAGAACCATCCCCAACTCATAATGAGCAATTGAATGAAGAATGAGCCCAGTATCAAGCAAGTAACTACTTTGTACCAAATGGTATAGAGAGCCTGGGTGATGGGAGGATGGTAGAAGGTAGGAGAAGATATGGAGAGAATTAAATAAGTTCAGTTCTTTACCAACCTGAGTGTTTTGAAAACTTTTTTCAAAAGTACTCTATAAATGCTAGTATTATTATTAGATCAGAAAACTAGGGCACAAAGAAGTCATGATTTCTCCAAGTACAAACAAGTAGAAAGTAACAGTGATAAGATTTTAAACAAAGTAGTGTGACTATCCAAATCTGGTTCATTGTCTTTCCAAGCTCTCAAATAAGATAATTCTAAAAAACTTCAAAATATATTAAATGCTATAAAAATATATCATACATCATTATTCTTATTTTCAATATTCTCTCATATGAAGCAAAATCTAATATGTTCTCTGTCCTATGTTGCATTTTAGGACAGGCTTATTAATATGGCAGGAAAATGTTAGTGATAGTTGGTAATGATAATAATAGCACTTACATAGTGTTTTAAGGTTGTAAAATGCTTTACAAATGCTATTACATTTGATTCTCTCAATATCCATGGGAGACAGGTCTCCATTTTACAGACAAGAAAACTGAGGTAGACAGAGGTTAAATGATTTACTCAGAATCACACAATTAGTTAAGTCTGAGGCTGGATTTGGACTTAAGGTCCAGTTTTATTCACTACTTTGCTTAACTCATCAAGTTGAATTCACAAAGGGAATTTTCTAAATCATCATCCTAATTTCCTAGATTAAGCTATCAATAACACAACCAGTTCTGGGTGACAAAATGAAAACAAGGTACCTTTGTAGCCTATGTTAGCTAGGCCCTCTGAGTCGTGAGCAATCAAAAAATTTAAAAATATAAAATAGTATTAAAAAAAGGAATGAAGAGGTTCTATCTTTGCATTTATACTTTACATGTATATGACCAATGAAGGAGAAATTATTTTATGTATGCCTAGTAAGAATATTTTTAATACTAAACTAAAAAGGCCATATTTAAAATGGCCAAGTTTTAAAAAATGACAATGTGGACAAGAAAAAAAAATCTTAATTTGAATTGTCTTTCCTTTCAAATGAAGGCAATATTTCTAAGTCTAGAAAGCATTGCAGTGTGTTTATGATAATAAAAATGTGCAAATGTTAGGTTTCAGGTGATCTCAGCTCATTGTTCCCTATAATAGCTTTAGCCTTCATCTCAATCCAAATCCAGATCTGTTTTTCATTCCCATGCCCCACATTAGCAGCCAAATTGAGTGACCTCTCTTCACCTTGCTTTTCAAAAAAGTGCAGTGTTTTTAAGCTTATTACTATTTGTAATACCATCTCTGGTTTTATTTCACTTAATCTCAATATGGAATAAATGTCAGCTATGATAGCAAAGTATTTGAAATGAGAGCAGCATCTTCCAATTACCCAGGTTCTCATCCTTGGCATAATCCTCAACTTTTCTTTTCCCTTTATTCCCTTCACCCCCCATTTTATGCAGCCAGTTGCTACATCTTGTTGAGTCTGCCTTAAAAATATCACTCACATCTATCCCCATTTCTTTGCTCACAGGGCTACTAACCCTAATCTAGGGTCTTATCTAGATTAAATTATTTCAGTATCTTCCTATAATTGTTCTTTCTTCTTCAGATTTTTTCCATCTCCAAAGTTGCTTCTAACAGTGACCAGAAATAATGTTCTTAAACCACAAGCTAAGCTTCTCCACTATTCACTAAAAATCTCTATTACCTCTAGGAAAATCCCAAACTCTGTCACTTAAAGCCCTTCACAGTCTGGCTCCAACCTATCTATCTGGTTTTACTGTGTGTGTGTGTGTGTGTATACACACACACACACACACACACACACACACACACACATATATGTGGGTGTGGGTGTGTGTATATATATGTATGTATATATATATATATATATATATATATAT
>JAJPUD010000247.1:796459-819277 GCA_023553655.1 Myrmecobius fasciatus
TATATATATATATATATATATATATATATATATATATATAATTCCCCTTTTACAAACTATGTTCTAGCTAAAATGACCTATTTCCTGTTCCTTATATCCAGTTTTCTATCTGTCATCTTTGTGCCTTTTCAAAGACATATTCCTTTCCCTATAATGGGTTCCCTTCTCACCTCTATATCACTGAATCCCTACTTTCCTTCAGAACTTAAGTGAATCTATCTCCTAAATAAGCCTTTCTTGTTACTCCCAAACAATAGTGTCTCCCTCTCAAATTACTTTATTTACTTTGTATATATTCTGTATTTAATAGTAAGTATATATTATTATATATTTTTATATTTTATTTTATATATTTATATATAGTTACATACTACATATATTTATATGCTAATATATATACATACTATATAAATATACTAGTTAATTAATAGGACATAAGTACTTGTTATCTTAATAGAAAGTTTATGGCACTCCTTAGGTATAAGAGCTATTTCACTTCTGTCTTCATATCTTCATAGCATTTAGTACCATACCTGGTATACATTATAGGTATTGAATAAATGTTTCTTGATTGATTACTTTTGAAGGACTCAGATCTGATATTTCTTTTTGATTTTAGAGTTCTAAATCGCTAAGAAATAAATTGGACATGTTGTTGTTCTTTTTCTTCCTTCATTCTCAAAGAGGATGAATGACAACCCAAGAGTGATGTCTTGAATTGTTCATGAATTAGGTATGAGTGGATCAGAGCTTCTCTAAGTTATCAGCCTCACTCTGTTCTCCAGAATATTGAAGACCCGTGACAAGGCTAAAGGTTAAAATGACTAGCAATGGCCCAGGATGCCCGGGCACATAGTAGATTCCTAATAAATACTCATTGTTGACCTGAACTGAGTTACTGAGTTGGAATAAGAAGAAGCACAATATTTCAGAATCTGTTATTTCATACCTCGCTGTACTGGGGGAGCTCATATCAGTCATAGCTAGGAGGTAAGGACTCTGACTAGCAAATAGAGCAGTAATTGGATTGACTTAACATTGCTCAGAATTGTGTAGCTGCTCTGCTTAGTCATAGACTTTCTTTAACTTACCTTTGCTGCACTTTCCAACTACATTCTTAAGGTTTTTTGCAGAACTAAGATAAGCATTTGCTTGGATTCTGACTAAGAGATCTCTCTTCTAACTCAGAACTGCTGCAGAAATAACAGTCCTCAGAAACATGTTATGCATTTTCACACCAACTGTTATTTCATAGGTTCCCCTTCTATGGTTCCTAGAATTATTCAACAGGCTTTAGTGGAAGCCTGACTTTATCCTTTGCAGCCACCAGTGTTCTTTCCAGTCTTTAGAGACCTTCCGGCTTTGGGTAATTCCTGCCAACGATAGAACCCAAGCTTGTCAAGCACCTTATTGCCACGTCAACAGAGTAAACTACTGGAGAAGTGCCACTGGGACTCGTGTAAATGAAAAATGAAGCAGCCTTCTGAGCTAAATGGAAAAAATGATCATATCCCCACTCTCTGTTGCCACATTAGACACAGTGGAAATCATGTCCATGTGTCTATTTTACCATGATAAATTTTACTTGCAAAATAATCTCAGCATCTCTTTCAGCTAGGAAAAGAAGGAGGGAAGGGGGAAGCAGGAAGGGAGGCAGGGCAGTATGGCAGAGCAGTGACTCCTCAAAATTAGTTTTTTTCTCTTTTTCTAGTTATAAACTCTTCTGCTTTCAGATGTTAAACACTTGGTAACTTTTTCCACTCTTTTATTTGGTTTGGCTCTGGTTCCTAAAACAAAAGGAAAAGCTATCATTTAGGGCTTTGTGGCTGCAGATAAAAATCCTCCTTCTGCATACAATATGCACACACATTTCTGGGAAAAGTGTAACCAGACCTTGGTTTGTGCATTTAGATGCTGGAGAAATAGGATGAACAGAATTAAAATCCCTGAGAAGCCTTCATTTTTCAATCATTCAGCTGAACAACTCTATATTATTCATGAGAAGTCCACATTGGTTGATTACTTCCTTACTCCCTAAAAGAAAAAGGAAAAAAAAAGAAAAGAAATATAAGAAATTGACTTTGAAGTCATAAATGAGCAGGATCTTCCATGATCATAAAGAGTCAGAACTAGCAATTTTTGAACCCAGGGTTTGGTCTACAAAATGTTACCAGGACAACCAATATGAAATATATACTCATTTCTTTAAGACAAATTTAAGTATTTTGGGGGAGTAATGTTGTAAAATAAGGCCTAGGGTTCTTGAGGCCCTCATAAGAGTCTCTCATTAATAAAGCCTGTAATTTATAGGATCTATGCATGGAAACCCTTGCTAGTATGTGATTAGGATATGGAAAAATACTGACAATAATACTTTGTTTAATATAACTGTGTGTCCAACATAACAGCTTACCAATTACTAGTTGGTCTTTTCGCCACTACATCTATATACCTCAAGGATGCCCTGTGTGCCCTGAAATTTAACATGCATATGGGTCACCAAGATCAGATTTTAAGTATTTCACTCACAGAAAGGTATTTTGGAGTCAATCTCCCTTCTTTGGGAGTATACACTCCCTAGGACCAGGCCATTCCCATGGGACCAAGATTTTCAATCTGAATGGTCCACTTGAATGAACCATGTCCCTGTGCTCCCCAGAACAGAGCTGTCTTCAAATGATTTTATTCTACATTAATATGTATTTGTCTGATGTATATCAGTTCCCCTTTTTCTCTTCTTCCCTTCCCCCCCCTCTTTCTTCCCCATTATTTGTGAATAAAATGAGTATTGATCTGACCTCCATTATTATGACATATTATCCACAGCATTCAAACTCATTAAGGAGCTTATTTTCCCCAACATCACTGGCTTGCCCACAGGCCTTTCCTTAAACATAAATTGGGTGTTAGACAGGGACTTTCCCTTTTGACAGTCACACCACTGGTGGGTTCTTAGACATTGTAAACCTATTCCTAGTATCAAAAGGGGAACATCTCTCTCTCTCTCAATCTGTTTCTTCCCCCCCTCATTTTTGTATCCCATGTTTAACTTAATGCTTGGCACAGAGGAAGCATTTAATAAATGCATATTAACTTACATTGTTTTGCCTTGTCTGATACTCTCTAAATTTCAGTTCCTTTGGACATAGTTCATGTTGCCCAACCCTAACTATGACTCTGATGTCATAGACTCCAGATGTGGAATCTACTTCAGTCTTCTCATCTTAGAGATGAGGAAACTAAAAACTAGATAGAGGAAATTACTTGTTCAAGGCATCACGAATAGCACATAAGTTCCATAAAGCATTACACAAATAATAACTTGGCTTAGCTCCTTTAATGCATTTCTTCATGTGGTCTTCACAATAATTCTAGGAGGTGGATTGTTCAGGTTTAATTGCCTTTATTTTAAACTTACTGAGTCTCAGAGAAGACATAACTTTTCCAAGATCATGAAACTAATAAACCCACATCTTCTGACTAATTCCAGTGGTTTTTCCTCTATACCACAAACAAGCAATATCTGATTCCTAAAGTAATGTTGCTTTGCTTTATTTTGTTTTTTGGCAGTGATTTTCCTAGCAATATGATGATAAAACATTACCTGATTGGGAATGGCTGGGTAGTTTCCTTAGAACTAAAATAATGACACCCTCCTTCCAAAATACTCCACTCAAATGAAGTTTTAGAATGTCAATATTTTTCTCAGGTTGAATGAAATGAGTTCTGGGTGTTTTTTGGGGGGGGTTTTGGGGGGGGAGAAGGATATATAGATGTCAGAGATTCATCCTTATGAAAATAAAGGAGCATGGATGTACCTTTAGAATGAATACATGTTACTTTGCTGTCCCTAAACTTGTTGTCATATGTTCTCTAACTTATTTAGCCAGGCAACTAACTAGAAGCTCAGGGACCATTTCTTCTGCCTTCCCCTCAGTCCTCAGTTCAGTGCCCTTGCTTCTAGGCAAGGTTCCAAAATGAGGGCTGCCATAGTCTCACTTGTATCCATGGATACCAGATTTCACCTCTCCATGGCACAATTCTCAAATCCACTATGTGGAAAGATCATAGGTGGAGAAAGCATTCAAATCAATTTGTTGTTGTTGTTCAGTTGTTTTTTTCAATCATATCTAACTCTTTGTGTTTCCACTGTGGGTTTTCTTAGCAAAGAAGCAGGAGTGGTTTACTGTTTCCTTCTCCAGCTCAATTTACAGATGAGGAAACTGAGGTAGGCAGGATTAAATGACTTTCCCAGGATAACACAGATGGTAGGTGTCTAAAGTCAAATTTGAATTTAGGATGATAACTCCCTGACTTGAGACCCAGCGCTCTATCCACTGTGCCACTGGCTTATTTTTAAACAACTATTAATGTGCTAAATTCTAAGGATACAGAGGCAAAGATGTAGTGATCCCTCCCCTCAAGGTGCATTCTACTAGAGAGAACATGTGCACAGGTTAATGAATTCAAAATAAACAAATAAATGACTATATGTGTGTATGTGAATCACTATAAACTTCAATTCCATGTGATCAGCTAAGTTTGTCTTGAACTTAGGTAAGTTATTTATGTGTTTCCACAAGAAGTTCTTGCGGTTCTACCTGAGCCAAAACTTTGGCATGTTCTCTGTCCTCCTTTTACAAAAAAGTAGAAAAATAATTTCTACTTGCTCAATTTAATTTTCACTTCCACTATTTCACACTTACTAACCAAATGAGTTAACATATGCAAACCATTTTGCAAACTTTTAACTGTTATATAAAATTTTGGCTATTACTATTGTCATTAACAATATTTCTTAGGTTTTATATTGTGAATCAGTTTTTAATGAGTAATAATTTTTCTTTGCACATTTATAAATAATCCTGTGATTTTCCTTAACTAACACTCTTTAGAGTTTTGAAATACTCCTATTGCTTGCTAGGAGTATTACTCAGCTTTTCTTCAGTGACATTATAGAGTATAAAAAAGCACATGAAGAATGATATTTTTCTGTTGTTTTTATAAAATATAATTGCCATAATTTCTATCCCACCAGGAGAAAACTCAGGTTTAAGTTTTATTATTGCTTCTGTTTTTATATCACAGTTCACCTTAATCTGACCCACCCTATTTTTCAGTGAATCCTTCCTTATAACAACAAAAAAGTAATAATAACACATAAACAAACCCAATGGACAAAGAAAGGTATAGATTCTGACAGTATTAACTACATTTCAGATCCATAGCCTCTTTCTATTTTTATTGATACCAGGAGACTATGTTTCATCATCAGTTCTCCAAGGCCAAGATATATCATATTTGATCTGAATTCTATGGCTTTTTAGTGTTATGGCTTTCTATATTAATGTAGTCACTATATGTATAAATGTTTTTGAAAATACATACATATAAGTATATTGTATATATATTATATATGCATACTCTTTTTCTGTGTATATTTTTGAAAAATATAAATATACATATATGTATATTTGTTTTATACACATACAGAGAAAAAGTTAATTTCTGTTTTTGTTCTGCACTAGGTCATACACATCTTATTATGTTTCATGTATCATGTTTCTCTGAATTTCTCATATCTTGTTTCTTTAAGCAGCTCGGTGGTATGGTGTCTAGGTGGGTTGGTAGTCAGAATATAAATAAATGAAATCTTATCCTAATTCCTATGCTACCATGCATGATCTCTAAAGAACAAAAAACATCTATGGTTACCAATGGAAGATTTCTCTTTTAGAATATTAGGGAAAACTTCCTGTAAAAGATAAGATTTTACTTCCTGTAAAAGATTGGAACTTAAAGGAATGTATATATAAAATGAGATGTATAGATGTATACACACATGTGTATGTATTGGTGTGTATGATAGTATATATATATATATATATATATGCATATATCATACATACTATACTATAAAATGGACTGGATCATCTCTTAGGTCCTTTTCATCTCTAGATATATGATACTATGTAGCACAGATGGTTCAGCTATTCTCCCAGTTAATGAGAACCTACTTTATTTACAATAATTTGTAAAGCTTCCTTTTAAATAATTTTATACAAGGCCAGGTTAGCTGTTCTTGTCCATCAAGTCTGGCAGATTCCTACAGCACCAAACTACTAGGTAAAGGATCTGTAGCAGGGCTTCCGTAGAATGAAGATAGCAGTAACAAGGGATAGAGAATGTGATGTAAGCCCCCAAGAAGGCTTTGCCAACAATAATAGGGATTTTCAGCTAAAGAAAGAAACCATCCCTTTATTTTTTTTTATTAAAAGCTTTTTATTTACAAAACATATGAGTGATTTTTCTACATTGACCTTTGCAAAAACTTTTTTTCCCAAGCTTTTCCCCTCCTTCCCCCCACCCCCCACCCCCAGATGACAGGTAATCTAATACATGCTAAATATGATAAATTATACGACACATCCAATACATGTATACATATCTATACAGTTATCTTACTGCACAAGAAACATCAGATCTAGAAAGAGAAGAAGAAAAAAAAAAAACAACCTAAGAAGGAACACAAAATGCGTGGAAATATTCACAGAAAGCATTAAAATGCTGTGTTGTGGTCTGTACTCAGTTCCCACAGGCCTCTCTCTGGATGTATATGACTATCTTCATCGCTGAACAATAGGAACTGGTTTGAATCACATCATTGTTGAAGAGAATCATGTCCATCAGAATTGATCATCGTATAGTCTTGTTGCGGTGTATAATGTTCTCCTGGTTCTGCTGATTTCACTCAGCATCAGTTCATGCAAGTCTCTCCAGGCCTCTCTGAAAACCTCCTGTTGATTGTTTCTTACAGAACAATAATATTCCATAACATTCATATACCATAATTTATTCAGCCACTCTCCAATTGATGGGCATCCTTTCAATTTCCAGTTTCTTGCCATTACAAAAAGGGCTGCCACAAACATTTTTGCACATTTGGGTCCCTTTCCCTCCTTTAAAATCTCTTTGGGATATAGGCCCAGTAGAAACACTGCTGGGTCAAATGGTATGCACAGTTTGATAACTTTTTGAGCATAGTTCCAAATTGCTCTCCAGAATGGTTGGATCTGTTCACAGTTCCACCAACAATGTATCAGTGTCCCAGTTTTCCCACATCCCCTCCAACAGTTATCATTATCATTTCCTGTCATTTTAGCCAATCTGACAGGTGTGTAGTGGTATCTCAGAATTGTCTTAATTTGCATTTCTCTGATCAATAGTGATTTGGAGCACCTTTTCATGTGACCAGAAATAGTTTCAATTTCTTCATCTGAAAATTGTCTGTTCATATCTTTTGACCATTTATCAATTGGAGAATGACTTGAATTCTTATATATTTGAGTCGAAACCATCCCTTTAGAATGTTCACGAAGAAGCAAGTATTTCTTGAAAGCCTACTATGTGGCCAACTCATATCATAAACATGAAAAGATGTCATCTCTTAATAGCTATAGCAAAAGACACAAATAGGCTGCAAAGAAATGGTAGTCATAGAAATGTCATTTTCCAAATGAATAGTAATACACTTTGCTTCCCATCATGCCAACTGCATCTCAGCATCTGCTAATGAGAACCCTGTGAGAAAACTGGGCAAATATGTTGAACACAAATACTGCTGAATGAAGAATAAAGTCATTTCAGATTTAATGATGCTAAGAGGGTATTTAAATGTACTAATAAAGAAGCTAATGAGGGATATCTTTGGATCCATACCAAAACACAGGAGAATATTAGTAATAGCAATCTGCTTACCAAAAAACTAAATGGTAGAACATTAAACCACCTTGTAGAAAGGAAAACTAGCTATAAGACCAGCTTTTTCCTGAAGGCAGAATAGCAATTTTTATAAAATTCAGGTGTTGCAAAGAACATATCTTGGTTAAATGCTTGGACCATCTAGGAACAAGGAAGAACATTGAATTTGGGGTTCAATTGGGTTCATCTTATAGATCTGCCCACAGCACTTACATGACTTTGGGTAACCTTTTAGGCCTCAGTTTCCTTATTAGTAAAATGAGTGGAATGCATCTCTAAAATCTCTTTGATCTCTGAATCTATGATCCTATTAGCTACAGTAGGGATTCCTGAGGGATTGATTCATGTTTAAAGGAACATGCTAATAATGTATTACTATCAATCATCTCTGGGCAGCAAGGTGGCACCATGGATATGGTGAAGGACCTGGAGTCAGTTGGTGAGATCAAATCTAACCTAGGACATTTACCAGCTGTGTGACCCTGGGCAAGTTACTTAACTCTATTTGCCTCAATTTCCTCATCTGTAAAATGAGTTAGAAGAAGGAAATGAAAAACCACTCTAGTATTCTTGCCAAGAAAATCCCAAATAGGATCAGGAAGAGTTGGACCCAACTGAAGTGACTGAACAACAATGTCAATCAATTAATCAACCAATAAGCATTTATTAAGCACTACAGGCATTGTGCTAAGATCTAGGGATACAAAAAGGGATAAAAAACCATCCCTGATCTTAAGGTTCTTGAAATCTAATGAGGGAGAAAACATGTACACAGATCTACAAAAAACAATTGATAAATAGGATAAATAGGAAATAATTAGGGAAGGCATTAATGTCAAGGGTTAGGGAAAACTTCCTATAAAAGATGAGACTTTACTTGGGACTTGAAAGAAGTATAGATAAAGTGAGATGTGTATGTGTGTATGTATGCACATACATGTTTATATACATATATACATATATATGTAGATAAATACATAGATGATAGGATTGTAGTATATATATAATGTGTATTATTATAGTATATCAATATAGTATGTATGGTATGTATCAGGATAGATAGATACAGATATATTTACTTTATGTAAATCTGAACTCTGAAGAACAAGAACACATGGTTATTGATGTTAAATTCCTCAGTGGCAGGGCTATTTCATTTTTATCTTAGCAATCCCATCATCTAGGTAGGTAGGTAGCCAGAATATAAATAAAACACATCTTATCCCAGTTCCTATGTTACCATGCATGATCTCTAAAGAACAAGAAATATCCATGGTTACCAATGGAAGATTTCTCTGTTAGAATGTAAGTTCCATGAGGGTAGGAACCTTTTCGGTTTTACCTTTGCATCCCTAATATTTAGCCCAATGTTTCATATATGGTAAATGATTAATAAATGCTTATTGATTAATTGACTCTCTGTCTCTTTCCATTCTCACATGAAGACAGTTTGCATTCACGGCTGCAAAGTCTGCCAGTCTGTATTACTAACTATAATGTCCCTGCTGCCTTTTCACATCATGACTGAGAATGAGGAGAAATGTTCAAATACTGGTGAGCTTTCAAATATACCTATTTGGTCATATTTTATCAGTAATGAAAATGGCCCTTGGAGCAAGAAAGAAAACCAACAGGCAATAGACTTAGCCTGAGGCATTCCTTACATGTTAGCATTCAGTCAAACAAAGTAGCAAAACAAAAAACAGATGACAGTGATTAACTAACTCTTTGTTACAAAGTATCTAATAATAATCGTGTACTTCCACTGTCATCCAGGAGCCAGGGTAATATTAGCCTCAATCAGAAGCAAACTGACCTAGAAGAGGCAATTTTGTTATTCACCAACTTTTGTTTTATTAAGGTAAGGTTCTGATACTGCTACATGCTTTCAGCCTCCTGCCCTTAAAAACCAAACAGAACAATACAAAATTTGTTCTGTTGTTATGTTTTTGCATAAACAAAGGCTACTTCTGAAAGGATCACCATAAGGGGAAAAATATTAACAAAGCATATGTCACTAATAGTCAAAACAGAATAGAGTCAAGCATTCCCAACTTCAAAATATTATTCCTAGAGAATTCATTCTATGTAACTTTTCAATGTTACACTGAGTTAGTTATTTTTCATTCCTTTTGGAATTGTTGGCTGAGTCCCTTTCAGGATGGGTAGTTTTGCTCAAGATAACTCTCCTATCCCAGAATGAGTATCAGGTCTCAATAGCAGCAAAGTTGAGATTTCTGTGGATGAATTTCCTTAGCAACATAATGATATGGATGCAACAGTCACTCATCACAGTTCCCCTTATCAACACCCAAATTTTTTAATTTACCCTTTAGGAGAAAAAAATCTCATTGGTATAGATTGTTCTGCCAAAAGTCAGTGACAGGAGTTGGGGTAGGGTGAGGAGGAGAAAGGAAATATATTTGTTCTGGACACTTCCTGATGATGAAAATAACACAGTATCATTTTTATTATTCCTTATTTTTGCATTGTTGTTATTAAATAACTTTAGACTAAAACTTGAGGGATCACTTTTTAAAATTTCCCATAAATGATTTGTAAGCCATCATTCAGAATTAAAATTAAAAGTATTTTTCGAATTAAAAGGACTGTTCACTTTCTAAGTTACATTCCTTGATGGAAATCTATATTCACAATTTCATCTATTAGGCATCCATTGTATGATGGCAAGGAAAAGCAAACAAGTTGTGATGAGACTGATATTTCCAAAATAAGAGCTAAAATATATACTAAAGAAAACCTACATTCATACTGTGTAGATCCCCCTAATTAGAGCAAGTCAATACTATGTTATTCTTCTTGTATTAGTTGATAAAATTATATTAGTGAATGCAATCATAACATCAAAATATACAATTTTAATTAAATTTTGGCTTTTTTCCCTATTTCACTAAAAGTTACTTTTTCTTGATTTGGTGCATTGGGTTCTTACTTTAAATAGCACTACTCACATTTCCAACCAAATAATGTGCTAATGTTGTTGTTATTGTGGTTTGTCCTTCATTTTGGAAGAGGACCATCTGGATCCAAGTGGCCTTGGATACAGTGGGGAAACCCTGGCCTTTTTAAGTTCTTTACAAGTCTCAGTTTGACTGATGCAATACTCAATTAGTGATTAAGACTAGGTAAGAAAAGAGACAGAGGATAGACTTTTTTACCTAGTCAAAAATGTATATATATATATTTTTTCAGTATTTATATCTTCACAGTTTCTTGCCAAAACAAAACCAATTGATATTTATTTTCACTCTGAGCTAATCAGGTCCCAAATAATGACCAAGTAGGGCTTGGCCTGGGACTTATTATTGGCAAATCAATGAGAACTAAAGTGATTTGGGTTTAAGGCATGGTCCTTTAGAAAGAAATCTAATAAAAAAACCCCAAGATATCTGGGTTTCAGTGGTTAACATTTACATTCCTTTGGGCAGAAAACTCATCCTGATCTATATCTTCTCATTGGACCTACCTGGCTCCAGAGGAAAAAGTGAAACTGGTGATGGTGTGCAGCCCTCCCTCACTTAAATCCAAATTACTTGCATGTCATGGCATCACTTCCTTGATGTCTTGGTCTTCTTTGAAAATGAAAGATAAGGAACTACTTCTGTGAGTAGTAGAAGCTGCCCAATGGGGACTCAACTGGAACTGGCTAGCTGG
The DNA here is from genome assembly GCA_023553655.1 of Myrmecobius fasciatus. Classification (NCBI taxonomy): domain Eukaryota; kingdom Metazoa; phylum Chordata; class Mammalia; order Dasyuromorphia; family Myrmecobiidae; genus Myrmecobius; species Myrmecobius fasciatus. Next base: position 807,896 of record JAJPUD010000247.1, read on the forward strand.
ACAATACATTTCTTTCCCTTTTCTTTTTTTCCCTCTCCTTTTCTTGTTCTTTTGCTTTCCTTCCAATTGTCCACATTTGGTATTGTATCCTTACCTGCAAGTGCTCTGCCCAAAGGAATGTAAATTTTGATTCCTAAATCCTGGTAAGATATCTCAGGGTTGATGGGCTAGGCCCAAGTCTTAAACTCAAATCACTCAGGCCAAGCCCCACTTGGCAATGTTTGAGCCTTGACTGGATCAAAGTGAAAGTAAACAGCAATTGTTTTGTTTTGGCTGGAAACCCTAGAGGTCTTCCTCTCCCAGATGGATTTTTTTAACTAGGTAAAAGAGGGGTTTCTTTGCCTCATTTCTTGCCTATCCTTAACTACTGAGTGGACATTGTCTTAGTTCATACAACTAGTAAATGTTTGAGGCTGAATTTGAACTCATTAAGATGAGTAGTCCTGATTTCAGATCCTGCATTCTATCTATGGGACCACTTAGCTTTAGCCTTTATTTATACCAAATAAGACCATACTTAATAAGTTCCATATCTGTCAAATGGAATAATTCTTGTTCTCAACAATTCTATCTCAACAAGAGAGGAAAAATGAGAAAATGTATGTTAAGGGTTTTATAAGCCATAAAGTGCTAATAAATTCTAGAATTTATATAATGCCTGAAGTTACAATGTGCTTATTAACAAAGTATTATCTTATTGGATCCTTAAGTACTATTATTTTCCACATTTTACATGGTACAATGGATCGAGTGCAGGGCCTGGAGTCAGGAAGACATCTTCATGAGTTCAAATTTGGTCTCAGACCCTTACTAGCTGTGTGACTCTGGACAAGTTATTTAACTCTATTTGACTCAGTTTTTTTTATCTGTAAAGTGAATGGAAGAAGGAAATGGCAAACTATTTCAGTATCTTTGCCAAGAAAATCCCAAATGTGGTCACAAAGAGTTGAACACAAACAAAAAATGACAACAATTCTATTCATTATGTAATGTTGCTTCTCAATTTCTATGTAAATTTGTTAAATAGAAATTGCTAAATTTGATTTAAACTTAAATTATCCATGTTGCCACATTCCTCTTTACCACTCTGAATAATAAGGATTATGGTTTTGGTATTGGTAGAAACAAAGCATCCAATAACTGATTCATAAGCAATTATAAGAGCCAAAATGCAAAATGAAAACTAAGAAAATACTGTGGACATCAAATTCAATTAGATCAGTCAAATTTCCTTCTAAGCCAGAGTAAGACGTTTTCAAGTTAAACAGGAAGTAGCAGAACTAATTAATTAAGACTTCCTATAGCTCTTGATTTTGTCTCTATCCCAGAATCAAGCTTACTTCCATTAAACCCTCTGAAATCTATTCAACTCCTCCATCATTTCTTGGTATTGCATATTCATGATGTGTTGATGGATTTGAAGTGCTGAATAAAACAAGTCTAATCCAGGATACATTCCCTTCATCTCTTCTTTTGATATGACTCCATGCCTCTCTGAGAAAGTTATCAATAGTTGAAGAAGAGCAAACTGCTCAGAAATTATGTCCAAAGTCATATTTTTGTAGACATTGCATCCCCATAGTAGGATTGTTGTGTCCTCTTGCAGTGAACCTCTGAACTCCAACCCTTTCCTCATTCTTCACACTAAGGTAGAAGATCCTATCATGTAGAAAATTTCTGCTCCTCAAAGTAGACTGTGTTTGTTTAGTTTGATTTCTGAAGATGTGACATCTTGAACTTGAAGCTGCTGCATTGCAGGCTATATGTGAATGCTGAGTGAGTTGAGCAACAATAGAGTGACTAAGCAGAATTGAGAACTATTAATTCACTTTATCACTTTGCTTAATAGAATCATGGAATTATAGAATTTTTAGTGATGTAAAAGGACCTTTAAATTATGTATCCTAAAGACAGATAGAAAACCCTAAATTTCCAAAGGTCATTTAGGGTACACACAACAAATTGAACTAAGGGTTGAACAAGGAGTTGTCAGGTAAAGGTCCTACTAAGTCTGTTTGATGATAGGTAATATTAGAACAATCTCTTTTTTATGATGCATGCAAATTTTATCTAAGATTTTAGTTACTAGTTACAGAACATTATATTTATTGATTTGTAAACATATATTCATGGTTTGTCAAAATAAATCATTTATAGTCTGGGCTTATTTTGTTCCTGAGAGTCCTGCAGCAAAACATTTTGCAGCAGCACATTTGAAGCCTATATCTGGGTCAGGGAATCTCATTCAATGACTCAGGAACCCACTGGCCTTGAGATGATCATATGCCCATAATTGGCAAACACAGAAAAAAATGTATATATTAAGTCAGGTCATCTCTAGGCAAAATGTTGAGGAAGAGGAAATGTATTACCTTTCTATTCTTACTTTTTACAGTATGAGAGCTATGAAGAGAAAAGGGATCAATGTGCCTTTTTTTCAAGGCAATCATACAGACCATTAGGTATCTCCTTGCAGGTAAAAACTAAAAAAGGCTGCTTTGTTGGCCAATAGGTAGCAATTCTTGGAAAAAAATCAGATTATATTTACATGTCAATTAAACAGTAAGGGAAAGGGAATAAACTTTTATATAGCTCTTGATAATTGCCAGGCATTGTGCTAAATGCTTTACAAATACCTCATGTAATCCTCCAACAACCCTGCAAGGTAGATGTTATTGTCCCCATTTTACCATTGAAGAAAGGGAGGAAAATCAAATGTTGAGAGATTTGCATAGGGTTACACAATTAATAGATGTTTAAGGTGAAATTTGAACATTTGAATTTGGGTCTTCCTAACTCTAGACCTGGTTTTCTATCAACTGTGCCAACTAACTAATGATTATAAACTAAAATAAGTCATCTCTTCTGATAGTTATTACACTTTGGTGGCAAAATTACACTTGAATTTCATAAGTATGTGTCAATAGCTCAAATTTTGAGTTTCCTGCCAAGGGCTCATACTTAATCAAAAATTTTAGTAATGATAATATTGAGTAAGACCAAGATTATAGTTATTTTTATAACTTTATGTATTTGAAGCATATCTCTACAGAGCATCCTTAGACATTATTTACAAATAAGGATATTAGTCTAAAGATAATACCAACAGGAACTAACCACTTAACAAGTATGCCAAGTTGTAAAGTAATTTTCCTAATGGGAGTTCTAATCATGTCCTTCCCCAAATTGATATTTTTGTGATGATAAATTTCTGAAAGATTATTATTTATTATTCATTTTTTCTCAATATATTTTATTTTTCCAAATGCTATAAAGACAATGCTATAATGTAATTTTTCGTAAGGCTGTGCTCCAAATTTATTTTCTCTACCACCTTTATTTCCCCCATCACTAAGACAGCAAACAATCTGATATAGGTTAAAGATTTGCAATCCTTTTAAACATATTTCTATATCCATTATGTTGTGCAAGAAAAATCAGGCCAAAAATGAAAAAAACCCAAAAGGTGAAAATACTATGCTTTGATCCACATAGTCTCCATAGTTTTCTCTCTGGATGCAGATGGCAGTTGCCATCCTAAATCTATTGGAAATATCTTGGATCACCATATTGCTGAGAAGAACCGAATCCACATGATAGTAAATTAAGTCATCTTTTGTCTCAACTTCTTCCCTAGCTGTTAGTACTTGAATGGGTATCTTCTCAGACAAACTGAGACCTGGAAAAGACCTTAATGTAGAAAGGCTAAGGTCACTCAGTGCATCTTGGGTCATTGCCAGTTTATCTTGATCTTTGTCTTGCCATTGGTCTATCAATAACTTTAGAGGAGAGAGCAAAGCTGGGGACTTTGTGCAGCTCTGCTCTTATATTTGCTCAAATCAAGACATTATTTTTATAATATCATCAGTCTTCTTTGAGAATGAGGACAAACAATAACAAACCATAGTGACTCTATTGCCTCTTGCATCAAATAAAAATTCTTCTATTTGACATTTAAAGCTTTTCATAATTTGGTCCTAATTTACTTTTCCATCTTTATTATATATTATTCCCCTTCCTAAATCCTATAGTCAGGCCAAGTGACCTTCTTATTGTCCCCAGGTACAACACTTCTGGCTTTTGCTCTGCCTTTTCTCTATCCCTGGAATGTTCTCCTTCTTCATTTCATACTAGAATCTCCAGTTTCCTTCAAAACTCAGATTAAATACCACCTTTTATGTGAAATTTTTTCTTAATCCTAAGAGTTGTTGACATTTCTCTATTTTAGATCATTAATATGTGAGTTCCTTGAGACCAGGGACCACATTTTTGCCTTTCTTTATTTCTCCACTTTATTTCTCTATCTTTAATTGAAAGCTAAAAGTTCATGACTGTCTTGTATGTAGTTTGTCTCATTGCCAGAGTCTTGCCTTGTACCACTACATAGTCAATGTTTCTTGGCCCATCAACCTGAAATTTCCCATTTCCTGGGAGATCCAAGACAAATAAGATACCAAATTTTTATCTTTTTCTGTCCCCTTCTTTGGGGCTATATAAGGTCTTCTTCATTCAGAAAGGCAGCACCGCCTCATCAGCTAGGGATCTCTTTGTCTTTTGCAAGTGACCATTCTCAGACCCCCAGATGCTTCTTCTCAGAGATTATTTCTCTGCATACATCTTGTAAGTACTCAGTTATTTCCATGTGTATCATTCATATTATATGAGCACCATGAGGGAAACGACGGTTGTTGCCTTTATTTGTATCCCCAAGGATTAGAATAGTGCCTTACACATAGAAAATGCTTAATAGATGCTTATTGATTGACTGATATTCACTATAGATTTGCAGAGATAACATTTTTCTCCTCCAGGTAATTGCAGAACAAGATACCTCCAGAAAATATTATCCTTTTTCCTCTAAATGCTTTTTGAAAAGGAATTACCTGAACTATTCCTTGAGAAAGCTGACTTGCTATTGAGTATGAGGGGTCTGAAATTATTTCGTCAGGGTTAATGGAGCCTTCTGAGGAGACATGGAATTTAAAGCCTGGGCAACAAGAAACGAATAAAAGAAGGTCAACCAGAACTATATCCAGAAGCAGTCGATCCTTATTAGGGAAGTCTTTCTGGAGTCTGGATCCAAGAAATAGATAACTAAGTAAGGCTCTGTCCCTTCCCAGATTGGTACCAGTTCATTAGATATGGTTTTTAAGAGATAGGGTATTCAATTCTCATAGTCAGGAGATATGACAACAAAGTTTATTTAGCAGGAACCAACTTAATAACTTGAGATTGCTCTTGAAGGTATATTGAGGACTGAACAAAATAGGTGACTGTCATCAGAATCTCCACTGAACAGAAGTAGCTGCTTTGCTCTTAGTTATGCAGCCTTTATGATCTGCTTCCCACCACAACATGACATCATGACCTCCATGTCTAGAGTAGCAGTAGATCTATCCATTCCATAGCCTCTGTCATTCTCATAACAAGATTAAGTTTATTGTTTAGTTCAGCAGAGGCCATCTCAAAGGGACACTGATGTTCTCCACAAATACCTGTATGTGGTTGGAGGCATCAACAAAATTCTTCCACTAGTTCTGAACCCAAATGAGATAGTCTTTGATTGTACAATCTTTTTCTCTCAAAGCCCCCAACCATTTGACAAGACTCATGGCTGCCTTGAAAGCTATAGAGCTTTCAAGCTGTAGAACACGATGTTACCTGGTCTCATCCCTTACCACTCACATGCTAGTCTTCCTCCTAAGAGGTCTAGCCTGACCCCATTCCTCAGTATATCCAATTAACAGATTAATGGCTCCTAAACTTCAACTTCTTTTTTGACAGGCACAGATATCAATGACTCGAGCAAAAAGGTTTTATTTAGAAACTAGGCCTTTGGGTGGAGATTTGGCTAGTGGAAAAAGAAGGATGTCAAGACCATTGAAGTCAAAACCCCTTTGTGAAGAATTCTGACACTCAAAGGGCCTGGACAAATTAGGCATGAATGCACCAGTTTTCCCTACCCATCTTATTAGAGGGAACATCCTGCCTCACACAACTCATAATAGGCAGTTGGATGAAGGCTGATTCAATAGCTGCTAAGGCCCAGTAACAAGCAAGCAACTACTTTGCACCAAGTGATATGGAGTGAGTTCAATTAAATAGAGCCAAGTCATCTATTAAATAGACAATGGACAAGAAACCATTTTAAGCAAAAAGACATAGTGAGCTGTCACTTCAACAACTCTCATGCTACATCTTGCAGTTCCAGAAGCCTAATGGTCATTTGGTCTGGCCACTCATAAATGCTTGCCAGGGGTTCCAATCAGTTTAGTTGTAATAGAGTACAGTTGGAGGTTCTAAAAATTAAATCACTTGCCCAAATTACACAATTAGCTAATAGCAGAGATGGGATGAGACCTGAGGTCATTTGATGTCAAACTCTCTGCACTTTCCCCTGCATCACTCTAATCTTCTTGTGACTGGACAGCAAGTGAACCAATTGACACAAGCAATAGCTAAGGTCTTAGGATAAAGGGAACTAAAGGGGGAAAAATCAGTTAGAAACATGTTCAAAAGAAAAAAAAATGGTATTCCTAAGACAACAGTTACAAGATTAAGTAAGCAAAATACTTGCAAATATTAGCATGCCAAGTGTCTGACCAGCATTTTATTTTTTCCAAACTGAAAGTCCCCAACTCAGTCTATCCAGATTGTTTTTCTCTTTACAGATTGCATTTTCAATTTCATAATGGACATAAAATAAAAAATAAGATTCACTTTATAGTCAATTTTACTAGCATGTACCCAGACTATAAAGCAAGGGGTACTTTCATTGCAATATGTGTGGCTTGGAACCCTTGGCAATGGGTGCAGTTTTCATAAATCCTAGAAAGAAACCAAAACTGACTGCTATATCAAATAAGCTCTGTAGTCTATAAAATCACAAGGTTCATAAGAAACCTGGTGATTTAGAAATGCAGATTTAGAAATGCAGGGAAAAACTTTTATTTTCCCTATTATTAAATGCAATCAATTGTTCCATGCACTTAATTTATTACTATTTGTAAATAGCCCAAATGAGCTAAGCTTGCACAGCCTGTACAATGAAACCCAGTCTCTGCTGAGTGGTATCAAGAACTGCATACACCCAAGTCTTCCATAAAAAGACTGCTGACAATGGGGATAGAATTCACACAAATTCTTGCTACAAATCCTACAAACTGTACTATTGGGACTCAGTACTTTAACTGATGGTCTGGTATTTCTAAAAGATAATGTCACCATGACATTTTCAATCTTTTAATATCCTTTTATTGACTACCATTTTCAACATCCTCAAGCTAGAGCCACTTGAGCTGAAAAAGCTGAAATATGTTTCCATTATTTGCTTTGCCCAGCTTTTGCAGCACTGGCCTGGCCTTGGATGCAATGGCCTAATAGACTTTTCCGCAGGAGGTCTCTTGCTTTCCTTACTATTGGAAAGAGGTGACTGTTTGTTTTTAAGGGGGGTAAAACACTGTTCCTCCTACCAAGATTCTGTAGTTAGTAAGGATGGAAAAACTGTATGCATAGAACTGCAGGGTGGTTGACTACTGCCAGCCCTCATGGGTGGATTGAGCTGCCATATTTCTTTTAAAATGACCCAGATTTAATGGAGGGCAATTCATTCCCTAAGGCTATCCACCTTGCAAAGTCAGCTTGGTATCCTTGCCCAAGGTTGCTGAGAACTTTTCATATCTCAAGAATTTGAAATAACTTAATATCATTTTTTAACCCATAGTAAATCTAACCAGCATAAGCAAATGATTGTGGGATTATCTTGTCTGTACACAGTTGTTTCCATATTACCTCCTCTATTACATATAAAGTTCTTGACTTTTTTTGTCCTTTGTAGCCTCACTACTTAGCATAAAGCTTGGCACATAAACATTTAAATATATATTGACTAATTGACTAAAAATCCATTGTGTTCAATTAAAAATAAACAGCAAACCAAATGTAAACTTTTTTGATTATTCATCACCTGCTTCACTCTCAGTGGAACTTTATTCCATTTTATTCAGCTAGTATTTCTCCAGTACTAACTATATATCTATCAATGTGCTAATCTCTAGAGATCATAGGCACATAGATATCAAGCTGCAAGGGAAATAGGATGCCATGCAATTTAACTCTTTCATCTCAGAGATGAGAAATTTGAGCCCCAAATAGCTTAAATGACTTACTTAAACTCACACAGGTTGTGTTACAGGCAAGATTCAAGTCCAGGTTTAATGACTCCAAATTCACTCTTCTGTCAACTAGCCACACTACCTCCATACAAAGACAAAAATAAAAAAGTCCTGCCTTCAAGGAGCTTTTGTTCTATCATAGGTAAACTGCCCATACGTAGTTAAAATAGCATATTAAGTAATAACAATAATGATTTCTCGTGTTTACATAGCACTTTAAGATTTGAAGAGCTATTTAAATATGTTAACTCATTTGATCTTCACAATAGACCTGTGAGCAATCGATTATTACTATCTAACTTCAACTCTCGTGCTCTATTTAGACACTTAATTGCTTCTAAAGTAAATTTTAGGGGATGAGGAGGTGTGGAATGATATGGGAAAACTCTAGTAAGAATTTGGGAAAAGCCATCTGTAAAAAGTAGCATTTGAATATAAATAGAGATGGGAATTACATGGGTAAAGAAGGAAAAAAATTTCAAGCATTGAAGAACCATTCTTGGTAATATGCAACATCTAGCTCATCATAGATCATATACAAGGAATTGTATTCAAGACAGCACATGTATATGATATGAAATTAAGTATAGTTAGACAAAGAATTTACTCTGAATAGGAATTGCACTCAACAAAAAATGTAAATTTCTTTGTCCTTGGAAAACCTTTGGGGTTTCATTTTTGTTTGCATGCAAAAAAATATATTTGCCTTAATGCAGATTATAGTAGGGAAGATAAGTATACTGAGATACATTGGATAAGGCATTTAACATCTCTGAGGCCTCTGTTTTCATTTCTGTAAAATGAAAGTACTAGACTAACTGGCTTCTGATGCACTTTGTGGCTCCAGACCTATGATCCTATGTGCATGTGTTTTTAGATGTATGTGTGTTATGAGGAATGGCATGGAGTAGAGGTAAATAGGGTACTAAGTAAGGGACTGGCTAAAAATAGTCAGGGCACTGGGACTGGATTGCCTGTACTTTGAAATCTGGCATTCTTTTATTTTGCCCAAAAGAATGAAAAGTCATTCAATGACACATTTTTGACACAATAAATTGATTTTTTTTCTTTCAGAAGACTTTAAATATACTATCTACCTAAAGCTAAATATGTCCATCAAAATAGAGAAGGAAAGCTTGTGTGACAGCAGGGAGTCCATCCAGCAAAAAAGAGACTGGGAACCAAATTCCAGGCTGTTTTGATTATTGAAATCAAATGTTTACTTTTTAAATATTCAAGATTTACTTCTCTTGTTAAATAAATATTAAAGCAGGTGGGAAAGCTGTATGTGGTCTCTGTAAAATATGGTCTCAGTTTATTTTAAGGAACTATATTTGCTATTTATTCACACACCTTTTGATTATTAGGGTAATAAAAAAGGTGAATACATGAGATTCGGTGACACGGCTCAATTACCTAACTGGTAGATAGATGTTTTAAGACTGCAGAGAGTGAAGTCAAAATCTAATCTTGAACTTTTAATTCACCATTATAAAGAAATTATAATGTTAAATTCAAAAGAGGAATTAGAGATATTATTGCTACAATTTGTAATAATATCAATGATGATAACAAAAACAATACTTCCTATTGTTATAATAATTGCTGACATTTATATACTACTTGCTAAGGAAATTAAGAGAATTAGAACAGTAAGTGATAGTGTGAACTGAGTGAATCACACTGACTCCATCTTCTGACTCAGTTCTGGAGCTAGGTCAGTTCCCTTTCTGTTCAATTATGAGTCTAATTTAATTTCTGTCCTGTAACTTCATTCACTTGTGGGAATTATGAGAAGACTTTGTTGCATTGTTTGAAACTAGCCCTGCTTGGCATCTCTACCTATTGTTTAGAAATCTCAAATTAAGAACCTAGATTAAGCTTACCAAAAATCCATCAGATCCAAGGAGTTTTCTCACAAATAAGTATCTCAAGCAACTCATATGCCTGAAAACTGGTTATATACTGATCAATCACTAATGGTTTCCATATTTCTTTGATAGGCTTATAGACACTTGGGAGGGGGGGAGGATGGGACAATTCTTTTTTCTAATTTCATGGAATTATACCTGCTTCCTCTCTCTTCCTTGACAACTTAGAAAGTCTCTAATCTTTCCTCCAATTATAAATCAGATTCCCTACTTTAGTTCTTTTAATTAGTCTTATTTAATTGATTGTTTTTAATGTATAAAAATTTCTCCCCCTCTATCTGGGGTCCAGTGCCAACATTTTTGGGCAGTTGCCATGTATTTTTTTTTTGTTTTTGTTTTGGTTTTTTAGTATTTTTTTTATTTTAAGCTTTTTATTTGTATAACATATGTATGGGTAGCTCCCCAACCTTGATCTTTACAAAGCTTTCCAATACAAATTTTACCCCCAGTCCCCTCCCCTCCCCTAGATGGCAGGAAGTCCACTACATGTTAATAATGTTGAAATGCTTGAGAAGTTATACCAGAAAAATCCTATCTACAAGAAAAAAAAAAGAATCAGAGAAAGGCAACACAATGCAAGCAAATGTCAATAGAGATCATGAAAATGTTACGTTGTGGTCCATATTTCATGTCCCTCTTTCTGGGTGTATATGGTTATCTTCAGTGAACAACTGGAACTGGTTTGAGACAATTCTTTATTGCAGAGAGCCATGTCCATCAGAATTGATCATCATGTAATACTGTTGTTGCTGTGCATGATGATCTCCTGGTTCTGCTCGTTTCACTCAGCATCAGTTCATGCAAGTCCCTCCAGGCCTCTCTGAAATCGTCCTGCTGGTCGTTTCTTACAGAGCAATAATATTCCATAACATTCATATACCATAATTTATTCAGCCACTCTCCAATTGATGGGCATCCCTTCAGTTTCCAGTTTCTAGCCACTACAAAAAGGGCTGCCACAAACATTCTTGCACATGTGGGTCCCTTTCCCTCCTCTAAGATCTCTTTGGGATATAGGCCCAGTAGAAATACTGCTGGGTCAAAGGGTATGCACAGTTTGACAACTTTTTGAGCATAGCTCCAAATTGCTCTCCAGAATGGTTGGATCCGTTCACAGTTCCACCAACAATGTATTAGTGTCCCAGCCCTCCCACATCCCCTCCAACATTCATCGTTATCTTTTCCTGTCATTTTAGCCAATCTGACAGGTGTGTAGTGGTATCTCAGAGTTGTCTTAATTTGCATTTCTCTGATCAATAGTGATTTGGAGCAACTTT